>VZRS01010166.1:165757-300130 GCA_013398055.1 Ifrita kowaldi | reverse complement strand
ATATAATGGGAAAAAAAGAAAAAAAAAAAAAGGAAGAGAGGAAAAACGGCTTTAAAAGCCACATAGCTCTTTGTTTCAAAATGTCTTCCATGACCTGGATGTTCACTTCCCACTGGAGAGGTGACCCTTTAAAGCCCATAGAAGTCTGCAGCTCTTTAATTAATACTTCACTATCTCATATTACAAAATTTGCTACTTATGGCTAAGATTTCCTACTGAAATTATCTACCTTGTCTGAAATTTATGTTGAACCCTTTTCTACAGATTCAGTTGGTTTGGTTGTTCAGTGTTGGAGTTTTATTCAGTCAAAAGAAGCTAGAATCAAGATTGCTCATGTTCTGATAAAAATACAGCAGGAACTAGATGCTCCTGTCTCATTGATTTTCATAGGAGTCAGCCCCATTTCTCTTTGTAGATTTTTATCACTGAAATTTCAACAGTCAAATGTTATGTTGGAAATCCAGAAAGAATCAAAAAACTATCAAGTGTTTCTCTCTCTGAAGGTCAGAGCTGTTCTTCTGTTTCACTTCATTTTGGTTTAGAGATTTTGTAGCTCAATAAAAATTTCTTTCCGAAATGCAAAATGACAAAATGCAAATTCATTGCTTGATGATGAAGGATGAACAAGTAAGTTCTTAATTTTTTAATCATCCATATTAATAATTTTCATTTGGCATGCACATAATGGCATTTATCAAAGCATGTGAAAATACTTGACAGATCCTTTATTGAGCTTCTTAACACTTCATAAGATTAAATCTGTCTTCCAGACAAATGTACTACTACTAATAATAATGTGATAAATACTTCTTTTTACTTCTTTCTAAGCAAGAATCAAGATTCTGTACTCAATCTGAAAAGAATAAATTGCTTCTGGTGGTCCCTGTTTAAAGACATCTGAAGTGAAATGTGGAGATACAGATAGTAGATAAGATCTGAGTAGATGACACTTTTTGTACAACAAATGAAAATTAATTCACTTTGTGACCTATTTAGAGAGCTCACTGTGTGGAAGGATCGAAGGTTAGGGAGAGGGGGCTGTAAACAGTAGGGGAGGGAATGACAGTGAATCATATTGCCAGCTCATATAGAGAAATTCTTTTATATTGGACAAACAGAATACTCAGACGGAATAGCGAAATATTCTTGGGAATAATCTAAGGGGACTAGATTAAAGGCGACTAAACTGAACTAAGGGGAAAATTGAACACTAATTTGATTGCACCTTTTTGATTCAGGGCTCCCTGATACCCGGCCTTGCCCATTCCTAGGCCTTGTACGCTATTTGGTGTTTTATTGCTGCTAATGTGATCATAACAACAAGCTTTTTGTAGACTGAAACAGTTTAATCCTTTTTCAGCAGGTCACTGAGTAGGAGTGACTGGGGAACAGGTTTGAAACACTCTCCCGACTTGTAATCTCCACGAATATACTGTGTAATTGTCAGTAAGTAAATCCTTTAATGCTAGCCAGAATACTAAAGCAAATTCTCAGAGAGGTGAAATAGTTTGTTTACTTGAGGTAGAATAGAGTCAGGGTTAAGACAACAGAAGGAAAAGACCAGAAATCCTGCACTGACTACAGATCACAGAACCAGAGTGGTGAATGGGGTTTTGGAGAAATTTTGGTCAGCATTCAAAGTACGTATCCTGTTCTAATGAATGAGAACGTATTGATTGTGTGTGGCCAGGTTTTGGTAGCAGGGTATCTACAGGGGTGGCTTCTGTGAGAAGCTGCCAGAAGCTTCTCCTATGTCGAATGGAGCCAGTGCCATCCAGCTCTAGGATGGACCTGCCCCTGGACAAGGCTGAGCCCACCAGTGATGGTGGTGGCGCCTCTGGTGTAATAGATTTAAAAAGGGGAAAAAGATATTTCACAAGAGAAAATTGCACCTAGAGAAGAAAGGAGTGAAAATACGTGAGAGAAACAGCAATGTAGCCACCTAGGTCAGTGAAGAAGGAGGGACAGGAGGTGCTCCAGGCGCTGGAACTGGGATTCCCCTGCAGCCTGTGGTGCTGTCCATGGTGAGGCAGCTGTGGCCCCGCAGTCCATGGAGAACCACGGGGATGCAGAGATCCACCTGCAGCCTGTGGAGGAGCCCTGTGCTGGAGCAGGTGTATTCCTGAAGGAAGCTGTGACCCTGCAGGAAGCCCACACGGAAAGAGGTTCTTGGCTGGGACCTGTAGTCCCAAGGAGGAAGGAGCCCACACTGGAGCAAGTTTGCTGTCAGGACTTGTGTACCCACAGGGGAGCCACACTGGAGCAGTACGTGAAGAACTGCAACCTGTGGGAACGCTTCACATCAGGGAAGTTCATAGAAGACTGTCTCTCATGGGAGGGACTCCACACTGGAGTATGGGAAGGGTGTGACGAGTCCTCTTGAAGAGGAAGGAGCAGCAGAAACAACCTGGGATGAACTGACTGCAGCCTCCATTCCTGGCCCCCTGTGCCACTGGGGAGAAAGAAGAGAAAATGGGGAATGAAGTGAATCCCTGGAAGAAGGGAAGGGAGAGGGGGAAGATGTTTCCGTTTTTTTAACATTTATTTTCTAATTATCCTACTGGGATTTTATTGGTAATAAATTAATCTAATTTCCCCAACTGGAGTGTATTTTGCCCTTGACAGTAATTGGTGAGTGATTTCTCCCTGCCCTTACTTCAACCCTTTTGCTGTATTTTATCTCCCCTGTTCAGTTGAGGAGGAAAGTGATGGAGAAGCTCTGGTGGGCACTTGACATCGAGCCAAGCTCAGAATACCAAAAGGATGCCCTTTAATTGCTTTGGTATTTACTTCTAACACAATAGATATGAACAAGTTCATGAAATTGTGGAGGCCAGTTTCTTATCTCAGGACGCAACTTAGGTGCTCAGTGATCTAATGTTCACTACACAGTTAAGGGGGAGCAGATCAAGCATGTGGAAGTTGAAAGGCAATTGACAAGAAATAATTGTCGCATGATGCAGTTCACAGTTTCAGGAAATGAAAAAGAAGCAAGAACAGCAGGATGGGGACAATTCACTTAAAATTTTTTCAACACTGTCTTGAGAATTTAAACTGGGATAGCACCCTCTTCAGTTACAACTACTGCACAGAAGCGTTCTCTTCCTAGTACCCATCAGCACAATATTCACTTGTTAAAACTGTGGCCTTTTAGAGGAATTGGCGTGAAAAGTGAAGAGGAAATGGNGGAGGGAATGACAGTGAATCATATTGCCAGCTCATATAGAGAAATTCTTTTATATTGGACAAACAGAATACTCAGACGGAATAGCGAAATATTCTTGGGAATAATCTAAGGGGACTAGATTAAAGGCGACTAAACTGAACTAAGGGGAAAATTGAACACTAATTTGATTGCACCTTTTTGATTCAGGGCTCCCTGATACCCGGCCTTGCCCATTCCTAGGCCTTGTACGCTATTTGGTGTTTTATTGCTGCTAATGTGATCATAACAACAAGCTTTTTGTAGACTGAAACAGTTTAATCCTTTTTCAGCAGGTCACTGAGTAGGAGTGACTGGGGAACAGGTTTGAAACACTCTCCCGACTTGTAATCTCCACGAATATACTGTGTAATTGTCAGTAAGTAAATCCTTTAATGCTAGCCAGAATACTAAAGCAAATTCTCAGAGAGGTGAAATAGTTTGTTTACTTGAGGTAGAATAGAGTCAGGGTTAAGACAACAGAAGGAAAAGACCAGAAATCCTGCACTGACTACAGATCACAGAACCAGAGTGGTGAATGGGGTTTTGGAGAAATTTTGGTCAGCATTCAAAGTACGTATCCTGTTCTAATGAATGAGAACGTATTGATTGTGTGTGGCCAGGTTTTGGTAGCAGGGTATCTACAGGGGTGGCTTCTGTGAGAAGCTGCCAGAAGCTTCTCCTATGTCGAATGGAGCCAGTGCCATCCAGCTCTAGGATGGACCTGCCCCTGGACAAGGCTGAGCCCACCAGTGATGGTGGTGGCGCCTCTGGTGTAATAGATTTAAAAAGGGGAAAAAGATATTTCACAAGAGAAAATTGCACCTAGAGAAGAGAGGAGTGAAAATACGTGAGAGAAACAGCAATGTAGCCACCTAGGTCAGTGAAGAAGGAGGGACAGGAGGTGCTCCAGGCGCTGGAACTGGGATTCCCCTGCAGCCTGTGGTGCTGTCCATGGTGAGGCAGCTGTGCCCCCGCAGCCCATGGAGAACCACGGGGATGCAGAGATCCACCTGCAGCCTGTGGAGGAGCCCTGTGCTGGAGCAGGTGTATTCCTGAAGGAAGCTGTGACCCTGCAGGAAGCCCACACGGAAAGAGGTTCTTGGCTGGGACCTGTAGTCCCATGGAGGAAGGAGCCCACACTGGAGCAAGTTTGCTGTCAGGACTTGTGTACCCACAGGGGAGCCACACTGGAGCAGTACGTGAAGAACTGCAACCTGTGGGAACGCTTCACATCAGGGAAGTTCATAGAAGACTGTCTCTCATGGGAGGGACTCCACACTGGAGTATGGGAAGGGTGTGACGAGTCCTCTTGAAGAGGAAGGAGCAGCAGAAACAACCTGGGATGAACTGACTGCAGCCTCCATTCCTGGCCCCCTGTGCCACTGGGGAGAAAGAAGAGAAAATGGGGAATGAAGTGAATCCCTGGAAGAAGGGAAGGGAGAGGGGGAAGATGTTTCCGTTTTTTTAACATTTATTTTCTAATTATCCTACTGGGATTTTATTGGTAATAAATTAATCTAATTTCCCCAACTGGAGTGTATTTTGCCCTTGACAGTAATTGGTGAGTGATTTCTCCCTGCCCTTACTTCAACCCTTTTGCTGTATTTTATCTCCCCTGTTCAGTTGAGGAGGAAAGTGATGGAGAAGCTCTGGTGGGCACTTGACATCGAGCCAAGCTCAGAATACCAAAAGGATGCCCTTTAATTGCTTTGGTATTTACTTCTAACACAATAGATATGAACAAGTTCATGAAATTGTGGAGGCCAGTTTCTTATCTCAGGACGCAACTTAGGTGCTCAGTGATCTAATGTTCACTACACAGTTAAGGGGGAGCAGATCAAGCATGTGGAAGTTGAAAGGCAATTGACAAGAAATAATTGTCGCATGATGCAGTTCACAGTTTCAGGAAATGAAAAAGAAGCAAGAACAGCAGGATGGGGACAATTCACTTAAAATTTTTTCAACACTGTCTTGAGAATTTAAACTGGGATAGCACCCTCTTCAGTTACAACTACTGCACAGAAGCATTCTCTTCCTAGTACCCATCAGCACAATATTCACTTGTTAAAACTGTGGCCTTTTAGAGGAATTGGCGTGAAAAGTGAAGAGGAAATGGTGGTTAAAAGAGAAAGCTTAACAGACCAAGGAAAGCACTAAGGTCTCTTTTAGAATCTGAAAAGGAAACCCAAGGAGTCATGCAAAAGTAGACACAAATGAAATATGTCTGAGCGCAACAATTAAGGCTAGCATAACTATGTGAGGATAACCAGAAGTCTAGGAAACAATACAAAGGAAAATGAGCAAATAATTTAAAAACAACCAGGAGAGCTCACACAGATACAGGAGAAATTAAAGGAAGGCAAAAGAAATGCAGTTTTACTGCTTAATATGGAGCAATATGGGTAACAAGAGAAACAGAAGGCAAGCTGGAGCACTGAAAGGCAGGTTGAATGAATTAAAGTAGTAAAGTAATGTCAGTTCCTTAATTCAGCATAGAGTATTTAGGGAAGTAGACTCAGATTTTATTACGAGATGCATAACTCAGTTATATTTGACAGAAGTGATAGATTAATATACTGGCAGTATTACTGCAACCTTTTCCATCTTTGTAACAATTTGGATGAAAGATTGTCTTTTGAGCACCGCAGTTTTAAGAAAGAGAAGGACAAAGATGATAAACATACTGCCTATTCTTAGGTATTCTTACTTTTCTTCTGGAATTCTTTAACTCTCTGTCCACGTTAGATTGCACCTGGCCATTGGTGAGATTTGTTACCAGAATAAATATTTCCCTTCTTGTACCTAAAGTGGGCACTACTGATGTTGCAGGCAGCTGTCTAGCACATATCAAAACTGTCTGCAGGCTCAGAAAGTTTGAGTTGCTTGGGGAATTTAGAATAAAAGAGAAAGAAGGGGTAGGCAAGTATTGTCATACTAAAATGTTTACTTCTGGCTCCAAGAGACTTAGAGTATGACAAAATAGGTTTGATTTTTAGGGAGGATGATTTACATTATATGTCAGGGAAAACCTTTTGTTGCGAAAAGGGGTAATTAGGCAGGAGGAAATAGCTTCCCTTGGGATGTTATGAAGTCTTGTCTTTAATAACGTCTTTTTGAAACAAACATCTGTCGAACATCTGTCAGAGGTAGTCTGAACATATCTAACTGTGCTTCAGTGGACGATAGACTGTTTCAGTCTTCAGATCAGTTCCAGCCTTACTCCCGTGATTCTGTGACATCACAGAGGATTTTTCTCCCTGGCTGCACAAAAGCATCAGAGAGCCCCAAGCTGTAATTAAAACATCTGCTGAACAAAGCCGGGTTGTAAAATCTCAGCTCATAGGAGGCACACAATTAATGCAATCAAATGCCAGTCACCTTCCACTTCAAACTTCTCCTGAGAAGAGTTTGTTGTACAGAACCTTATTCATCAATAATTAATTTCTAATAATATTTTATTGGTTTAATATTTGCCCAGTAATATAATGATCACATCTTGCCCTTTGGAAAATAAATCATATGAAAAAAACAGTTATTCTCAAATAGTTCTGTCATTCTGACCCAGTTATTTTGATTCCTCGCTGACTTTACTTAGTAGTTATACAAATGGGATTTTCACACAAATGTAATCCTTTTCTATTGCAATGCAAAAATTAATTTGTTTTACACTCACAGTTGCCTGGCTTAGTGTCTAATAGTTATGGGCCCACCATCCTCTGAATTTGCTATTATATCATTGCTGTTAGTTTCCATTCTGCTCTGTCTACAAAGGTAAAAGACCTGATACCTCCTGAGTGAGGCACTGCAAAATTCATTTCTTCTTGCCTCACAGACTGCTCATGTTTTCTTTGATCAGAACAATTAAATGGTCTATAATTTTATAAAACAACAAAAGTAACATTTTAAAATGACAAAGCGTCAGTCCCACAATTTACATGAGTAACTTTCAATAAAACATTATTATGAAAGTAATCAGTAAAGTGATCATCTATCATTCATACTTGCTGTAGATTGTGATGTTTCTGTAAAAACACGATCTTAAAAGTTATGTTTCCCCATTTGCCAACTCTAAGGGAAAAACGACACGGTTTACAGTATGTTAGATCATTCACATCATTCAATTGACAAGTGTTCTACTTTGACAGTGGAATAGTTAAGCATTGAGAAGAAAGAAAAAAAAAGGAAAAGGAAAGGCAAAGAGGAAAAGCAAAGGAGAGGAATGAGGAAAGGAAGAGGAAGAAATAAGAAAGGAAGAGAATCTTCTTCCCAATCCCAGTAGTAGTAGGCTATTACAAAGAAAATTCTTATCTCATCAAAGTCAATATTCATGTATGGAGTCTTGATGATGGTGATGATGATGGTGATGATAATAGTAATAATAATGATAATTAATTAAGGATGAGCTTTCAAGTTGGTTATGTTGGTTTAACAATGGGGAGATTTATACTGACTTCCATGGGATCAGAACCAAGTCAACAATGAGCTCCTGTGTACACATATTTCTAATTGAGAAAGATTAAGAGCTCATAATGCAGTGTTACTATACGTGTCTAATACAGTATTTGCATTACTTCTAATAGAGTATTTGATAATATTTGCAGAAAAAAGAATCCCACAATCAAAAGAATTGAAATATGTGCTACTTCTCAACTCTTGCATAAACTCTTGGGAATACTCTATTTTTCTTTTACCAAGTGGAAATATTCTAATTTTTTATTACCAAATTTACTAAGTGTCTTGCCTTAATATTTTCTATCCTAATTAAAATCACTGCACATTGTGGGTCTTCCGTCCCCACACAAATTGCTGCTTATAGAAACAAGTACATGTACAAGTACTACAAACAAGTAGTACAGGAGAACTAACTCCTGAGGAATCCTGAATGTGGGCTAGGATAACTTAGTTCCTCAGTTTGCTTTCTGCCAATATCTGACTCTGAAACTACGTGTTGGAAATCAGAGTCATCTTGCATGCTTGTGGCGACCTAAAAGTTTATTGTCTATAAAGACACAGAAAAAAAAGTATCCTCATGACTCTCATGATCTCTGACAGCTATTCCCAGTACCATCAGACTTAAACATGACTTCAGTGTTAGTAAAGTTCTTCAAAACACCCCTGCCAGATGACAGTTTGGGTGTCATTTCTCCAGCATGTATCACTTCTTTCCTATTAAAATAAAAGACATCATGGTTTCTCCTGCAGCTGAATGCATTTGACTATCTCTTCAGGTCCCTGTGAAATACTTGGTAAAATATTCAAAAAACTGTTCCTGTAGCCAAACATAGAATTGTTTCCTAACCCCATTATTTTAATTCAGCCTTGCCAGTGATATCTTACAGTTACCTGCAAATGTCCACAAACATTAAGTATGTGAAAATAAAAGTCGTATTTTTTCTGTTGGCACCGGCAGCTTTCCAGTAAAAACGTTTTTACATCCAGGCAATCTTTTGGACAAGTGTATTTTTTGTATTATGCTATGGAGTGAAAATTGTATTATTTGATGCTTGCAAAATGTTCAATGAGCTGGCAAAAGGCTATTCACTACCTATATTATTTTTTGGAAGGGAAGACGATCCTCAGTATCCTACATTTGACCAAGCAGAGATTTAATGATCTGCCTGAGAGATATTTGTATTATTTTCCTGAGTACTCTTTGCATCAAAACATCAGGAACTGCATGGAGATTTGAAAAGGAAGAAACTCCTGAAAATTTCCTTTTTATGCTTTTAAGCTAGAAGGCTAAGAAAACAATAGAAATTTAAAAGTGGTGTGGGCTTTTTTTTCTTCTTCTGCTATTATTTACCCAAATTCTTCTGTCTTTTCCACATAGCATAAAAGATTACTATTCATTGCAAGAATGAAATAGATTTTTATAAAAAAACATAGAATCAGTTTTTGGTTTTATTTCCATTATTTAGTGTATTTTGCTATTGTAATGAATATATAACCTGGAGTTCACCTAGAAATTCGCACAGTGACTCTATGGAACAGTTGGAGAATGGCACAGATATTTTTCAGCTAAAGTGCTTTTGGTGAGTCAATGTTCAAGGTCAAATAAGGCGATCCAGTCTACCTAAAGTATCTTGGTGTTATGAACTGAACCCTCAGTGACTGTCTTGACCTTTAGTAGAGGTGCTCACTGCGAGTCTTAACTCCCACTTTTGGCAAAACCACTACAATTTATAATTACTCACACGGCTAAAAGTGAGACATCCAACTAAATAAAATAATAAAGAATACCAAAGGTTTTAAACAGCATTAAAAAATCTGTTATCACTGTGTGTATTTAATAGCTTTTTTCAAAAAGAAGTTAAAGGCAGCAAATGAGAACATTTTTTTTGTGTAAATGTTTCAGCATGCTTTTCTCAAAATTAATTATTCAGTGTTAAACTTCATAACCTACAAACAGAAAACGGTATCAAATTAGTATGCTGTGTGTTTATCATAAGCAGCTGAGAGTGAATTTTATTTGCTTTAGTAAAGCTCCCTGTATCAATTGTATGTGTCAAGGCATACAAACACAAATGTTGGTTGTATTCTAAATACATATTCTGTAACATATTTGTTCCAGAGAGAATAGATATCACTGCTTGTTTAGAAACATGTAAGTTTGATATTTACTGCACTTTCCTCCTTCAAAATGTCTTTGAATGTCAATTTCAGTTCAAAGAAAAGAATTTTTTAGCCTTTACTTCTGGAAGCAGCTTGTTTCATATGATCAAAATGACACATTTATATACTTTGATTTAGTTGTCCTTTCAACACAGCGATGTAAGAGATCATTCAAGAACTGTAAGCAAATTATGTTTTGCATATGAAAACAGTATTCTATGGAGAAAATAAGACAAAGAAGGTAGTCATTTAGAAGACACTGAAGTTTGTTATTGCACTTTTATTTGCACTCAATGCTAAATAAAATCTATTAATTGTAGATCTTTAGATAAAATGATAAGAATATGAATTTAGGGGACCAAAATAAACCATGAATGATAATGCTAGAAAAAGCTGAGCATTCAAAAATAAATGAAAAATCTCTTTTAAAGAAAGTGAAGCAAATATGAATGAAATCATATATTAAAAAGGGTTCCAAAGTAGTATAGGACAAATTTTGATCCTGGAAGCATATGGAGATCTCCTGTTGAGCTCAGTGATGCATGTGAGGGCAAAATTTGACTTAATGTGTCTGAAATATGAAAAAGAAAGTTTAAGAAAGGGCACTAACTTTGCTAATCGACAAGGCCATCACTCTGTTCACCTTTCTTACTTGTGAAGAGCAAAGTCCAAGAACAAAATTTCTTGCCCTGTGCTACTTATTTCAATGAGATTTTTCATCCTTCTTTTGTTCAGGAATTATTATACTGGATTATGTACATATTTGAGGCTATTTAACTATATGAAACTACTCCCTTATGTAGTAGAAACTTGTTCAACACCTGTCAGAATACGAATATCCTACTTATGAAAGATGTGGTAATTTTTTTTTAGACTTGATGAGCCTACATTAATAAAAGATCTAAAAATTGATGGAAAAGATGTTTACCTGAATTCTAAATTTATAACTATCTTCCATGTGGCATAGAAAAAACTGTAGTTAATGGAAATTGAGTAAATATGCAACAGGAAGGACATGTAGCTCATCCTTTTAGTGTTAAGCAACATTTTTTCCTTTCTGAAAGGAGTTTTGCTAAAAAAAAAATAGAGTTCCAATTATTTACAAAAGCTGAAAATCTGAAAGTAGAAGAAGAGGAATAAATGCCTCATCTTTGATGTACAGTGTCAAGCCAGACTTTATATGGGATGTGGAATTTAATTCACTTTGAAATCTGGCTACATAGTCTGATCAAGAGTGAGGAGCCCTCTCCTGTTGTTCTTGTGAAGGAAATTTCTCCTTTGTAAGAGTAATTATATATATTTGTTCAGAGAGACATTAAAGACAATGGGTAAGAATAGATACAGGTCCTTACATAATTTAAAGTTAAATTTTATTCTATTTATTTTATTTACAAACAGCACAAGATATTTATATCCACAGCAAGAGGGAAGTGAGGAAAAGAAAGCAAAGAATAAAATCTGAATAATAATTCTAAAGTGGTAGTTTAAAGAAGGAAAAGTGAAAAGTGTCTTATCAAGGCATGGAGAAGGGTTACAGACCTTAACACCAATAGACCATTGTCTGAAATGCGGAACATGTAAATATGAAGGTCAGAATTAAGAATCCATAGATATTAAACATGTCACCTGTGATGCACATGCCATATGACAGGAATTCAACTGCCTGCCTCCTTCCATTGCCTGCGTTACCTGAATGTCCCACGTGAGTGGTGAGACCTCATCAGTCAGGGGTGTCTCTGCAGTTTGAGGATGTCCCAATTGTGCTGAAATCAGGACAGCATTTCAAAGAGCAGAGAGACCCAAGTCTGCTCATCCCTATTGAATCAGCCTTTCAAAACCTGCAATTCCTATTATGAGTTTACACACAACAAAAGGCTGGAGCAGAAGGGAAGGACAAGGAGACTGAATTCACCATTCTTCTCTTTTGTAGCTTTTTAAGAGCTTGTTAAAGAAAAGGAGAAGGAGGAGATAGAAGAGACAGAAAAAAATAGATGAAGATGAATACGTCAAATGTAAATTATAGATTAAATACTTTGTAGATACTTAGAGGTGGAATTTCTGGAAACCTGGATTTTACTTACATGATTTTTTAAGATTTTAGGTAGACAATTGATAGCAGAGCATGTTTTCTAAAGAAGACCCATGAGAGGAGTGTTACGGAATAACTACTCTGAAGTGAGTATTCTCACTACTAACACACTTCCTTCCCACACTTTTTCTTCTTGTTTTGCAATAATGTACAATGCTATAACATTAATTTAAAAAAAAAAAAAAAAGAATGAAGAGAAGGAGTTCTACAGGCATTTAACAAATTTTTACATTGGGAAATAGATTATTTACAATTGAATTTTTCATTACTAATCTTGTACCTGAGGGAGCAAATCTTGCATTACTCTTCTAGCAAATACTTCCCCACTACAGATGTTACTAAAGATATTATTAATGGTTATAAAATATCCTACATTAGTTGTTTTACTTTAATATTGTGGTAGCTTTTTTATCATCACGGGATTTCATACTGATGGCAGGAAGACAGCTAAACAAATTACCTTAATTAACTTAATGTTGAGTCAGCTATAAGTGTTCCCCATGTATGGTGTGTTGTAGCTCATCGGGAATTTTTAAAGTATTACATGTAGTGCGGCGTGTTCAAGATGACAATATGTTATTTCTTTGACATCTCCCTCGCTCCTCTTCAGTCTGGAACTGGTCTATTTTTTAAAAAGATAAATTGTAGCATTCATTTCCTGTCCTGTTACAATATATCAATATTTGTTGTTCTTAGAAATATACCTTCTCTTCCTATTAGTGTAACTAAGAAGGCTTCCACATGGTCCTTACATTTCTCCTCTCTTCTTGTTTAAGTGCTGTATAAGTGACATGCAAGCAAATAAAGTTTGCAATTATATTAGCCGTGGGGATGATTGGTTGGGACATAGTGAAGTTGAATTTCATTTTCAAACATCTGAAATATGCATGACCAACACAACTATTCAATAGAGCTTTAGATCATGGGTGTAGATTTAATATAGTAAAATGATGGCCATATATAAAGACATGTTATTCTATTGATGCAATAACTTGTGCTATACTGCACAAATTATCATTTTTATTTCTATTTATTTCATCCTCTCCTATTAAAAATGTCAAATGTATTTTTTTTTGTTCTAGTTATATTTGAAAAAAAAAAGAAGGCTTTATTGCAGATACAGTAAATGCAAACACTAAAAGTGATAAAGAAAAGACATTTCGATTTAAAAAGAAAAAACAATCTTTTACTCTTACAAAACAATAACCTTATTTCTTATTCTCCTTCTTTAAAAATTCCATGTCTTACTTACCTTATATTATGGTGTGGCTACTTTTAAATAATGTCAGCTGTTTGCATCATCTAAATAGATATAACACATTTGTGTTCTCAGGACAAAATAATATGCTTCCAGTAGAATCCACCCCAAAACCAAAAGTGATGAACTGTAAGTTCCACAAAGTATAATTAAATGTGAGTAGGCAAATCTAAAGTGTCAATACTAACACATAATAAAGAAAAAAAAAGTTTTGTAATAAATATTATATTTCATATAGCTGATATTCTTACTGCTAGAATATACCTAGGTAACATTTATTCCCTACAACATAGGGAAAATATCTTCCACCTTCTTGGTTGGTACTTCTTCACTCTTGAGGCAGCAACAAAATCTTTTCCCAAAGGATAGCTTAAGAGAATGGTAATGGATTAAAAGGCAATTAACTTCTTGGTTAAAGACCAACACAAATTGGCATGGCTAAAACTTTCCACCACCTGTTCATTTTTTTATTAAATTATTATAATGGACTCACTCTAACTCCCCCAAAAATAGTGTCTGTATCAGAAATATCATCATAGCTGGCATTAATTGTCATGGGTTTTGGCAGTTCCAGGAAGAAGTTAACTGGCATGAAGACTGAACTACCACTCCATACAGAGAAAAGTTACCTTAAAGCTGTAGTTTACTGTCTCTCCATAAAAATAGCAAATGGATGTTTGCTTAAAATGGTGTCTACAGAGATGAAACAGAAACCATAAAGAAACCCTGTAAAAATAAGATCAGTGGGCAGCCACCATTTGGACACATAGATTAAAATAAGGAAAAGCAATAGGGGCAACATTAAATATTTAATAATTTTATGAGAGAAGATACATCTAGTTCTAGGAAAAAAAAAACTAAACACAAAAGAATAAATGAAAAAATAAAATAACAAGCAACAGAGAAGGCTCAGTGTTGTTTTTCCTAATAGTTTCATTTATTGAACAGTATAAGGATAATTTACCCTTTTCTCATGATATCATGTATACATTCTGTTCAGAGTTAGAAGAGTCTGTTCAGATGTAGGAGATAATATGAAACTATTAGGCTTTATAGATTTTTCCTGCTGACTGGTAGTGGACATTGTAATTAAGGCACAATGTATAAATCAGAGTCATAAATTATGAAACTGGAGTAGTCACGATGATCAAATTAGAGCTGCTGAATATCATGGACCACGGGATTCTTCCTTATGTTTTATGTTTCAAGTAGATTTTTAGAGGAAAAAGTCAACTTTTTATTATGAATTAAAAAAAAAAAAATTGCAGCAACAGATATTCTAGTTCAGGCCTAGAGGAACAGTTTTAATGGGTGACTATTAGTGCTTTTACAATTAATTACGTTTTGGATTGGAAATGAAAAAAAAACTGAATCCAAACAAAAAATGTTCAGTTCAATCTTAGAACAAAATATATGCTGTTTCTGTATCTGTATTGAAGAAAAGAAGGCTGAAAGCTGCCAGAAATGTATAATCTGTATTTTGGTCCTTGGCTCAAAAATAACCCTGGGAGCTGATTTCAGCCCTTTTATTGCTGCTCATCTAACAGCCGGATCATAGCAGCAGGCAGGAGGAGAGGATAAAGAAGATTTTCTCTTGATCCTTCCTTGCCCCTTTGTCTTGATTTTCCTTTCTGTCCTTAGGCTTGTTTCAATTGCTTTTTTTTGTTTCTCTCAATGGTGCATTGTTGGGATTCTCTCCTAAGTCTTGATTAATTTCTCATAAGCACCCTAACAACTCTCATGTGGCAGATATGAATCCTAACCAAAATGAGAGCAACATGTCCCAGACAAACAGTCAGGAAGGATAGGGATCAATTCCGCCAAGGCGCAGCATATTCCTTTCTTCAGATACAAATTCTGTGGGAGACCAGCTGAATGCCTTGGAGACTTCTTTTCTTATCTGATGTCATGGGTTTTAGTCCTCTGTAGTTTCATACTTTCCAAACAGAATGCATCTATCTGCTAGAGATCCAAATGAAACTCAATGACCTACAACAGATGTGTGTGCATAGAATTGTCATCAACTTCTTGTGCATCACTAATTTTTTAACTACTAATTCTGTTCAATTCCAGATGCATTCTAATATGAAAAGAAAATTCAGTTTAAGGATTTTTTAGGAGACACTGCAGAAAACTGAAATGAAAGGGAAAAGGAGGAGAAAATAAAATAGAAAAAAATTAACCAAAGAAAATTCTGAGGGCAAATGAAATGCAGAGCCAAAATTTAAAGTCAGAAGGGATGATGAAATATGAAACAGCCCCACACACATGCTTCATCCTGGAACTGGGATTGTGGAGAGTATTGCAAAGCACTACAGCTTCAATGATGGAAACCTGACTGGGAAGTTTCTGCAGTCCTATGAGCCAGAAGGCATGTCTAGCCTTGAATTGACTAAAATCAAATTACAGCAAACAGAACCAGCCTTTCAGCAATCTTTGCTCATTTCCTTTCTTTCTGTAATTTTATAAGATTTGAGTTTGCAAACGTTGAATTAAACTAAGTTTCATTTTAAAATTGTTCAGATGCTACATGCACACCACTGTATTAGAAAAACTATCTTCTCAACTTTTTTTTTTTTTAAATCCATATTTCTAGCATTTATAGGTATTTTTATGCAGAAGTGTCATAGTTCAACACCCTTTTTGGACTGGTTCAGTTAAAATACTCAGAGGGAGCTTTTAGGTGAGAAAAAGAAAGCTAAGAGAGGATACCATCAAGACTTACAAAATGGGATGATTGTAAATGCAGAGATGTTGTTTGCTGAATTTCACAGAACTAAAACTAAAGGGCAACCACTGAAACAACTGAGACATGAGTAAATTAGGAAAAAACCCACAATTTTTTTCTCAGTGGGCAATAAACTTCTGCAATTTGTGGCCACAGGATGTTGCAGAGTAAACACTATCAGTAGATTCAAAGCAGAGTTAAGCATGGAGAGGTACTTGCAGGAGCAGGCAAACATGTATCTTTTCTGTCCCTAATTCAGCGTGAATTCCAGGGAATAAAGGGGGAATGGACTACATACAGTGGCCATGTTTTGTGTCCTCCATAAATGGCTTTCACTTTTGTCACTCTTTAAAGCAGACCAATGGTCTTAATCTCTTTCCAAAAAACTGCGGAAAATAGAAACTATTAGTGAATTTACCTGTATTTCTCGCCAAAGGCAGCCAAACCTCAAAGACAAGATTTATGGGGCTTTATGGGGTTTTATGGATTTAAAGTGCAGACAGAAGACAAAACAAAACAAAACAAAACAAAATTTTATTTTCTATGTTTCCTCCAGAAATTACTTGGAAATAACAGAAATGAAAAACAGGGCTTTCAAATAACTGTCTCAAGCTTTCAACTAACATAATAAAGTATTTAGCTAATTCAGTTTTCCTTTATTTTAGATTACCTGTAGTCTAGATTCTGCTTCTGCCATCATCAAAAAACTTGGAGGAAATTTATAACTAAATTTGGGTTATTTTGTCAGTTGTTTTAACATCTAAGTTAGCACTAAAAAGGCACCTCCTACAGGCACATTAAATTCTCTTCTAAGTAAGAAGAGAATTACAGGGTCAGTAATGCTACAAAGCTCCCAAATCTCTGTCTGTGCCTACTTGTAGGTATAAAAAATTCGTTCATTTGATTTAGCTTTTTTTTTTTATTTTGGCCATTTGGCACCACATATGAAAAACTAGATAGGTAATATATCAGAATGGTAGGTCAAGATTTGAAAATTATATTCCTCTACAGTTATTTCCAGTGAAAATAATCACTAATCATGAAGCTGTTCAGCTACCCAAGTCCCTCACAACACAGTTACATTCCTGAGACCTTCCTGAGAACGTAAAGAAAGGATATAACTCTAAAAATATGTACAGACAGCTCCATTGCACTTGTCATTTAAAATATTTCTAAAATTGCTTTAACATGAGACAAAAATTTTAGAGAATATTAATTCTTCATTTCTAGAACAAAATTCCAAATTCATATTGTTATGGTTTTTATGACAGAAAATATATGCAATCTTATAGATACTTTGCTCAGGCTTATATGAAATAATACCAAAACCATATATGACTTGCAGATTTTTTTAATAAAAATTAGAAACACTGTTGTTCTTATTCAGCAAAATCTTTTTATATAGACAAGACTTAATCATTCCTATAGGCAGAAGGAAAAAATACACCACATGTGTAAACTTTATCTTAGATTTAATGTTTGCTCTTATTAGGCAAGTTGTCCAAAAAGGTCTCAGACTGTTGCTTCCTCACATATTTTATCTTCTAGCTATCTCATGGATTTATTGCTTTTTGTGTTACATTAGCTGTAACCTGGACAATATTGTCAATTGTGACTCAATAAATCTGTGTAGCAAACAGCAGACTTGTGAAGAAAAGTTCAGATGTAGAAAGCGAAACAAATGGGATGGAAGATGGTGGTTTCATGTTTGTCCATCATTCTTCTCCATAGATTTAGAGCATGTTACAGAGGGGGAGAATATAGGAATATTTTAAAACCTTATTTAGATAATTCTTTTTCAGAAACTTAAATTTTCATTTAGCACCATCATAGCAGAGGCTGAGACACTGCGTTGTAACCAGAAACCTTTTCAATATCTTTTAAATTTGTATAGAGCCTTTTGAATGAGTTTTAAAGATAGATATCATCTTAAAAAGCTGGAAAGAAACTCAGTATATGGTTGCTTAATTTGGCATTATATCACAGCGTTTACATTTGTATCAGAGGTTGGAGCATAGGGACTTGATTCTGGGAAGTGAAGTCATCTTAGACAGACAATTACAATATAGCATGCATTTTGAAGGCATAAGTGTAAATTATGCTGCCATTTTTTTTCCAAGAAGAAGGAAGGAAAATTTTGTGGAATTCTTTACTGTTTCTTTTATTATACCAGAACTTGCTATGTGCTGTCTAAAAATCTCCATTTTTAAGTGATTCTTCTCCTAAAGTGAGCTAGATTAAATATTCTTACAAAGATTTTAACTTCCACCCTCATACGAACCTCTACAATGCGAATACAATGATATTATTAGAACAACAGGTGTTTGCAGGAAAACAAATGCTACTTCCATGTTTGTTGCAAGTTTGTAGTCTGCATTCTTACCTTGTAATTATTAGTGACGCTATTTGATTTAGAATCTTTGACTATTGTTTTCAATCACAGTTAAGAAAAAGTGTATCATTATGTTTCAGATGGACCAATAAAACAATATCCAGAACATTACAAAAAATCTCTACTTTCCTGAGACCCCTCTGAAGGCAGACACAGATTTTCAAGAGAATTTCTTGAGACACAGATTTTCCAAAATGTACTCTTATATTTAGGTTTCTAAACTATTGTAAAAATCTATTTTTATTTATTTCAAAGGAAAACATAAAAGGATATAACCTGGAGCTTGAATAATGATTTCCATCCCTCTGGCAAAGATAATACTGATAGTGAATTAATAGTTCATTTGTTCACCATGTTTTGTTTGGTTTTCTTGCTCTTAATTAAATAGTTCACACCATCACCATGAAGTAGAAAGTGAATTATTTTAATTGTGTACCAATAAGAGATTAACAAAGCCCAGCTGATATTTTATCTCCCACCCTGGTTTACTGCCACATTAGAACTCATAACATTACATTTTATCTCCTCTGTAAATTCTAGGAATGTTTTTCAACTGTGAGATGGTGCTGAAGATGCAGGTGTTGTAAACCGCCTGGAATATCTTCCCTGGGTTCTTGTGCCTCCTGGAAGCTTTCCGGAGTGGGTTGACCCTGGCTGGATTCCAGACACTCACCAAAGCCACTCTCTCACTCCCCTCTGCAGCTGAACAGACGAGAGAAGATATAACAAAGGATTCATGAGTTGAGGCAAGGACGGGGAGAGATCACTCACTCATTACTGTCACAGGTGAAGTAGGCTCAAATTAAGAGACATTAATTGAACTTATTACTAACAAAATCAGAGCAGGGTAATGAGAAGTTAAATAACACCTTCTAAACGCTGCTTTTCTTCCCTCCACTGTTCCCTGCTTCCCAGCTCTACCTCCTACCCCAGCGGTGAAAGGAGACAGGGAATGGGGGTTATGGTCAGTTCGTCATCCATGGCTTCTCCCGCTGCTCAGGGAGAGGAACCCTTCCCTTGCTTTAGCATGCAGTTCCCCCCCAAAAGGGAGACAGCTCTCCATGAACTTCTCCAATGTGAATCCATCCCACAGGCAACAGCTGTCCACAGACTGCTGCAGCGTGGGTCACTCTTCCACGGGGTGCAGTCCTTCAAGACCAGGCTGCTCCAGCGTGGGAGGAGGGCCCCTCCCTCCACAGGCTTCCCACAGGGTTACTGCCTCCTCTCAGGCATCCCCCTGCTCCAGTGTGGGCACCTCCAGGGGCTGCAGGTGGGTCTCTGCATCCCCGTTGAGAGGGACCAATCTGACTTTTATCCATGCCTCAACATACGTTATTCCTGTAAGGGCTGTACATGCGCTGGCAGCCCCGTCCCCGGGGAGGCTTTGCCTGGCAGCCAATCAGCCCAGAGAAAACTTCCACGATCGGACTGTGAGCGACCCCCTCCCACTGGCCGGTGGGACAAATGCCCAGACGCCTGGGAAGAATGCTCGCAAAATTGGTCTGGGGGATGAGCCTTAGCACATAAAAGCAATTAACTGCAACACCACGGGCACTATTTGCTTTCGGGTTACTTGGAGTGAGCGGGGGCTCGCCTGTAAGGTCAGCTCAGCCCCGCCTCTTCTTTTCTTTTCTTCCCTGTGGTCCTGCTTTCCTGGCTGTGACTGCTTTTCTGTGCTTCGCTGTTTCTGTAATCCAGCTCGTCACCGCGAAGACCTCGTGCTCCGCAGCTGCTGCCGCCTGCACGCAGCCGCGGCCCGTAGCCACAGCCCGCAGCCGCCGCCCATAGCCGCCGTCCGCAGCCACGCCCTGACTCTGAGAACCTGCAGCTGCTCCAGGAGCACACCCATAGCCACAGCAGTTCATGGAGAAGTTCTCCGCCGACGGAAGGGACACGCAGCCTGCGGCTGTTTGGAAATCGCGCCCAGCCCGCCAAGGGAGCTACGCAGCCCGCACGTTCCGTCTGCTGAGCTGACGCCGACAAAGCGCCCGGTGTTTCTTGTGGTAACGCTGTCCCTTGTCTTCTGTTTCTTCCTGTTTATCTCTCTTTTTCCCTCTCTGCTCTCTCTTCTATCCCCCTTTGCTAGGAACACTTACCCTTTTCTATTAATAAACAGACCTCAGATAAAATATTGCCGCGCTTGCGCTTTATTTTCGTCCGAGAAATCTATCAAAAAGAATCCTTCCCGACTCCCCCTTTTATAGTGGAACGGGACACCCGTGGATCCCCATGGGCTGCCGGGGGCACAGCTGCCTCACCGTGGGCTGCACCACGGGGTGCAGAGGAATCTCAGCTCCGGTGCCTGGAGCACCTCCTGGCCCTCCTTCTTCACTGACCTTTGGCTCTGCAGAGTTGTTCCTCTCACAAGTTCTCACTCCTCTCTTGTGTGTCCGCAATTACAACTGCACAATAACTTTTCTTTTCTTCGTCTTAAATCTGTTACCACAGATAACACAGAGGTGTTACCACCATTTCTAATTGGCCCAGCCTTGTTCAGCAGCACGTCCGTCTTTGCAGCTGCCAGGGGCCGGCTCTGCCAGACATGGAGGAAGCTTCCAGCAGCTTCTCACAGAAACCACCCCTGTAGCCCTACTGCTACCAAAACCAGGCCAAGCAAACGCTTTCTCAGGAAGGCCTGGGAAAAAAAAAAAAAATGTATTAGAATGTTTAGGTTAACTTATTTATTCAATGCTTAGGGATGTCATGTGCCCCCAGATATAAACAGATAGGGCACATCAAGCATATGTTTGATCACGTATTTTAAAAAGTACTCTCGTATTCATAGCAGTCATTTGAAGTTTCAACAGTAAAATAGGTAAAATTGTAATCAGAAGTAAGGTATGCAATACTGTTTGTGATAAGGTGGTTTATTTCTGATTGCTCTGACTGGACAAAACTTGAAATGTTTCTCTAGTCTGCCGACTACAGTGGGACTGATGCAAGACAAGCAGACTGGTTTCTGACTGAACAGCATAACAGTAAAAAAAAGAATTGAATGATAAATTTAAAATAAAACATGTAAATTTATAGTGGAAACAAAAATATATTAAATGCATGCATCTACATAAGGTAGCATTACAGCCATTTACCTGATTTAAAGGTGATCAACAACATGTGATCTGTAAAATAATTCAAGTATTAGTTTTCTCTCTATCTCTCTTGTTTGTTTTTTTTCTGATATGTGGGGTTTTTATTACCTGAAATTGTATGATTTTGGTTTTCATTGACTCAGTGGCATTTATTTCTATAGCCAGACTAATAATTCAGGTGACAAGTGGATCATGGACTTGGAAACAACTAAAGAGTTTTTGTTTCCAGATTGCTGGCATGTCTCTCTCTTTTCTAGATATAATGGCAAAATATTTGGCACTCGAGAAATGCATAAACTAGATGCATCTGGTTTACCAGTAGTCGTAAGTGAGATGCACAAGAAGACGCAAAGCCATCCCCTTTCCTCTAAGCTCTCAAACCCCTGATCCAGTAATTAATTTATTCTAAACTCAATTCAAAATTTTCAGGACTTCTTCAGAGGTAGGAAGGGAAAGTTATTTTACTTTTTTTAAATTCAGCATTGTCATAGTTAGAATATGGGTAAATATCTTATTTATGAAAGTGATAGAATATTTCCTGAAAATACATGCTGTGTTACATTCATACACAATTAGATATGTGTGCAGTGCTTGTCCAATAAACAAAAAAAGACAGTCTTGAAAGCTGTTTTTTAATTCCTTTCTGTTTTTCTTCAGGCTGCTGGCAGCAGAGGATATGATTGAAATCTTGCTGTACTGGTAGGTAAAGTGCCTACAATAAATATCAAATTTACTTCATCTTTGGTTTTCAATTAGAAGGGATTCTACTGTGGGTTCAGTCATGCACAGCTATTTATTTCTTAATTAAAACTATGAAATTCTGAAATACTACTGAGGTATCAGCCGAGACTGCAATAGCCGCAAATCTGACTTTTCAGTCCTCTGTCCATAGTCAGGTTAGTTCAGGGATATAGAAGTTCTTGTGCTGTTAAACTGTGTTTTCGTCACAAATCCACTTGACTCTCTTGCTGGATTATCTGCTTGTGTGGATTTTCTCTCTCTATTTAACCCGAAGGTTTGAAAAGCTCTGCAATTTGATATTAGCTGTGAATGCTTTGGAAATTTATATTGAAAATATGCCTGCACATACTTGCTTGTGACAATCTCTTTTAAGAAGAAATTCCCTAGTCAGTCAAGATCCAGAGGAAAAGAATTAGTAGGGGAGTAACACTGGTGTAAGGCATCACTTATATTTTTGACACTTGTAGTGGCAGGACTGCTGCACAGACTCCTGTGGGCTCCAGAAATTTGCTCAAAAAATAAGGTGCCCTACCTGTAGTTCCTCATGCATCTCTGCAGAAAAAAATTTCCACCAAAGATATTCCTGCATTTCTCTCACAGAACTAAGAAATCATTTTGTTATATGAAAATTTGTCAGACTGTATCTGTAAATTTTCTGTTTTTGGAAAATAAATTGTAAGTCTAGCCACCATTAACATCCACAATTTTAGCAGTAGAGAATGTTTTACTACCTGATCTGAATATATCAGTTCTAAAGTGGTTCCTTCACTGGTGCTATAAAACACCTAACCCCCTAGAAGTTCTTTCATGTTAATACATGAAGGGTTAGAATGTTGCTCATTGCATCTGTGGCAAATAGGTGGTTTAATAGTGAACTCAATAACAGGAGCACCTATCAGTGTGGTTTATCAGTAGTGGCCAACATTAATTTAGTTAATTAGTGACTAACACTGGAGAGTTTAACTTTCAAGTATTACATTCAGTGAGGCCCTCTTACCTAGCACGGGAAAAATGAGTTTCTAAGAGTTAATTTCTCAGGGATAGCAAATCAACACATACATCATTTGTATTTCTTAGAGACTAGACACCAACTTCTAAGAGGGATGCTCGAAACCCCTCAAAGCATAGTGCCTGGAAAGCTTTAAGTGCACAGATGATAGTGAGAGAAGGCTTTAAAAGGACAGCTGAACACTGAGTGTGAGTAAAGAACAGCTGAAGTGGTGAAAAGGTGAAGCAGCTGGTCTCATTTTTTTTGCAGTCAGTTTTGGGATTAGAGTGAGATTTCAGCTTGCTGGTGGATCTGTTTCTTTGTGGCTGCTGTATGTTGTCTGTGTCATGCCTTGTCTCTAGGGTGTGAAAATAATAATTTGTCAGTTCTGTGATAAAGAAGTGAGATGGGAACCAATGGAATAGAGGAGATGTGTTAATTTTTGCTGATGGTTAGGTTTATAGTTGATTTCTCTGGGGTGCCAGTGTTGTTTTCTTGAAAGTTTGTATGCTGTTGTCTGAGTTTGTTTTCTCTTTGAATTCTTTTCCCTTTGCTAGGACTCAGATGCTTTATCTGAAGGTAAGTGTTGCTTCCTTCTTCTCCAGGCTTCTGAAAGAGACAGAGAAACGTATGAGGATTCAGGGCAGTGCCATTTAAGTTTCTAAACTTAATAAGTAGAGAGATCTCTCTGCTTTGTGTCTTCCACTTTCCTGTTCATAATTCTGTTGTACAGACAGTCTGTGATGAATACATACCACTTTACATTCATCTTTTATTTTTTCTTGTATCTCTGTGTATTGTTTTTCAGAAAGAAGATGAGGGCATATGAAGCTAAATCATTTAGGAAAATGGGTATTTATAAGAATACTTTGGGATTGTTAGGAAATCTGTACAGTTCTTACGATTCTTGGTTTTTGGAGGGTATTAGGGTATTGGGTTTTGTTGTTGTTGTTTGGGTTTTTGCGTTGGGATTTTTTGTTTGTTTTTTGAGTGTGTGTTCCATGAAAGAATTTTAAGCAGTCAGTCCAGGTAATGCATTTTAAAATTATTAAAGCATACCTTATAAATAATACACCTACCTTCCACAGCTGTGGACATTAATCACTCTGAAATGCCACTGATTTTTACATGTTACAGTGGGTTTTAAGTTGACTGTATACATCAGGATGAGGGGAAAATATTTTATAAAGGTGCTGGTTTAGCACTTTCAGTATCTTGGCTACAACACCGAATGAAAAACAAAGTGAGGTGAGATGGTGTTGGGAATGTATTACCAACAAAAAACGTGGTATTTTGCTGCTTTTCCCTTTCCAGTTATCTGCTGGATGGCTGTGAACTGTATTAGCTCAGAACCATGCAATCAAAGGTGGTTTGATCAGATGAAGTTACTTTAATATAATTAATATTCACTAAATAGAGCCATAACTGAGGGATTAAGTTAAAAATGCTTTCCAGGCTCTTGTACCTATAGGAGGTTTGTAATTTGTGCCTCCTGCAATCATGTGGCTTTCTTCAAATTGGGGTTTACTCGGAAACATGCAGTGCATTTTAATGCTGCTGGTACCAATTCACATGCTCTATAAGGCTTTCTTTCTTTTTCTTTTCCATTTTGTCGTTGGTTTTTTGTGTTTTGTTTTTTTTTTTTGCAGGGGGTGTGTTTTTTACTTGGTTTATACTTTTAATCTTTCCTTTTGAAACATTTTTCTGGATTTATTTATTCACTCGATTTGCTTTTTATCAAGATTTGAAGGGGGTCAGGGATTGAGTAGATAAGAAAGGGGGAAAAATATTAATATATGTGAGAGAACTGTATTCTCTCTTGCTGTTTTCTCTAAAAGATGTCCATTGATGGTTAACTAACACTTAGGTACGGCCTGACTCTTTGCTATTGTGAAACATGTCAAAACTATGTTACAAAAAATTCTGAGTCATATTGTTTATACAATTTTAAAAATCTCTCCATGAATGTACTTCAGATGTGAATTTTGTAAGGAAAGACAAAGATAATTGCTTCCTTGTAAAATTCTGTATTTCTTTTCAATGAAGTTGTCATGGTTTAGCCCTAGCCAGCAACCCCACAGCCACTCACTCCCCCACCAGCAGGTTCAGGGAGCAAATGGGTCGGGTAAAAGCCAGAGAACTCATGGATTGAGATAAAGACAGTTTAATAGGGAAACCAAAAGCCATGCAGACAAGAAAAGCAAAACAAGGAATTAATTTACTGCTTTCCATGGCAGTCAGGTGTTCAGCCATCTCCAGGAGAGCAGGGCCCCATCACAGGTAGCAGTGACTGCAAATATCATCACTAGAAATGTTCCTCCAGTTCCTCCTTCTTCCCCCTGCTTTATACACTGATATATAATGTCATCATGTGGTCTGGAATATCCCTTTGGTCATTTGGGGTCACCTGTCCAGGCTGTGTCTCCTCCCACCCTTCCACGCAACCCCAACTTCCTCACCAGCATGGCCGGTCCGAGAAGCAGAAAAGGCCTTGGCTCAGTGTAAGCCCTGCTCAGCAACAACAAAAACATCTCTGTATTATCAACCCTGTGCTCAGCACAAATCCAAAACACAGCCCCAGTCCAGCCCCTGGGAAGGAAACCAACTCTACCCCAGCCAAAACCAGCAGAGAAGTCCTTACTGATTTATCTTGTGGACAAACTGTCATTTGCTTTGTTTGCACACTTTGTTTGTGTTTATATAAATACAGTGTGTTTGCAGATCTGATCTGAAGTAGTCCATCATGCATGAGAATAAATCCTACATTAAATGAAATCTTTCAACAAAGGAACCTTATGAAATGTAGGAGAAATTTCATAAACTGCTGTTTGTTTTTTCTGAATAAATAAAATAGTTTCTTTTGTTCTCATACATCACTCCAGAAGAAACTTGTTAAATTCTTAGGATACCAGAATGATGTTGGTTGGTTGGTGGGTTTGGTTCGGATAAGTTTTCGTTATTTTTTCGCTTGAGGTTGAGTTTATCTGGTAAGGCAGTGCTATCTTATTCTGGCTGAATTTGTTCTGTGTTCATTTCTGAGAAGCAAAAGAACTTCTCGGTGGACCAGACTGTATCTAAATAAAAAGTATTTTTTTAAAAAATAAAGTAGAAATAAAACAGAAAGAACCTCCCTTTCTTTCTCTGCAAGGTCAATTGCTTAATCCTTTTTCTCAGATTGTACAAATTCATCAGTGCCCAGTGGGCTGTCTGTCACTGCCCTGAACTTTGCAGAGTCACTTAGCTGGTACAAAATAAGTGGAAAGACATGTAAAATGCTATCAAATCAGAATGGTCTTCTTTTACATCAATTCTATAACGCCATAAAGTACTACATAAATGAAAGCGGAAAAGGAGGGTTTTTCCATCATGACATTTGATGCAAGGTAGACCCTTGGTATAAATTCAGCAGTTCCTTTCCATTTTTGTTTGTTTGTATGAAAGACTTGAGGTTTTCACAAGAAACACTAATCTGAAGTGTTAGAACCTGCAAGGCTCTGTCTGAGTCATGCTGACAGGTGAGAGTAAACAAGTATAAAAATGGAAAGTGTTTCTCTACAGACATGGGGGGAGTTTCTAGCTAAGTGTGGAAAACAGGGCCATCTTCTGATGCTTGGTAACTGTTTAATCTGAGTCTGGGCTGAACCTGCCTTTAGCCAATTATTTAAATTTATTAGGTAAATGGGCACTTTTCACAGAGAAATTCCTAGATGACTGAACTCTACAATCAAAACCTCAGGTGAACTAACTTGTCTAAAAAGGATTTTTTAACACAAAATTCCTTGTCTTTTTTATCATTGCAACATAAAGTGTCATAATTACTTTGTATAAAACTAGACATTTCTAATTAATTTATGATTTTTTTTCCTCTTAAATATCCTAGGATAATCTTTCTTTGCCAGTTGAAGAAATCACTGAACTGTCAGGGTTGTAAGGGACCTCTGGAGATCACCCAGTCCAACCCTACAGCCAAGGCAAGGTTACCTAGATCAGGTTACACAGGAATGTGTCCAGGTGGGGTTTGAATGTCTCCAGAGAGGGAGACCTCCCTGAGCAGCCTGTTCCAGTGCCCTGACACCCCCAATGTAAAGTTCTTCCTCATGCTAAGGTGGAACTTCTTGTGTTTTAGTTTATGGCTGTTGCTCCTTGTCCTGTCACTGGGTACTACTGAAAAGAGTCTCTTTTCTCTTGTCACCTGCCTTGTCACATGCCTTGGAGATATTTATATGCATTAAAGAGATCCCCTCTGTCTTCTCTTGTCCAGACTAAACAGGTCCAGCTCCCGCAGTCTCTCCTCATGAGAGAGATACTCCAGACCCCTTGTCATCTGGACCCTCTTCTGTAGCTCCTTATCTTTCTTGAGCTGTGAATACCTGAATTGAACAGGAGGCACTAGGTGTGGCCTCAGCAGGGCCTAAGTAGAGGGGCAGGATCACCTCTCCTGACCTGCTGGACACACTCTTCCTGATGCGCCCAGGATACTAGTGGTACTGAGAGACGAGTCATAATTATGCTCATCTTACCAATTTTGCTTTTTTTGTAGTGTCCAAATCATAAATCTATTCTCCTTATTCTGTAATATAACTTGTAATCTTGATACGCAGGAGAAGCAAAATGTGCCTTGCAAATCAATTGTCAGCTAAAGTGAAGTGGAGAGGCAGATCCCCCAAATGTGCTTGGGTCCTTGACCTGCTTTGATTGATGGATACGCATGACTGATGCAGTGGCAGGCTCAGCAAGCCACAGAGTAGTTTTATTTAACCAGGGAATTGTCTGTGTCTGAGAGTGCTACTTACGTGGGGTGTGTCTGTGAATAAATATTTTTCAAGTCTGTATGTCAGTGGTGCCTTTCCAGAGGAGCTGAATCTCTTGCCAGGAGCAGTGCCTGGTGTGTGTGTGCTGAACAGAATGTTGAAGGGTATGTCTCCCGGGTGTGTGAAGGGCTGATGGAAATTCACTTGAACACGTAACCTGACCAAGCTCAGTGTTTGTAAAAATAAACAAAAAACCAGCTTTGTTTGAAGGACGGTGCTGTGCTTATGTTTTCTAACAAATGAGGTAGCTCCTACTCCCTCTATTAAAATGTGGCATTTTTCTTAGATTTTGGGGGTTTGAGGTTTTTTAAGGAGATCCATCAGGCTCCATCTTTTGTCCATTAGGCTGTAGAAAACTAACTGGACACAGTTTGAGCATTGTGTTTGGAAAGAGTGGATTTCTCCCAGTAGTGGATCCTGTAGCATTATCCTAGCTAATCCCAAAAAAATCCCTTTCCTCTTGTACATGCTACATGGTGGTATTTCAAGCTTATCCTGTACCATTAACGTGATTAGGGTACCTGCTAGTGAAAAGTAGTCTTCAGCGGTTGCGGTAACCCAAGAGGAAAGAGGCAGTGAAACTGAGGAGAGAAACCAAACCATTCATTATCACAGCATTTAAAATATAGCAGTTGAGTTCTTAAAATACTTAAGCATTTTAGATAGCTGCTGTACCTCAGCTCTGAAATAGTGCTCCTTGACTGAAATGTGATAACTGTGTGAGAACTGTTAAATTAATGTAGGCTGGCAAGTTTTGTACAAGGGTATTTTTACCTTATAAGATATGTCTGGAGTGCTTGCTGTTGGTTATTATCTTCTGTCTTAGGGTAAGTCTTTTAGACGTGCACTTACGAGGTAGCTAAGGGGAGGTTTAACTGAAGTGCTTTTTTATTTCAGCAAATTAATGCTTGCTCAGCTTAATCCTTTCTCTACTCCATTGTACGTGTGCAATATACATAAGAGGCTAATAGTTTAATACCTCATATTTTATGGGTATTTTGATGATGTTTCAAAGTGTTACCATTTGAAATACCTTAGTAACACTTATTATTCATGATGTTAGAATGAAAATATACAGGTAAGGGTAAGTCCGTGACAGAGCTGTCATTGCAGGTCTTTTCTGAATGTTTTCCTCAGGATCTGGATAAATATCTTTTTCTCCAAAAAGTCTTCTCCATGCTGATTGTAATTAGTGCCCTGATAGGAAGTAATTCCCTAAACCGTAGCTCCTAATTCTGCAGTTGCCAGCATCTGCAGTGTGTGGAAATCTTGTGCTAGTGGTGGCTGTCATGTCTCTACCTTTTGCACCTCTTCCAATACTCTCACCTTTTCTGATTGTCTTCTGCTGTCTCCACAGCCTGTTTGGATTTTTCGTTGGCTACCTTTTACCCTGCTGCTGCCTCTCAGACCTACCTGTGCTCTGCTCACATATCACTTTATTGTCTCAGTATTGAGCATCATTTGGAAAGTGCAATGCTGTCTAAAGTTATAGTCTTCACTGGCCAATCTATCAGGATGAGGGATAAAGATTGCTTGGCAAGAGCTGTGACCTTTATAATGATAAATACGTTGTCCTATTCATCACAATAAATATAAAGCGTTGTCCTGATAGGACAATGCATGCTCTATGACGAGTACTGTTATTCCCTGTCTGCCACTTCTATGTGTGCAGGGCTTTTATTTAAGAGTTAAATAGAAATAAACACAAGCGTGAAGGCTGAATAAGATTTATGTAATTTAAGATATGTAATTAAAACACCATAGACAGGAAATTTATTTCTATTAAAATAATTTTAGAAAGTGTTTTTCTATACTAAAGAGATAATTTGTATTTTTATGGCTTGATTAATACACTGTGATGAAAGTCTAAAGCTGCAAAGCATTAATTGTCATAGAACTAAGACTAAAGCCTAATATTTTAATTCTAATGGGTTCAGAGCAGTTTAATGGTGTTCAGTTCTGTGCATTTCTGTGTGTTTTAAGCAGAAGAAAAATTCTTTGATATTAACAAAGATAAATTGTTTTAAATTTCAACAAGTTCAATGCATAGGGCACTGGACTGTGACTTAGAATATCTGGAGTCCAATTTTGGCACATTTTCACTGTTCTCTAGCATGATCTACACCAATTTCTAACCCTCATTTTATTTTGGGTCTTTTCTGTAGTTTCAGTGGGCTCTACAGTTGTTGTCCTTTTAACCTGTTTATAAGATTTCAACCACTTTGGGGTCCAGATCTTGGCACCTCATAGAAATACGAGAAAAAATAGTAAATATTGTGTACAAATATGAATTTGTATGTAAATAGGATACTGATAATCTATTCACTGTCTACTCACGATACTCCTCTTTTCTTTAGCCCCAAATTTTATGTCCTTAAAGTGTACATTATGCAGTTTAAATGTTTTGCAGACATCTTTCTCATCAAGAAAAAGGAAATATCCTGCAGATGGAATTTTGGTTTTGACAGGGAAATTCAAACTTTCTGTAAGATTCAAAACCAAAAATGAATCACTGAACAATAGACTTTATGTTTATCGACAGTTTAATATCTACCACAACACACTTCTGTTCATGACTAAAAATGGCAATTTTATGCTGTGGAAAACCAGTCACCCCAAAATTCCTACTACTTTGTACTTTGAAAGTAACCCAAGGATCAGATTTTAAGCCTGCAATTAATAAGTATTTTCTGGGATCTGCACACTGAAGATAGAGGTGCTTCATAGTAAAGAAAACAGAATTCATGTATATGATGAAGGAATTGTGGGCTGAAATCTAATCAGTTATATTATGATGGAGGTTAGACTAGATTGTAACATTGTTTTATTCTGATATTAAAAATCGAGTAACCAAGCTGATTAAATCTTCTTTTGTGCTCAAAGAAACATCACTTTATGACCCTTGCTTTTGAAATGAAGTATTAAAAGGTTTCTAGTGCACCTAAAATACAGGAAACTTTAAGAGCAGGAATTTTTTTTGTTTCTTTTTCTCCTAGTATACATGCTATGCAAAGTTGTCAGCTTCCAGGTGCAGTGATTGGAATTCATGCTCCTTTTGTATGGTTTCAACCCAAATTTGTCAAGTGGGACCTTTGTGGTATTATGAAATAGTGTAATGGTATTTTCTTTTTACTTCATAAGTTTTATCTTCCTGCCTCAACCATCCCACTTGCAACAAAAATTATCAGGGGAAAAGACATGGGTTTTTTCAATGTTATTTTTACTCTTAATAGTAGTGGGATATGTTAGAGTTTGGGGGGGTGGTTTGGGGTGTTGTTTTGGAAAAGAAAAATAACATTTTAAACAGGTCCCTGAGATGCTTTTATTTGTAGTAGTTTACTCTAAATTCATAAACAGGAGGCTGTAGCAACACCCATTTGTCTCTTTCTTTAAATAAATGGCTTTCCAAGCTTTGTTTTTACTGCTTAAAAGTGTGGAAGCATTTAATGTTCACTTAAAACTTGCTTCAGGCAAGTGAGTTTATCTGCTCATGTAAAGAGCAACAGAGTATTTCAAACAAGCAGTGTTGCTGTAGTGTTTGATACAGAAACATTTCAGCTACATGTATCTCTATCTATATATCTTCAGTTTCCCCTGGAGCTTCCATCAGATAAGTAATGTTTGGGATAAATTTAGATGGAAGAATAATAACAACTCAAAAAAGTATAGTCTACAATTTTGATCAAATCCAGTTGTGTTTGGTCCTTAAAGGTTTAATTAACTCTGATTTTCTTTGAGATTGGGTACAAATTGTGGTAAGATTTTCCTGACAGCAATTTAATGACCTAAGTCTGTTCTTTGGCATTATTTAGAAATATTTTATAACTGAATTGCTCTGAAGTGTTTTCCCTTTTCTTATACCTCAAAATTTTACCAGAAAAAGAGCTTTCAGGTTAATGAAAAATATTTCAATTGGTTACCAGTCTCTTCTTAACACAGATGTGTTCAAATTATGAAAATGCTTTACTAAGAGGGTTTATCCGGAGCTACTATCTGTTTGATGAAGGCTGAACAGAATACAGCTTCAGGCATAAACACTCAATTACCTGAGCAGCCTTTTTCCACCATAATTTTCAATTTGAGCTAGAAACCCTGTCCCTGATAACTCATAACCCATCACCCAGTCTCTTTAGTTATACTGACCCGAGGGTAGAAATCAAGTCTGTGCTGAAAAGTTAAAGAAAATACAGAAAATATTCTTTTTGACTCATATGTAATCCAGGAAAATTTTCTCACTCTGCTGGGACTTCATTGCTATATGAACCTTTTGACCAAATTTATCAGGCTGATGGAGATTTGGTAAAGCTTTAGAGAGTACCATTTAATTCCATACCCATGGAAATTAAAATTGCTTTCCTTTCTTGCACAGAAAGCAAATGCACTTTCTAATAATAAAAGTGCCTTCTATTAAAGAAGATTGCTTATGTCAAAAATGTGTATGTTAATCTGTCTGCCTTTGAGCCCATTAGGTTTTATCAAACTTGAATATATTGGAAACTAAGGAAAAAATGAATTTTAAAATGAAACCTAACACCCAGATAATGTGCAAAAAATGGTAGCCAAGATGGATCTGTACAGAAGTTGTGTGTTCCAGAACCAAATAAAAGATGGTTTAAGGTTAGAAAATGATTTGAAGGAAAATGATTAAATGTTAAAGATGGCGAGATTTGAAATTAACTTAAGTGATTTCACGTTATTGAATTCTGCTGCCTGTATTGTGCTTCCTCATAGGTGCGGTAACAGAATTGGAAACAAAGGAAAGCATATATCCAGTCAGGAATAACTTCTCTATGTGGTTGGTTTCACTTGCTGTTTTGGCTCATATCATGTGCAAAGCCCCATCCAACAGGGCCTTGAACACTTTCAGGGGTGAGGCAGCTACAGCTTCTCTTGGCAACCTGTTCCAGTGCCTCACCATCCTCAAAGGAAAGAATTTATCCCTAATATCTAATCTAAATCTCTTCTCTTTCCATCCATTCCTCCTTGTCCTGTCACTACATGTCCCCAGAAAATGTCCCTCTCCATCTTTCTTGGCTCCTGTTTCTCAGATAAAGAAAAGAAGTAATGGATATTTTCCTTGCTTGTTCTAACAGTTTTTATGGGGTTTTTTTGTTCAAAAAACCCTCCATGACTATGGCTACTACATCCCCCCCACCCCCCAAAAAAAGGATTTTGAAGAAAAATTGTGTTGTTTCAAGGAAATAAATTTAGGAAGTAAACAATGACAGGAACAGATATTAGCAACCAGAATTCTTTGCCCATTATGTCATGAAGAATATAAAGTTTCATCTGTTAAAATAGAACAATATATGACTGTTGTCCCCTTCTCTCCTCAAGGCAGAAGGTATTGATATCTGTATGTGCACACAGTATACATTCTAAAAACAAAACAACCTTCTTTCTATGCCAGAATCTTCTTAGAAAATAAAAGAGGTAGAAAAAAACCCAGAAAAATTGAGTAAAAATAGGATGAATTCAAACTTATTTTGAGATTTATTCTCCTTCATCAGTTGGAAAATACTTTTGCATAGATTGAGCAAATACACACAAAATAAGAAATAGGTCTTTTTATGAATCTTTGATTCTTTAAGCAAAGACAGTGTGTATCGGAGACTTAAAGCCAAATTTCATTTGCTGGTAGAATTCACTCATGTTTTAGAATACTATGACTTGTGTTAAAAAATCAGTTCTTTGTGTCTTCTGTATTGTAGAAGGTGGGAAATTCCTTTTGATTCCAGAGCATCATTTGCTGAGTTTAGGTTTTTGTTGGATGCCACTGTTCTTGCAAACTGTTTTTCATGTTGCACTCATAGTCAGCTTATGGGTAGGTTGTTTTTTATCCCAGATGGTTTAATAACATTTCTTTAAATGAGCAATCATCTAAAAGTGGTTGAGGAGACTATGTGAAATAGACTTTTTAAATTTCATTAAAAAAATCCTGTAAGTCTATGTTATAAGAGATGTAAAGTCCTATAATTGTGTCATTTATTCACAGTGGAATATATATATCTTAATTCACCTGTGAGAGCTGAAATGTAGCCATGGCATGCAGTGGAAAATGTCTGTGGATTGGCCGACTGGGAAGGAGGAGATCTGTGTGATAATGAGACCCTGAAGGGGCTTTTGACAGAGAGAGGCATGTGACAATTAATAAGCATACACTTCATGTTCCAAAAAGGCTTGGATATCATCTGTAAATTGCTTCATATTTCTCTGAGAAACCACTTCATACTGTGTTTTGTTTATTTATGGTTATGGTAATTAATATTTTTACATAGCATGGGTAAAATAAACAATCTTTTTTGACTCTTCTGAAATGGGATTGATTTCCCCCTAAAATAGAATTGAGTCAATAAAGAGAAAATCTTATGTTTCTGGCAGGCCTGCTAAATCCTCAGAATGCTATAGATGTGTATGACCTGGATAAAAATAGTAAGTGTATATATAGTTTTTATCACTTAAGTCCTTTGAACATCTCCCAGAGATAAGAAACATTTGTCACATTTTTGAAGGGGTTTTCATTGACAAAGGCTTCAATCATGCAGAAAGCTGTTTTCAGATTTCCATAAAACAAAGCGGACACCATTTACATGATAAATTGCTCCTAGACAACAATCTTAGCTGACTACCCAAGTGCTACCCTGTGATTCTGTTATCACTGATTTGTCCTTCAGTTTTCTGCAGAATGAAAATGAAGGACTTGCAACTAATTGTGCCATGAAAACAGAGCTAATTTGTTCATAGTGGGGAAAAAAAATAAAAGAAGATTCTAAGCCATTAGGGTAGAGTGTAAATCATATCATCTGCAATAACAAAGCATTATTAATGGCTGTACTGTCCTACAGAGAGTCTGAGACTGATATTTTGTAGTATAATTACTTCTTGAAAGGTCTAACGCATTTTTTAAAAGCACGAAGCCATGTATTTCTAAATGTCTCTGAAAATTATGTGTCGTCCAACAAAAGCTATGAGTCTCTGTTATTTGTTATCAGTACCAATCAAGAGGAGGAAATAAAGTTTATATATAAAAATATATTCTGGACTCCTGTTACTACCAAATTTTATTCCCATGAAGATATCTAGTTTCTGATATTTTTTTAGTTTTAATCTATCAAAATGCAAAACAGGAAGGTAATGGATACTTTAGTGCCACACTGAACTACTAGTCTGCTCTGAGGACTCTGTTTTATCTTTTCCCACCCAGACTGACAGTTCAGAATATAACATTTCTTACCAAAGGAGAAAACCTGACCTCAACAGAGAGTTCAAGAATTCTCTTCTCAAAGATGCCCTTTTTTTCTTTTTTTTCCAAAACCCTTTTGGAATAAGATTGAGGGAGGTGTGACACCAATGTAGGTACTTTAGTTATTTTGGTCTCCATGAAATATATTCCCTGTAAGCAAATATTATCCCTAATGTTAGCTGTGCCTTTTGTTCTATGATTATCTGCTCTTACCCTTTCATCTTCCACACTTTTATTTTTCAGGAGACGATTTGTTGTGTGATTTTTACTTCAAATATAAGCAAGCCATTTCCTGCATTCTTAACTACCATCTTTTTTGGCTTTTGCAGTTTCTGTTGTTACTGTAAGTAATCTTTTGATTAAGAAATAACATCAGGAAAATAGGTTTGAAGATGAGGAAATACTGCTTTTAACTTTGAGGTGATCAGTGTAATTTAGGTCTGTATAGTCTTGGTTTTAAATTAGACTTGGATTCAATTGCTGACCGAAAGATTTTGAAACAGATTGATGTTGTGATCTTGTCTGAATGAAAAAATGGTAGAAAATAAATATAATGGAAGTGGGAGAACTAAAATAACAAAGAAAAATGTCATTTCATAACTTTGTGTTCCAAACAACTGGTTCCAAGTCATCTGCTAATATTCCAGTATATCTCACTGTGCAGGTACTACAGCTTAAATGTCATCAGAAGTATAGACCTTGAGAAGTAGTACTTGCAAGAGTAGCAGGATAAAGCCATAATTGATATTTTACTGGCTTTATATTGAAGATTATTTTGTGCATTTTTTCTTTCAGATTTGCAAAACCTAAGAAGATAATAGCCCCTTTTTAGACTTTTAAATGAAACAAACACAAATCCAAAGAGGAACATAAGAAAGTTAGAGTTTCAGGATTGTTTATTTATATGTCAGCACTTCTAGAGAGATATGAACATTGACCTTTCTTGAATTGCATCTAATAGAAGCAAAACTGCCTCCTTCATTTGCTGAAATTATTCCATCACAGTATCTTTAGATTACGGGATTCAGAAAGGTGTATTCCCTGACTGTGTGGCTGTTTAATGTTCTTTGGTTTGGTTGGTTTGTTTGTTTGTTTTTTGGGGGGGCAGGGGCACAGAGAGAGGGAAACAAGATCTCTCTTCATTCTGTGTTCTTCTTACCATTATGAAAGTTTCATAGGAAACTTTTTAGAGGTCAGGAGGAATTCTCACCGTATGACCAACAGCACTGCAGTTTGATTGTGTGCTTAACCAGGGCTGCGAGGTGCAAGATGAGAGTTGAACATTTTCAGAGTTTGGATTTTTTTTTTTCTTTGTAGGAGTTAGGGGGCTGGAAAATCTGCACTGATGTTCCCAAATCTGTTGACATAATTTTGATTAGGCTATTTTACTTAATTTTCTTTCTTATTTCAATTTGGTGTCACCACATTCCTAATGCTTTTTTATTACTTAAAAGGTTGTGCCCTATTTTCATTTGTCTATCACTCCTTATGCTGTTGTCCTACATACATTGTGATGGTTAGGTCTTCAGATTTACTTTACATTAAAAAGCACAAGGAACTAGTAAATTGTAAGTTCTTGATTATAGTTCTGCCATATATAAAAAGCTGTGTGTGTCTGAAGATTTCTGGCATGTTTTTACTCAGATCAATTTGGAAGTGTATCCCTAGAATTGAAAGTAAAAATATGCTGCACAATAGGTATAAAAAGAAGAGGTTTAGGGGTAAAAACACAAATTAAAAGAATGAAGCGATAGCAGAGAGTTCTAAGGAAAGAGAATACTCATATTGTATGGATTTGTTATTTGCCAGTAATCTGAGTTGGTGATTCTCAGAATGTCCTCTGTAGAGCACTTTTATGGAGTCTTAGGAGTTACTTTTCTCAAAATTGTGCAGTAGTTATGAAAAATTGAAATACAAGGTCAACCCACTCTGCAAGGAAATTTCACTTGAGTCTGCTTCAAGGAGAATTGCCACTGTTCCCTTATATTTTGCTGTTTTATGGACATAAAATGAAGTTCACTTCTTGTTCTTTAATTTTTTTGTGCTTTGAGGACAGCTGAGTTTATTATGCTGTTAGTACTAAAAATTGGAAGGGAAAGACAAAAGAAAGCAAACTAAATAGCAGAATTGTCTGGGATCCTATAATTTATCTTTCTAAATAAAACAATCAGATGAATAGAAATATTAGTAAATTAAATAATCTGGTTTTTTAGTGGGGCATAGGAAACAGAATAAATACATGATTTTGAAATTACCTTCTCCACAGGGCAATGAGGAAAAGAGGTTCAGCCCTCATGTTAAAGTTATTCTCCATAATATTGTGGTGACAGCATTTGTCATGTAACTGCAGGATGTTGCTTTGCAAAATATTTGCAACCAGGACATGCATATGAATTACTGTATAGCAGCTGCTGTATAGGAAGGAGAGAGAGGAAAGCTCCTTGATTATAAAAAGAGATTTCCGTTCTATGCAAATAAACCACCAGCTGAAATGCATCGTAGAAGTCAAATAGGATTATGATCTTAGTGCAAAGACAGTTTCCTTTCAGGTGAATTAAATCTGATGGTGAGGCATTCGATTATAGAAAAGAATGAATTGTACTGCAGCCTAAGATACACAGGATACCAAAAGGGAAAAACATTATGACACTGGAAGATGATAAGAAAGCCCCTTAACAGAAACTTCAAAAATATTTATTTTGTGGAAAAGAAATTAGATTACTAGAGGGGAAATGATTAAATATTGACAGAATGAATGCAGCAGCCACAACTATCAAATGTTTCAATTACCCAGTTTTTCAGGTGTGATAAATTTCATTCTGTATGTTAGGCTAGAAAGTTTTCATGGTAAGCTTTTTCATGTTTTGTCTATTATATATTCTTTGAATTGCTTCATCTTAATTGCACATTTCCCTCTTTACTCATTTGTGTCTGCATTGTTCTTCCATGCCAATACTCATACTGGAAAATAATACTTAACTTTGTTATTTACTCTGAAATTAGATAAAATTTCCTGTCCTTTAATTTTCACAGTACATGGAAAATTTGTATTGGTGCTGAAAAATATAGCAACTAATACACCTATTACTGTTTCTTTGTAACGTAGGATCAAGAGATGGCACTGTTTAGATTAAAACAAACAATTGAAAAAAATGAAAAATCTGAAACCAGCTGCTCATTTCAGTTGCTGAGAATGTGGCCACGCAACCTCACTGCGGGTAGTGGCAGTTTCACTAATGGAAGTAGGATTTGCTCTAACCTGTTTCCAAGCATTCCCCACTGCTACATCTCAACAGCCTCTCAGTAAAGTTTTTAGATACTAGTGCTCTAGTCTTCAGTGAAATAAATATTTTCCTTTAGTCCATGTATGTTTCTCTTTTTCAGAGCAGCATTTTTTTCCTTAAATAGTCTCATTTGTCATTACTTTCCCTTAATTAGCAGCTACTCGTTTTGCACTTTGAGGAGGTTTTCATCTCATGTACACATATCAAATGCTTCTGTCCTTCCATCCATTCTTTAATTGAGAAATTGTTGTAGCTGTTTTTCACTGATGATGTGGTCTAACCCCAGCTGGCAACTAGGTCCCACACAGTCACTTGCTCACTCATCCTTGGTGAGAGGATAGGATAGGAAGGATAAAATTAAGAAAACTTATGGGTTGAAATAAGAACAGTTTAATAACTGTAATAAAATAATAGAATAATAAATTGTAATGAAAAAAAATAACAAAAAGAGAGATAAACAAAACCAAATCAAGTGATTTAAAGGCACATGTAAACTGTTGCTGAAGCAATTTCCATGCAATAGTTGGCTAACTGTCCTGACACCCCTATCTTCTCTTTTATTGCAGAGCATAACTTCACAGGAATTTCTCCACAGGATTTTTTTTCAGGCTAGGAGGACAGTTTTGGTACCTACATATATTTGTCTGTATCTCTTTTACATGCAGTGCTGTAAGATAGATAACAGCTTCATGTACATTTTTGCAACATCCAAACTTTATTTATAATGGCCTGGATTCTCTGCCCTTCTGTGACAAAGGTCTAAGGGACTGTTTTGTCTCCCTTATAAGCAGTATAAAATAATTGTCAGTTTTCTCTGACACATAAGCAGAACACACCTATCATTCAAGTGCAATTTAAAAAAAAAACCCAAAAAACTTATTCTCTTAAACTTTCCCAGTGTTAGAAAAGTAGAAGCACAAAAGAATTTGAAGCAAAGGAACCACTATAAATAAGGAAAGGACAAAAGACATAAGGCCTTGTCTGAATTAAATGATGAGTTTCAGCTACAGTCTGGAAGTGATTTTCTCCACTCATTACCATTCTAACCAGCTGCACAGATGGCCTCTGAAATCTACATAAAGGCAAGGGTTCAAAGGTTAGGAAATAATGAAAAGATGATGCCTACAGTCAAGTAAAATTATAGCTTTTTCCTGTTGAGGGAAATGCGCACAATCAGAAATCCAGAAATTACAAGAAGATGTTTAAATAACTGTTTTAAGTAACACTAAAGGGCAGAAAATTAGAGAAGATCACATGAAGGTTATAGAAAATTATGTCTATTAGCTTCACTTGTGGTTACAGCACTAAGCAAACTGTTCTTATTAACAGTTTGTTCCAACAGTCCTTCTACTGTGAAATCTAATGCAGTGTTCCCCTTCATGTCCTCACTCCTTGCATCCCACCTCTCCACTGCAAATAGGGAATGCAGCTGGTCACACTTCCAATCTCCCTTCTTTTCTTCTACCTGGGCGATAGCGGTAGCCCTCTGGGATTCTTTGAAACGTGGCTGGTGAGCAAGATATTTTGCTGTTTACAATGACTAGCAATGCTTGCAAGCATACAGAGAGCTTAATTAGTTTTTCTTTATCTCTGTTCCAGCGTGTCTCAAAGTCTCTCAGTGCTGAAATATATGCTCTCTCACACACACACTGAGGAGAGAGAAGCACATTGAGAACGAGCTCATTTTGAGCATCACCTTATGGTTTCAGCAGCTCTGTTGGCTCTGCTTGGAGCAGTGAGAAATGTTTGGCAGCTCTGTTGCACGATTTTCTATGTGCTCATCAGTTTGATCCAAATGGGTGAACAGCTGGGATCTCACCATCTTGAAGACAATTGCTTGCTGGAGTTCATTTCTCTGGCAAACATTCTGCTGCAATCTTGCTGAATGGTGCCTTGCTATTTTCCTTTCTTTCCCTTTTGCCTAATGAAAAGAATATTGAAGTGCAACCAGAGGGTCTTTATTATCTCTGGTTAATTCATTTTACAGTGAAAAGCATGCTATTATATTTCCAAAAATTTCAGAGAAGGCATGAGAAATAAAGTTTTTCTGGACATAGTTTAATGTGGCTTTTTTCCACTGAAAATATAAATAAATGGTTTTTCTTATTTGAAAGAATACTCAAACCATATCAATAAACTTCAGTAATTACATGCAGAAGGCCCACATGTGGTCCCATTGAGATAATACCTATTTTTATTTAGAAAGGATGACAGAAATCTTGATTTTCCTGAAGGGTAGAAAGTTAAGGTAATAGGGCAAAGATTCTTGAAGTATTCCTGGTTGGTTGTTTTGTGTGTTTGTGTGAGTTTCGTGGTTTTTTTTTTTTTTTTGGTTGGTTGGTTCATTTCTTTTTTTTAAAGCCATAAAGTACTTTTAATAGAAGTAAGGTTTCCCCCTCCCCCAAATACAAAGTGATAGTGTGCTGTTGATTGAAGGACATGCACCTCCCTGCCACCAAGTAGGTCCAAAGATTTAAACAAAATTTCATATCTCAACTTTTTCTTACGGTATGTTTGATTGCAGGCATCAAATGATTTTACTCTAATTTTTAAATTTTTTTTTCCCCAAGAAACCTATATTAATGGTTTTCTCTTCTGTAAAAGAACACTAAATATATTAAAGTCACTGAAACTACATACCAGTCAAGGAGGAACCGTACAGGTATCCTGGTTCTTCACAGAGGGAGTAAGTTGTTTTTTCTTGGCTTTCATGGCAGAGAAGAAGCAGGTAAAGTGAATCATCTGTTGTGTTCACATAGTTAGAAAATACTTGATCCAATTTTACTTTTAGAAGTAATAGATGTTAATTTTCTGGATGACTGCTGGTTATTTGCAGTTAGCTCATCTGATTAACCTTAATATTACACATTATAACCTCTCTGTGTAGTTATCTCTAGAGGAAAAGGAGCTGTTTGTCTACATCTAATGACAAATTAGAATAAGAAGCACAATGGATTTTTGATATAATTTGCTTTGCTTAGTGTAAGACTTTATTCCTGATGTGATGAAACATTATTTTTACTATGTGCCTCTTTGGGCAACAGTTATATATTTAATATATTCTGAATAAGGATTTAATTATGGCTGCAATCTCTGTTGCATTCCCCTGAGTAATGCAAGTAAAGAGCGCAAAGACTGTCATGCCTCTTAAGCCTCACCAGGGTTGTGGTGGAGTCACTGGTGGTTTTCAAGACACACCTGGTCTTGATTTATAAGCTTGTGGCTCATGGGTTTTCAGTCAGCAGAAAGCTGAGGACTTTCCTCCTCTCCTCCTACTAATTATTGTCTCTGACATCAACATAGATCCAAAATCATTCTATCTGAATTAAAGCAATGTCTAAGGTGCCTTAGAACTAGAAGGGAGAGGCAGTGTGTTAAGGATGAGCAGGGATGGGTCAATAAACTGGTAGTGGAGGTCTACCTGGACACCTTGGGTGATGTATAAGGAGGGCAAATCAACATGGGAAAGAAATATCCCTAGAAAAATAATTTCATTGGAGATAAAGGGTCCCTTCACAAGCTGCTGCTGAAATAGGCTGTATGCACTCTAATGATTTTGCAATTCTTTTTCAAGGTTGCTTTATTTTTTTCCTTTGTTTTCATCCTAAACTTGTTAGTGAGAAAAATTGTTCAGTTTGGAATATGTAAGAAACATTTAAGTCTCTTCTTTCCCCAAAAACTTTGTTTGATCAGTTTTAGGAGAAGTGACTAAATAGTTGAACCTAATGTTTGCTACAGAAAAAAAAGCTGGTAGAGAGGTTGTGTGTGCATTCTCAGTCCATCTAGAATAGCCTTTTCAATTAACAATTTTCTTCTCACAGCCTGTTCTCTGTTAGTCCAATCCAGGGTGTAATTCTCTGGAAATGTTAGCTTTCCCAGAGAAACAAACAATAAATCTCTGCAGTGCTGCTTGGAGCAAATACTTATTCTTATACAGGAGAATGATGAATATAGAAAAGGTCTACTTCCAGGTGTTTCTATCTCTTTTATCCATCCTTTAAAAACAAAAAAAAAATTAGTTTGTCTTCCTATGTTCAATGTTTTTGTGTAAAACAGCTACATTTTTGGTGGTGGGAAAAGAGAGGGGTTTTTTTGGTGATGTATTTATTTTTTTATTTGATGGGTTGTATTTTTTTTTTTTTAAGAAAAGCTCTAAGTTAAAAGCGTTAAATTAAATAAGAACTGATTAACTGTGTTTCATGTTGTTCCAAATGTTACTGTGGTTCAATTATATATCTAGTGGAAGTATGGGAGCCTTTATTTGTAAAATCTAAATATCCTGGTGATGAGAGGTTCAACATTTGTTTCAAGCTTTGAGCAGAAATCCTCTTCAGGTGCCACTGTTTTGTTAGAAAAGGTCATGCTATTCTGTCAATGGAGTGGATCATGTGCCAGGTTAACCTTGCTAACTTCTCCTAAAGGAAATTAAGGAGGAATCTCCTGAACTGATTTGTGACAGTCCCATAAGATTGATAGTCATAAATGTAAACAACTGTAAATAAGTTAAATACAAATATTACAAAAATTGACAAACCATATGGATGGTTATTTGATGAATGAAAATTTAGTTTTAGCAAGGTGATGTGACAGTATTTTTGGGCAAGTTCAAAAGACAGACAAGTCTCTGTTTTGGAGGAAGAAGCGTGCAACCTCAATCTTTTTTTAGATATGTAACAACTCTCAAAGAAACACGTGTGTAAATTAGTGTACCTGTTAGAAGTGGTGGGATTTGTGCTATAGGTATTCCACCTAATTGCCCAGACACTGAAAAAACTGAAATGGGATGGAAGAAGTTTGATTTCACTTGTTTCACAAGGGGTCTTTCCTATCCAGCAAATCCAGCTCAGGTCTTCCACCACTAGTAACAAGTTCCTCTAAATTAAATGCCTGATATTGTTTGTCCCCACATGACTTATTTTTCACTGGTTTTGGCAAGAACAATAGTTTTGACTTAATTTAGGATTGTTTGGAATTACTCCTTTTTAATCTGCCCGTAGTACAAAACAAGATCTTAAAATATGTTGTGACCATTCTAAGAATTTAAGAAATGGTCTAAGAAATAACATAAGATGGATGAAAGTGAGAAAAAGGACAAGCTTGAATCCCTTCCTAGGAAAAGTGTGTGTTGAAATGCCATTGTAATAGCGGCAGCTCCCGTGTTACAAGGTGACAAGATGCCATCCATGACTGTAAAGAAACATTCAGAGCTGCTTCTAACTTTTACGGTTTGTCACATTTCTGGCAACCATAATGTTCTGCTGTCAAGTATTTCTAGTTTTGTAATAGTGAGTTTTGGTCTATGAGTGGAAATGTATACGTGTAACTTTCAGTTCTCTAACTTAAAGCATGAGAGGTAAAAGAAATCTTACTTCACCAAATATAGTACAAGTTTTTATTCTACAGCCTTTTATTTTAATGTTATAGGATGGGAGGAAGAGGCCCTTTCCAAAGCAAGAGCTTTGAAAATGTGTTTGGTATGAGTAAGTGTATTTTTAATGAAAACTAAAAATATTGTTTGAAGGTTATAGGCAGGAAAAACAAAATGGAATGAAAATTAAACTGGCAGCGTTGTAATTTTTGAGGTTGTGTCTGCATCTGAAATGTGATGGACTGGTGTCCAGTCGAGAACTTGATGTTGTCTGCAGGTTTGAATGAATAAATTGTGTCTATAGCATGATTATTCTGTTTTGTAATAAAATGCAAAATTTGACTGTTGCATGTGTTGCATTAAGTCAGCCAACCACTTCTGTAACTTCTACCCTGAAAAACCAGCCCAAAGTAGCTGGACAAAGAATTTTAGTTGAGCCAGGACCTCGGAACAGTGTGGTATAAGAGAAAAAACATTTGCTTCAAATAATTAAACCAAAATCAGGATTCAAAGTGTTTTATGAATCTGTTAATGGGTAGTAGTCAACTGGCAATTGGTGAAGTATAAATTCAGGATCCATAGCAGCAACAGAGTGAGTAAACTGAAATATTGGATACTAGCAAAATGTTAATGAAACCTAAAATTTCTATCTACTGATCTATAACTAAGTCAGAAGAAGTTACTGTTCTCTGTGTACAGTGACATATATTCACTTCCCCTGCCCAGCCCCTGGGGTTACTAGCACGCACCCCCACTCTTGGAGAAGCCTTGGGAAAGAGGGATAAAGATCTCTGGAAAAGAGTGGACCAGATTCTCTTTATTAAATCTGGATTTAGAGTGGGATAAAAGATTTTTCTGTCCCTTTAGGATCATGCCTAGCTTGAAAATAAAACTGGGAATAATCTAATGTGGTGTATTTTCAAGCATGTTTTCAGGGTTTTTTTACATAGGAGACACTGCAGGTGTGGTATGGACGCTGCTTCTTCTCCTGTGCCTGGACGCACAAAAAGGATACCTTTGTGGAAGCAAATAGCTCAAAAAACTGACTGTTGTAATGTCAAGTCAGCTTGCTACAAAAGAGTTTGGAATCATTTGCTTCAACCTGCAGGAGACTAATTCCTTGAAAACAATTTACAGTACATCGACAGACTGCATATATGACATTTTTCAGAAATACAGGTGACAAGCAGTGGCAGCTGATCTCCACATGACTATAAACTGTTCTCAAAGGTCTGAATGTTCAAGACTGTGCTTGCTGTGCAAATATCTCTGTGTGATTCAGAGAATCAGGGTCTATTTCTAGCAAGGAAGTTGGGTGTAATTTTGCCTGAGGTTGATTTGCCCAACTCATTTGGAGTTGAGTTTTTTCCCCCTCCACATGTACAAGGAAGGCAGTGGATGACACTTTTCTAATAAGATTAAACACACATTGAGCTAATGTTTCTCCCAACTCATATATGCAGGGTTTTCACTGAAGGCTTTATAACAAAATGTTTTTCTGTATTTTCATATGGCTGACACAGAAGTTGTGGTTGTTGTTGAGGTAGTTGATTTGTATCTCTATCTGTTTGTCCATTTATTTGCCTTGCTGTGCTTGGGATATATCCATTAAATTAGTGTCATTACAGTTTAGTAACATGGTTTTTCCTGGTAACTTTCCACTGTCAGGCTGGCTCCAATACTGGTCTCATTATTTCTAGCTGCTTTTTAGCCATTTACTTTATTCTGTTTGAATCAACTTAATTTAATCCCATAGTGCTCCCTCTCACTCCTCTTGTTTCTTCCTCATTCAATGCTTTTTCTAGCTGATAGTTTTTGTAAACTTACTTTAGCTAGAGCAGGAAACTTGGATGGTTCAGCCCCATGAATTACTACTGGCTGCCATTGGTTTTCCCTATATTCTAGATGATTTCATATACTCTGGATGATTTCTTAGAGAGCCAGGGTTCTCTTTGGTTTTGGTATAAATTCTCTGACTTCCTGACACTCAAACCTTATCACTATGTTGTAGAACTGTAGCAGTGCTGGAGCAAAAAGCCCATGGTAGCTCTGATTTCCATGCTGGTATCTTTGAGATAAGATGAATCCCATCAGATGATACAGGTATTGATGAACATTTGTGGGAGTGAAGGGGAGTGTGTGCAGCTAAATCTGCCATAAGGAAGCAGTGACAAGCTAATGGCAGAAAGAAAATGTATAATTTTTACGAGAGCTTGCATTTAATTCTTTGTAGCCCTCAGAAGACTGAAGAAATTGTGTAGGCTCAGTGTAGAGCAGCTGCTGTGCACGGTGCCTCAGCACTTCTGTGGATACTTTGTGTGGAACCTGAAGCTCATAAAACTCAAGTTACTTTCCTTATTTTCTAGCAGCAGCAATTCCTTAACCATCTTTAAAGATAATTCCTCTTTTGAGTTTTTATTGATCACTCATTTTCAAGAAAGTGATGACTTTCAGTCAACCTCTAGGGGTCAAAGAGTTCTCGTTTCCTGTATCAAAGCATTTCTTCTCTTAAGCCTTTTTAATTAAGTCATCCTTACAGATAGTCCTGGAAGTTAATCCCTTCTTGAAGACTGGGGAGCTTTGATTGTCCGGAATAACTAAAAGAAATTATTGTCCAACAATATTAAAAGACTCCTTATCAAATTCTGAAAGATAACTAATTAATCACAGAAATAAAACTAAGATCACTAAGTTTAAATTTTTCTCTTAACTGAGTTACTTGTTTGAAGTGTGTCAAGTGACCTTACTGTAACTGTCCATAAAAATATTTATTTTTATGAAGTAGAGGAGTATTGAACTCATCTCTGGTCAAAAGACTTTAGATCCTGCTAAACCTTTGAAGGGAATATTTATTAATCTTTATATTGAAAAATGAATGTGAAGAACCAGTACTCTCCATGTACATATGTACACAGTTACTTACGTGAATATATAAATTACATTTATGCTCTACCTTCAGAATTGGAAAAACTGTTGTTTATTGTTAACTAATCTTTTTTAAAAAAATGGGGGGCAGTCTGCTTGTATGACTTCACAGTTCTGATAAGATCATAAGCACCACTGACTCTGAAACTGGGAAAATGGATTAAATTGGAATATAGATTAAATGGCTGACTGCAATTTTATTTCAGCTGCATTTAAACCCTGCACTGGTCAAATAGGTCAAAGAGAAGCCTGAGTAAGCTTTTGCTGTGATCTAAGGAGTTGTGTGTCACATAACACATGCCTTGGAGCTTGGCAAATATCTTGCTTCATATAGTCTGAGGAAACAATTTGACATTCTGCTTCATAATTCAGTATTTACTGTCTTTTACATGTTTTGTTTTTCTTCTTTTTTCTATTTTTATATATTTTATCTTGTCTCAGGGGCAACTAAAGGCTTTCCAGTGTAGAAAAAACTGAATTTTTGTCACTCCATGTATGAAGGGCCAAAACCTGTCTTTTACTCCTATAATAGGAGGAGCAGAACTTTGATGCAGCTGTTCTTGATGGTGTCATCTTGTTTCCCATCCAACCAGAATCACAACCAGTTCCTGGAAGGAGTTTGCCCCTGTTGTAACTTTGGAATATGAAGTCATGTAAAAGTCATGTACACAGAATTATCCTGAAATGTGGTATCGTTTTATGCATAATAGAAAATGCATCCTCAATTTAAAACATCATTCATTCTAATAAAAAAGAATTCAACAGTTGGGGTGTAGAATAAATCTGCAAATTTTTTTTTTTCTGAAGATTGTTCTGCTAATTCTGGTTCAAAGGAGTTAGCGGTGAAAGAAAGAGTTAAATGTTTAATCAGAATCTGAAAGCAATTGAACAAAAAATATGCTGATGCTTCTTAGATTAAAACATCTGAAAATATACAGATGTGTTTTCAGGCTTGAAACTGTACTGCAATTGTAGCTGTCGTAGGTCCACTCAAATGAAACCTGTACAGGTCAATTCATTTAATGTTTTTCTAGTATATGAGGAAAAACAGCGCATCAATGCTTCCTGAAAATGAAGAATTTCAAATCTAGGTTTTGCATGAGTAATCAAGGATTTCTAGCTGTGACATGTAAGGCAAGTTAAGTAAAACAAAGCAAAATTGTAAAGCAGAGATTTCATACTGCTCCAGATATGCATATTGTAATTATAAAAGACTGTATTTTAAATGGGTTTTAGTCTTGTGTGTGATACTTTTGTTGCCATATTCATTTGTTTGAGGCCATATTTTACTTTAATTAAGAAGGTAGAATCTATTCTGAAATGTGAATTTATGTGGCAATGAATAGCTGTGAATGCCTTCCAGCAATCACCCAGTCCATCCATCTGCCTCTGGGCAGAATCAGATGCAGACAATATCTGCTTTATATAACAGGTCGTTCATAACACCTGCTATGAAGAAGTCTTCAACCACCTCCTAGATAACTTTTAGCATTTTGCATCCTTTTGTCCTCATGTTTTACTTGTATCTTCCACCCTCCTATTTAAAAAACATATTTTCACCAGGACATGGAGATCTATATTTTCTAGTCACTATGTAAAAGAGAGAGGAAGAGGGCTTGGAGTAAAATAGAAGAATATATTGCTTAATCAAATAAATTAGATAGAAGCAGATAGAAACACTAAATAGATGTCTAAAATTTGCATATTATGAAAGAGGACAGCAAGCTCAAGGTTTATCTTATTAAAAAGACCACACAGGTCTGTATGGGTTTATGCCACTACATAGCATTATCTACTATTTTACTCTATGATAATGCAGAAATTGTATGTAGTTATTGCAGTTGTGTACTTAAATTATAGCAGTTGAGGTTTTAAGAACGTCGTAAAATTACCCTGAATGCGTGTTTAGGAGTTTGGTTGCATTTGGGTTTTTTGGTTTTGTTTGTTTTTGTTGTTGTTTTTTTGGTTTTTTGGGGTTTTTTTGTGGATTTTTGTTGGGGTTTTTTTGGTTGGTTGGTTGGTTTGGTTTGGGATTTTTTTCGGGAGGGGGGTTGACTGGTTTTCCTTTTTTTTGGTGCTTTTGTTGAGGGGTTTTTTGTTGGTTGGTTTGGTTTTGGTTTTTTGTTGTTGGCCTTTTTTTTTGGTTTGTGGGGTTTTTTTGGTTGGTTTGTTTTTTAGGGGTGTGGGTCTTTGGTTTCTATTTTTATCTTTCTTTTGTTTTCCCTTTAAATCTTGTGTGACAGCATTGGCATTTTGAAAAATCTATGGCACATTTGAGTTTTGGGATGCACAAAGAGCCCCACAGATTTTTAGCACGTGATTGGTGAGTATCAAGGAAAGGTTTAAATCTTTATCCACAGTTGTGTCACACTGGAAGCAAATATTAATCTATACTTTCTATTTTAACATATAGACTGTAGATAAAGTAGATATTTTATCTGTATGTAAATTACATTTGACTTTATGAATACAGTTCCTGTTAAAACATATTATTATCTGAATTGTGCCATTAAGCATGCAGCGTTTTTCAACATCAATTTAAACAGAACTAAATGTGTCCTCTTGAACACAGTAATTGCATCCTAGCATCCCTTTTTATTTAAAATAATTCATTTTACAGGCAATAATATAGTTTATCTTCTAATATAAATTCCTTGGGGCACAGATAATGCATTATTCTCTATTTGGAAGACAGGCACATCATGGGAACTACAAGAAATGAAGGATAGTAATTACATTCCTTAAGGGGAGAGGGAGAAGCTTAGTTTAAATTTTAGGGGAGATATAAATGAACACTCTGCATAGAATGAATTTCAACCCAGATGAGCAAAGCCTTTGTCTACATATTTAAAAAGAAAAAAAAAAAAACCATTGAAAAGAATTAAAGTTTCAGGCTGTTTTGAAGAAAATGGCTTGAAAGTATGCTGAATGTTGGGTTTGAATGTACTTTCTGTCAGATAAAATAAATTGATATTATTCCATACTGTTCTGGAATTAAAGGTAGCTGATCTTTTGTCTTAAAAGAAAAATGCAGTAAAAACTTATTTTTGTTATCAGCTGACCATAAAAATCAAGTCAAAGCAACAAAAAACCCCTGTAACTCTTATGGTTTGTGAATAAATGTTCATAGCCTTTTAGGAAGCCTTTCCAATGAGGACAAACAATGATTAGGCAGGTCTGTCTGTCCAGGCTGACTGTGAGCTGTATTGCGCAGTGATTATCCTACGCCACTGGAGACTGTCCTTGGGAATGGATGTACAATCAGCGTGTCGAACTCTTTGAAAATTGACAAATGCGGCACTTAACAAAGAATCAGAAAAGTGAAAGGAAGAATAATGCCTGTTTTGTTTCTAACCTCTGCATGTTATACAATGCAAATAAGTACTATTTTGAGTGAATGAACGTTAAAATCAGAGATTATTGACCCAACTTTTCTTTGTTAATTCATTAATATAAAACCACAAAGCAACGAATGGGATTTTTACTTTTGTTGTCATTATTCTGGTGTGCTAGGAACTCCTCAGCATTCTTATAGGAGCAGGCAGTTATTTTCTAAGAATCCACATTCAAGGTGGTTGTTCCCATGTTTGGCGTAAAGTCTTTTACCCAGATCTTTTCACTAACACTTGTGCTGTTTGATTAAATAAACCTAGAGAGAAGGTTGCTTGCATAGTCCTGAAACTGCTTCATTCTTAAGTGACTGTTAGACACTTTGAGGTACCTTATAATCGGCATGCCCTCATTAGCAACTGTGGATAACAGCTCCACCTTCCATTGCCTTTTTTAGCCTGAGGGCCCAATGTGCTCTGTGTGTGTATTTCTGTTCACAGGGGATGCATTACTGGGACCTCTGTGTGTAAGGAGAAATGGGCTACTTGGAAATGAGCTTGCCTTGGTTGTTTAAGGAAGCAAGATCATAAATATCTAAGGTGTGCAAATTATTATTGGGTAAAGACATGGCTGTGTACAATTCCCTGGTAAGACAATGCTAGAGCTCTACATCTGCTTGGGTCATAACAGCAAAGAAAAAATCAGATTTATTGTTTGTCTTCAGATTAAAAGCATCCACTTATGCTTGAAATAAGATGGATGTCCATGTTCATGAACTAGATCAATGATGGGATGAACCCTTCCTGGGTTCCACAGCTGCCTGTGCCACAGGGGTTCATTTTTTTCATTCGTATTGAATTTTTATACGAGTCAGATTCCGATTTGGGCAGACATTTGCAAGATAAAATTCACTTTGTTTGTTTGTTTGTTTTCTAACCCTGCTATTTTGCAATAATACAAATAACATAAGCTCGACTTTAATTTTTTGGTTGGATTTTTTAAACAGTCTGATAATGAAAGTTGTAAATAAGTCTTTCTTTAAAAATAACAATTATAACCTTTGATTTCAGTATAGGTATTCATATTTTGTTATCTTCTATTTGTTTGGGCAGAAAAAATGTTATTTAACTAATACATGTAATACAGGCAGAAAATTGGATGGAAAAAGTTAAGTCTAAATTGTAATTATCAAACGATCCCAATGTAAACATTGGTTCTTACCTTGAGAGGAAAATAAATAGTTAATATAGAATATAAATGCTTGCTTTCAATACAAGTATTTTAGATACCCTTTTGAATTTTAATGCAAGAGCTATTTTCTCATTCATTTAAATGTAATCACTATTCTTAAGGTTGCATTTTATGACAAGTTTGACAATCAGTCACTGTATAAAATTTTTTTGAACCATAAGGCCTTGAATACATTAAAAAAACAAAGGTAGTTTTGTTATCAGAGAAACTTATAATGCTGAAAGCAAGCCAAGGCACGTTTTAAAAAAAAAAAAGGAAGAAAATGGTTCTTTCAAGGCTTCAACCTTTAGAAATCAGTTCATCTGAAAGATTTCTGTCCTGGTTGTGTTTTAAAGCGTGCACACACAGGGATACATAGGCACACACACACAAATTCAGTGGTGCCCTCAGGGTGCCTCCGTTTGTATTACAGGGCGGCTCATTCGCAGCTCACCCAGGCTAGAGCTGCTCAGCTTCCCTTTGTGCTCTCAAAGCCACCTACAATAATACAAATAGAAGTACCCTAAGGGCACTGCATACAATGCATCTAGAAATGCCACAGATCCTTTGGGGTATGGAGAAAATACATTAAAAAAAAAAAAAAAAAACAGGAAAGAATTTTTTTTTCCTCCATGGGAAATAAACACCAACTATTTGGTGATTTATATTTCTGAAGTTGAGCTTGTCATTTTCTAAAAAGTTGAGGCTTTGTAGTATCTTTTAATTTCAAGAGCCAAACGATTGGTCACATCCTGAGGGATGCAGGTTGTTCCCTGGGAGATTTGCCTGTTCCTGTACACAGAGAGCACTTTCAGAGCAATTTACATTTTCTTTAATAAGAAACCAGAAGCTTCAAAATAAAAGGCTAAGCAGAACTAAGAATCGTGGCTGAAATTCTGCGTGATGGAGACTCCCTTTACAAAATAAGATTGAATTATTATTAATGTGCTTGGGTTTTTTTCACAGAAAATAATATGCTTTTTAAAAAACAGAAAAAGGTACTTCAAAGCTTTCCATTTTATGAGTTACTCCTTATCTTGTCTAGCATACTAAGAAAAACCAAACCACTGAAATACCCCAGGAAGCTTTTTCCAGTCACGCTACCTCCTTTTATCTTAGGATAAATTAACATTAATATCTTTGATATAATGTTATAAAGTTTTCATGATAATTAGACAGAATTGTATTGAGAAAAATTTTATCCTTTTATTTTACAAAAAATGTGTAGAAGAGGGTGCTTTTGTCCTCTCATTTCTGGAACATTGAATATTTTCTTATGTTCCTTTCTAAAATGCAGGGGGCATGTTTCATGCTTGTTAAGACTACAAGAGAGTCTCAGTCACAGTTTGAATCAAGTGCCCTTTTGTGGACACTTACCTTGTGGTTTGGATTTTTACTGCCATTTTAAAAGGCTGATTATGAGCAAAGGTTATCAATGAGCTTGATAGCTATTTCAGTGATTTGAAGTAATTTAGGGTGTCCTGCAAACGTTACTAACTAGATTCCCCAGCTGCAGTGAAGGGTTTCATTTCCAACAAAACCAAGGCTGCTCTCAGGCTTGCTCAAGAGTGTGGTTCTACAATTTTACCCTCTAGTTACTGAATATTTGACAAAGCTGCTTATCTTGCATGTTTTATTTTGTATTTTGCTTTTACGTTTCTACATTACTACTTTGCCACCAGCACATTATCTGTTTTACTTTTGCAGTTTCCCTTATGCATAAATTTTAATATATCTATTTGCTAGTTGTTGGGGTTTTTTTTTTCCATTTTAACCCAAGTACAGTTGTACTTCTGAAAAGTGTCTTTCTAGTTACAGTTTCCTAGCAGACCATGGAATCATAGATTCATTTAGGTTGTAAAGCACCACTAAGATCATTGAGTCCAACCATTAACCTAACACTTCCAGGTTCACCACTATATGTCCCTAATGCCACAACTGCAGGCAGATGCTTGTGTCCCTGAAGTCTGGCACTTCTGGGTATACTGTTTTTTGGGTGAAAGCAAATATCTCTCTTGTTTCCTAAGCCTGTGCAAAGTATGGTGGAGACTTTCAGAGTGATGAGCCCCTCTTTTCAGGTTTTTTATTTGGCATTGTAGCACAAGGCTGCTGGCGCTTGTGACCATCAGAATTATTGCTTCCACCTTCTCAGGTCCTCTTGGGGTCAGAACAGTGGGGTCAGGCCAATTAAATGCCCCATCTGCTGGACCATGGGATGTTACTGTAGGCTGTAGTGTCAGCTTTTCCTGTGGTGCTCATTAAGGCAGGATACCATAGGCAATGCTACCTTTCAGCTAACCACATGCCAGAAGAAAACTGGAACTGTAAGGAAAGAAAACCAATTCGGTCTAATTTTGGAGAAGATTGGAAAGCTGTCAGCAAGAGGAAAACAATTTGAAGAAAGACAAGCATTTGCTGTCAAGCATTGTTATCTTTTAAGAGGGCTGCTCCCAGGTTCTCACAGTTTCTTGACAACTAAATAAAATCAGAAAGCCAAAATACATTTTTTGGCAATGCAGGGATTTTGTTGTTGTTGTTGTAGTCATTTGATATCACCTCTAGACTCAAGAAACAGCATGATGTATGTTTTCTTGGTATCAATCACTAACATGTCTGAAATTGGTTAGAAAAGTCAGAAGAAACTTCTTTTCCTCTAGCTTAAACATGCTCTTCAAAGTATAAAATTTCTATTTGCTTTCAGTTTTGCTTCAGGTTGAGAAAGAAAGGAAACAGTGTTGTTTGAAAACTTCAACTCATTATGCAGTAGAGGTACAGCACCCCTTGATTAAATAGTGCTAGAGTAATTAAGTCATTACTACCTTGACTGAATGTTGTGATTTTTCCTTCAAACATTGAAAAATCTAACTCTTATCTGTGAACACAGAGTCAAACATGAACACAGTTTTTGAATATTTTGGGGTTTTCCCTATGCTCTGTAAAAAATGTAATAAAATGTGTTTTCGAACAGGTGTTACCAGAAGCCCTTCACCCAAATGAATTTTCTTTCCTGCTGTAAGTGATATTTTGAACTTGCCATGATTTCAAATACATCAAGATGCAGGCATAGATTCCTTTCCCCCCAACCTGCCTTGTTTCCATTTTATTCCATATTCTGTTCCAAGTTCTTTATTTTCATTTTTCATGCTGTGTGTACCACTACATGCATCTTTTTTTTTTTTGGATGACAAAAATGGATAATGAAGAACAAACACCTTACTGACCTGATCTGAATTTTATGTATATGCGTGGTGATCATTAGATGATGAGCTTGAGGAGTGATGAGGGATTGAGGAAAAATAAGTTCGCCTCATATGAAATACACTTTGGTACCCCTCATAAGCCACATACTGTCTGAAGTAAATCAACCCATCCTTGTAGGTCAGACAAATTTCCTGCAGCTGAAAGGCAAGTAATGAGCTGATGGTATGAAGTCAAAAGCAGTACAGTCATTTTAAAAAATAAAATTCTACAAGTATTGCGTCTGTGTTCAGGCACCTTTAATAAGTAGGATTAACCTTTTTTTTTATATTGTTCAGGAGTTTTGAATTTGATGTAACCTGTGAAACTTTTTAAGAATTAAAGCATGATTTGGACTTCACTACAAATTACAGAATAATGATGATATAAACTGGAACACAACACAGAAACTTAATCTGTCTGTGTTTCTTACAAGTGTTTACAGATAACTCAGTGTAGGTGTCACAATGCTGTCATCCAAACTATTCCCAGTTTGAGTTTTCATCCTTGGAGAAATGCTTATATGCACAGAGGTCAAGTTAACAGCTTTATGATTTACTCCCTTTCATGGCAGTAAAACTGTATTTATAAACTCCACAGTACATCTGGCTTCTAATTTATCATTCTTCAGGTACATAAACACAGTGCTTTAACCTAGTAAAAATATTGTTTTGCCTCAGGGAAAAGTCTTGAACCCAGTCCCTGAAGAAATTCCTATGCTTCTGTCTCTGTGATTAAATAGTAAATAGAGATTTGGTTGCTTTGGAATTTCTCCTGTGTTTGTTTGTCCACTCCTGGATTTTGTCTGAAATAAGAGGGTGGGGCTGATAGAGTGGATGGGAGGTTGCTCTACAAACACTGATAGATTTATCTACTGATACCAAAGAGATCTGAGACACTTATGCTTGGTAGGAATCTCCATAGAAAGAATGAGAAAATACAGTCACAAAATCTTTGATGTACAAAAAGGGTTTTTTTTAGGTTAAACACTATTCCCCATATGGTAAGGGAGATACTAATATTCTTTTTAGTTGCTAAGGGTTTTTTTTGTGAGTCATAATTCATTTTACAGACAATTTTGAGCTCAAAAAGACAACATATACCTCACATTTCTGAAGGTGTTTCTTTTGTGGGAATAATCCTCCATGAGTCATTGACTCGGACAGTCACTGTGAGTTGTCATCCTCTTGGATGTTCAACATTAATTAATGCATGGTTGGGCTGGCTAATTAGGGTCTTTGTCTTCCACGTTTTCCACAACACTAAGCTGTGGCCAGAATCAGTTGGCTTGTTTTGATTTGGGGATTTTGGGGTTGTTTGTTGTTTTGACTGGGTTTTCAATTAATTTTGGTTTTTTAATTAATTTTATTTTCCTTTTATATTTCTGTTCAAAATTTGCAAATATACATAGGTTGACTTTGCTAGGGGTGGAAGATTGAGCTATGTTAAGACAAAGAGGGAAATCTTGCCGCATGTCAGCCTTGATTTCATTGGAGACAATGTTGATGTAAATCCAGAATGTAAGTATATTCTATGGCAATCACGTTTTATATGAGTTTACACTCATTTTTTTTGTTTCTTTCTCCCCAGTTCAAGGCCAAGCTTCTCACAGAAAGGCAAACCTCTTGCTATGAGTGTTAGATTATTTTAAACTACTGTCACTGATGAATTTAAAAACTGGTTTACTATCAGTGCTTCCAAAGTTATTACAAAGAAATAACAAAGGTTTCTGAGACTTTGAATTTCCGGTCTCTGCATTCTACAGAAATTATGCTCCCTTTTTTTGCTGCTCATTCATCACCAGCTAGACCTGCTTTACTTACAGTACCTGTAATTTTGTAACATTGGAGGTTCAGAGAAACAGAATGGACCAAAAACCGAAGCAAAATATTTTTGGCATAAATAGCTTGAAGCTCCTTTTTCCCTCTTCTCACTATTACTGCTTAGCCTAAGACATTCTTCGGGCTTTCTTTTTTGCTGGATTTCACCAGGACAGAGTTTCTGCTGGAAAGCTCCTATTTGGTATACTTTGTCTCTTTTCTGAGGTTACAGGTTGCAACAATTTTCAGTCCAAATCTCTGAAAGGAAAACCCACTATATGGCTTAAAATTGGAGGGCTATCTTGTACAGGAACCTAATGGAAAGCATTCATTTTGCTGAAAAGGCCAAGGCTTTATGCTAGGCTTGTGCCAGATTTTCAGATATTCTTTTCTATATGTTTGTTCATATTGTCCTTTCTAGGTCTTCAAGCAATTAGTTTTTATTTGCATGCATCATTTCACTTCTTTGCTCCCAGGATACAGTCCTTGCTTTCTGGCTGTCCTATGAATTTTTTCCTCTCAACATTCCATTTGGGCTTTTCACTCATTTTGTTCAGGCTTATATTTGAATTCCACATCCTCAGGGCTTTTCTTTTTCTTCTCTTTTTTTTTTTGCTTCCCTATTTTCTTCACCTCCTCCTCATTTCTAGATTTTAAGTTACTGACAGGTTGTGCTGCTTATCTGAACAATGGCACCAGTAACTTATGTGTCTTTCCCTCAATGAACATTGCTTTTTTTTTATTGCCTTTTATTATTCATTGACTATTTTGAGTTTGGTTCTTCATTCTCAAAAATCCTATATAAAGGGAGAAGCAGAAAAAGACACTACCTGGTTACAAATATTGATTGGTTTTTAATTTTGTCAGGACTGGTCTTGGCATTTCGTTATTAGACATTAAGTTCTTCACAAATTGATATGACTGGGGAATCATGTTATATTTGGAAGCAAACTTCAGAAAAGGATAATTGGAAAGCCCTAAAATATATTAAAGGACTTGTTTTTAAAAATTAGTTGGTTCCTTTCAATATCTATATTTTGTTAACATTCATGCAGTCTTTAACATTAATATATTTCATTGATTCAAACTATTTTCCACCACATTAATCTAAATCAAATTATGATCCATGCACTTATTGTGTACTTTTAACTACTTTAATAAAAATATTTAAGTAAATATATATATAGTACTCTGTCTTTATATTTAAGCAAATATTTATAAACTTTAAAAAGTGTTATTTATTGAATTGTATTATGCTTGATAATAAATATTTTAGAAATAATAGTGATTACATTAGTTTTCCCCTCACTTGAAGTAATTCTCTGTATGTGAGTAGTTATTCCCTTTAGATGTTCACACATATAAATAATTGCAATATAAAATTTCTGGCTTGCATTTTTCCACTTAGGGGATTTGCTGTAGGAAATATTTGGCCTCGGGTGAGCAGCTCTCTGCTGTCTGTGGGTTTGCCCTGTCCTTAGCACTGCACGCGTATGTTAATGTTTGCAGAATTAAAAGGGGTTTTTTTTAATTGTAAACTTTTAAATTCATTCCTGTCTCACTTGAACTAAAATTTCCAAGGGTTGTGCTACGATAAGAAATGAAGAAAAAAGATGATGGAGTATGTATAAAAGCCTAAAGGTTTTTAAAATTGTTCCCAGTAGTGAATAAATTTACGGGTACTCTATTAGTGACAATTAACACAAGCAGTGAGTTACGTATTGTTGTGGAACTAAGGGAATACAGAACATACAAAATATAGAGAGTGATTTTTTTTTTTTTCTCCATATGTATTCTATTCTTTAGGCATTCAGTTATTTAATTTCAAGGTTTTATTTAACTTCAGAAGGTTCACGTCCTTTGACCTATACAGTCCTCTCAACACCAGCTGGAACTAAGAAATGTTTTTGCAGGACAAATAGGCATGAAAAGAACAAAGGATTGGATGCAAGGTGAGAACAGGACATTCTGGTATTATACTTGGGCTGTAAAATATCTTTTGAAAGCAGAAACCTGATGTTCAAATACAGCAAAATTTTTCAAGGTGAAGTTTCCTGATACCTGAACTTATTTTTTTTTCCTTGGAAAACTAACTCATGACATTAAGTGCTACTTAAAGTATTTTTGGCTTGAGGAAGAATATGATATATTAATTCGAATATACTTTTTCAATTATTTGTTCTGAGGATCTATTTAATGAATATCTGGATATAGTCTGTTGATCTCATCTTTGTGCTGCACTTGATCCTCTGTTCCCATCAATACTATACACAAGTAATTACATTTTTCCTGTTGATGTTTCTCATGAGCTGTAGCAGTGGACAGGATAGAGGGATCAATGTCATTACATTTACAATTGAGAAGATAACAGTTATTGGTGTAAATTAAATTATCATTACCTGGCACAATTATGTTTGTGGCAAAATCTCTATTTTTCTCATTGTAACTTCTGCAATTATTGAGAATAGAAGCACTCAGATGTGTAGTCATGTACAAGTTAAAAGTGATGTTGAAAAACCCCAAACACAGACAAATTAGCCATAGAGATGGTACATGAAGGGGACAATACTTCCTTCTGTTGTTTTGGTAACTATTGAATTGATACTCAATTTTGACTATTGGCAATAGTCTGTTTAAAAAAAAAAACCCAAAACACGGCTTATTTTGAAAATAAGAATTATTCTTTAATTTTACATTAGAGTTATGTTCTAAGAGAGATTATTAGTGAGACTTTTGGTAATTTCTCATTATTTTTATTTTTTTAAAATTGTTAATTTTCAAACATTTCATGTGACAAAAATATGGTCAGCTTGTGATTTTTAAAGGGGCTGGTGGTAGTGTTACTTGTATTAGGTCTTTGAACTGCAGTGTGTTTACTGGCATTCTGTGCGTATATACACTGCACGTGTGTCTGTTGGCTAAAATAGGCTTAAACTGGGGTGCTGAGGCAGTGTCTGCCCACACAATAAAAATACTTTGTGTTTCCTTTACTTATTCATTGACTGGTAAGTTAGTCTGCATCCGTTTTCAAGAAAGTTAGGAATTACCTCTTACGTTTTTCATAGTAAATTCAGAAAAAAACATAGCAGGCATATATTTGTCAAGCTGACCATCACTTATTATTATTTCCTTGTCTGCTAATGTCCCAGGTAAAACTAACAAAGTTATCCTGGTGTCACAGTGTGTGTGGGCAGCAGCTTTAGAAAATGCATCTTCATATGGGTAAGGGTAAGGTTACCTGTAACTTAAAAAATAAGTTAGAGCTAAAACCAGAAATTTAGTTTAGAAAGAACGTACAAACCTGTTAAAATAACTAGACACAGTAGTATGAGTTAAAGCTTCATCAGGATAATTCAGTTTGTCCTCTAATGGTTGTATTCACGGGTAGAAATAAAAAGCCTCGCTTTTACAGTACATTAAATTGCTAAATGCCCCCAGACATGCTAAGCCAGAAAACACTGAAGATTTGTAAATGTTGTGCATTTATCTCATCCCAGATCACAGTTTTTGTCTTTTTTCTTCTCTCCTACATTTTCCTTGGTCAAAAAATTGCTTGAATTCTGACAGAAGTCAAAAACAAAATTGAGCATATTAACATGTTAATGTATATTACAGAAAGGCCTTTTCAGTGAAGTGCTGATAACGGATGTGTTTTTAGAGAGTAGTCTGCTGAGTTGAAGTACAGCAGCAGCCTTTGTGTTTGGCAGCTTGGGAACCATAGGAATTACAAATGGTATGTAGGTGTCCCTTTGCAAATCCTCAGTGCATCAGTTCAAATGGAGTTATTGTCTCTTTAGCGCATTTGTAAAATGGCATATTTTATTCTAATATCTTCATTTTTTATTATTACAGAAAACAGAATAATTAATACACTGCATCAATTCCTCTACAATTATTTCAGATATCTGTTGTGCTTGAAAAATATTTCTGTGTGAGAAATTTTAACACGTTAATTACAAAGGGTTTTAGGAGCTGTGCAAGGTTAGACACCATAGATTCCTCTTTTTGTCAGGGGCTCCTACATAGTTTTCACCTCTGTAGCTTAATCTCTTCCCATGCCTCACACAGGAATCAAGAAATGTAAGCCACAGTTACCCATTTAGAATATTAAATACAATATCCCGTTATTTTAATCTGGCCTTCCAAACATTTTGGATTCAGTGAAGAAGGAAAATAAAATGTTTCTTAGTCAACATGTTTCAGTTCTGGTATTCACCTGCAGTAATCTTATGGGACAGCTAGTGAGAGACTGCTTCAGATTTACTGGTTTTGTGGGTATGAGACAAATGGCCTGATGGTCACTCCCGCAAATGTTTTAGTCCTTACTTAACCTGGATCCTTCCCTGGAGATGTCTTCCGTCCGTATTTTGAGAGTTAGTGTTTTGTCACCTTTTACCAGAAGCTCAGTGAACAAAGACTGAGATTCTGCTGGCTTCTTTTCTTTTCCTCCTTTCTTCCCACCTTCTGCTGGGTGAAGTTCTTTGATGTTACTGTAGCAACATCTCTAAAGAACAACTTTCAGAAATACCTTTGATCCTATTATGTTTTTTTTCCTAATCCATCAGAAAAACGACAGTCTGTGAAATAGACATATTTTTATAAATTCAGATTTGATCTTTCTTTGTTTTCTTACTCATTGAAAGTTCTCTGAATTGTATGGAGTAGATTTGGGTTTCCCTGGGGTTATTCTGGGGTTTTGTTTGGGGTTTTTTGTTTTGCTTTGTTTGTTAATAATACACCACAAGTCAAACAATTAAAAAAACCAAACAACCAAACAAAAAAAAGCTTTTCCGGCCTTAAATTAGGCAATGGTATCAGAACTAATAATTCTTCAAAACAATAGGAAAAAAATATTTTATTTTTTTCTTAATGGAAAAAAATAAAAGGAACTGGTTGAATATTCTGATAATTTTCATGGCTGTTAGGTAGGTGTTTTTCCTACCAAGAAAAATGAATATCTGATAGAGAATTTGTTGAGAGAGAAAAATGGTTAGCCTTTAAGAGTAGGTTGGCAATCTCCTTGGGTTATTGCCCTGTGCTAATAAAGAAGAAACAAAAAGACATTCAGTATAAAAAGAAACGGCTTTTCAAGTACTGACAGTAACCCCATGTTGCTCTCATGATTATGATGAACATATTTTGGCATATTATCAAAGAAAGAGGCTGTTGAAGTACCAACGTGGAAAGTTCTCAGGTCAATGCACATATTCCAGTATAGGGTAAGATTATAAGTCCAACACCAGAATTAAGCTTCACTTCATGCAGATCAGTGAACACTTACCATTATTGTTTGACCCTTAATTCATAGTATTATTTATACTGACATATCAAACCTGCTCTTTAACTACTTCTTTGATTAAATTGTGATGGAAATAAATGATCCAAATAAAATTAGTGGATTTGAGGACTGCTGGATCATGCTGGGTGATGGGTTTTACATAATTCAATCCTTAATATGTATCCAATATGCTTAAATCGTATTTCTAATTTTCCTTTAAATAGTTTGCTTTACTAATTTGCTTCTAAGAGATTTCTGCCAATCAAGTTAAATACTTTCTGCAAACTGCTTACGTTCCTGTCAAAGTGTACTTGTTATACTAAACACCCACATTCTGTTCTAGTTCCATTTTAGTTACTTTATTATTATTTTTTTTACTCTTTCCTCCCACAGAGTGTTAGCAACTTCTTATTGATGGGCATCCAGGAAGCTGAACACAATATTTATTTTTAAAATATATTCATTTAATCAGTGCAGATCTAGATGGTACCTAAAAAGGCAAATTCCAGGTTTTGAAAGATGTGTGTGGGTGCACCAGCAGTTCTGCCAGTCTTGCAGCAAGGCACAGTACACACCAAAACCAACAGCACGGCTAAGCCCCTCTTGAATTCCACTTTGCAGATATTCCCTTCCAATGTTTTGTTTTCCAAGTATCAAAAAGTGTCAAGTAAACAGTTGAGTGTGAACAATTCACAGTCTCACAAGAGAATAAATGGTCCTTTGGAAATGTAGTGTCAGGAATATTCTTTTTCTCTTAGCAGAGAATGCATTCTTATCAGTGTGTGTATTATGTTACTGTATAGTAACTCATTATCCTGTGTAAACACTATATTGGGATAATAAGAACATTGTGAATGCTTTAAAAACACTCTTTACATCTCATTCACGGAAACATTAAGAGATTTTAGCTTTGACAAGCAACATTTCCCCCTTGGGAACAACAGTTTTGAAAGAAAGACAGCTCAGCTAGTTTGTCCACTACAGTAATTTAAGGCTAACAAAATGTATTAATTCAAAATAGCAACACTAAGAGAATTTATAATTTTCAGGCAGGTCTTCATTCTGTTCAGAGTTCACAATGTGTGTTCAGAATACAAAATGTGCACACAAAGAAAGGCAGGATTTTTTTTTTTTTTGCAGTACCTAATAAGAGGAGAAGGTGTTGACCCACTACTCATTTCTTATTTAAATTCTCCTTAGTGAAGCAAAATTCCCGTTTGAAATTCATCACCTGACTTCCATTGAACTTTTGATAAAAGAACTTATGTATTTCTTCGCAATGGACAATTCTTTTTTTTTCTCCTCACACTTTCTAAAAGGAGCTTTATGTGTATTATATCATGATATTACGTGTGTGTTGTCAGTTATGTTTACTGCAATTCCCCAACATCAGCTTTCACCATGTAATTTCCCATTCATCCTTGCAGCTGGTGAAGAAGCTTTTAGGGACTTACAAATGTGTATTTTCTGGCAATTTTAGAAAATTTCAAGTGCCAACTTGTATTGCAAGAGTCATCCTCAGTAACAGTTTCCCTGATTCTGCATATCTTAAATATCAATGGTAGGAGTTAGTCTGTAATTTAACTAAGGAGTTTTTTGTCTTCTGTCTCTTAGGCTTTGCTACCAGTGACTTAAAGGGAAGTTGCGTCAGAACAGAATTGTACCACAGAGGATCCAAATTCTTTCCTGGCTGTTTGGATCATGTATATCATAGAGGTCTTGTACAGACATAATTGTTTGAATTATCCTTTCTTTTCTTTAAATTTTGAATTCTTATTTTAAATGGATGTGATGTTTGCCTTATGTTCTGGTGAGATTTTGTTAGTCTGTTTTCTTTAGTTTAGTTTGGGTTTGTGACTTTTTGTTTCTTTAGGTTTTTGTAACCCTAGCTCCTAGACTCCTTGATTTTCATGGAGCTTTATTAGTTCAAACAGGCAGAAAACTTTTCCTTGTATTTTTGAAGTATTCACTTTAAAATAAAACTCAAATACATGAGGTTAAATTATTTCAGTTTCTTTCTCTGTCAGCTTTATTGGGTAATTTGTCAGACATCTGTCTTATTCCTTGTTTGAGTTCTCTTCCATTCAGTTGCATCTCTATCCACAACTGTTTCCAACCAGCTCTTATGCAAGGATTTAAAGTGCAGATGTATATAATATAAATTTAATAATTTAATGGAAATTGTTTTGGCATGCACCAGTGTTAAATTACTTGCACTTGCTTTTCAGAATCCAGGAATTATGATGTTCTTTAGTGCTGTATATTCAGAAGGCACATTTAGCTTTCTGGCCACCTAGGTCCATTGTATCAAATACAGAAAATAAATTAATAAACAAGGGTCAGTTAAGATTATGACCTGTGCAATGTGCACCAGAAAGACAGGAGTGCTAGGGCTTCTGCTGGGTACATATTCAGAAGGTCTGCTGAAAAATCTGTTGGAATCTTGGGGACACAGTGATTCCTGGTGTCCCCAGGACTATGCATCAGCCTTTTAGGTGTGATTTGTTCGTTTGTTTTGGGTGTCTTGGGAGATGTTGTTGTTTGATTGGGGTTTTTGGGGTGATGTGTAGCTATTCTGTTAGCTTGTTTGCTCCTTGCACTCTTTGAGTGGTGTGGTGTTGGGTTGTTTGTTTTTGTTCTTGTTTTTAACTTTGTATAAGAAAATCGTCATTTGAAGAGTTCTTGTTCTCTAGATCAAACTACCAAAAACCCTTCAGCCGATTATACTTGAAACATAATAGAGAATTGCTTCAAGAAATCAATTAACTGCAGCTGGTTTGTTCTTGGGCAAGTCTTAGTTACTAAGCTTATTTTCTATTTTAAGCTATCCCATATTTGCCTTCTATGTTGCCTCCTATCTTACTGTTTGGGAAATACTAGCCCCTGGGACAAATAAATTAAACTCTTGATCTTACACAAGAACATGTTAATAGATTTTCAAAAACGATAGGTGGTTTTACTCCATTCCCTTACTCTGTTCTTTAAGTCACAATGTCTAATGCTTGCAATGAGACAGCCAAGTCCTTACTGTTAAAAGTAACAAAACTTATGAGAGAAAGTAGATTTATTCAAATGGGCTCTCTAGCCATGCAAAATTTATGGCTTTGGAAGTTCTAAGAAGGGCTTGATGCATTCAGTTGTCTTGGTATCAAGAATATCTTTGTAGCACTATTTAGTGTGCTTTGTTTCTCTCAATGAGAATAACAAGGTCATCACTCTGATGTGCTTTTGCTTTTGAAGAATGTAATCATTGGTATGCGTGGTTTCGAATTGCAATGCATGTAACTTAGAGTGCAATTTAAATCAAATTCTGATACATTACAGTAATTTCCATTGCCTGCTGTCTTTCCTCTGCCAATCCCAGTGAGTAAGATTCTAGACAGAATTAAGTCTTGATCTGTAGTATTGGTATGGGAAGTGTTAGTACATTACAGACAGTCGCAAAATATCCTTCCAGTTGTCTATTTTTGGTTTTAAAGATGCTGAAATTCAGATGTTTTTTAATTGGTCAACAATAAAAGCATTGTTGCCATGAATTTAAAAATGTTTAGGGAGATGTCTAATATTCTGGTTTAGATTTTTAATGTTTAATTAAATCTACTTCATTCAGCTGGAGTCCATTGAGTGTGTGCTTTGCCTCAAAGTCATAACTCTCATGGCTTCTGTGATTCTGTTAGTTATCTTGTATGGCTTCAGAATGATAGATTTAAGACTTTTTATAGTTATTGAAGTTGAAATTTATCTTGGTTCCAAGTCTTTCATGTTTTAGTGGAATCTGCAATAGAAGTAAAAATTTAAATCTAGGAGAACTCTCTAGTGACCTTTTTTCTAGTATATCAAATACAGAGTTTGATAAACTTTTGTAATCATTTACTGCAGACAGATATTATGAGAGACTTCACCTTCATATAGTTACATTTCTTGTTAACACAGGCACTTTAATATAAAAGTTAAAGTAATTTTATTTTCTGACTGTGATTGTATCCTTGGTTTGCAGATGGTTACAATAGTTGAAGCATATGATCCTTGACTACTATTGATTCCTAAATATAGAGGTTTTGGTGTCTGCTTTTGGTGCTGGACAAGTTTTTCAAGAGACTTTTGAGTAGTACATTATGTATTCTACTAAACAAGTTATGGAAAAGAGAGTGAGTTCTTAATGGTGGTTTTTTGGTGTTTCTTTTCTCTTGTGTTTATATAAATAGTAAGCTTTTTGTGCTATCCTAAAGTAGGTCTTATAAGTACGGTGGGTTTTTAGCAGCTTTTATAGTAATATTACAAGTTTTACAGTTTATAGGGAAACTATAATTTGCTGAGTGATCTCCTAAGTAAAATTGGGCTGGTTTTCTTTCACATGCTTTGTGTGAGTGGGTACACATTTCTTTTTAAAGTTACTAAAAGTATAATGAATGAGAGGTGTGGATAATAACGAAACAACGATGAAAGGAATTGGGATTCTAAAGATTTTTGTGAAAATCTGAGAACTTTTTTCAAAGATCACTGCATCTTTTCAGTTCTTCCTTTAAAATAATTAATTTCAAAGCATGTGAAAAGACAACAAAACCCTTCATAACTAAAAGCTCATTTGTATCTTTGCATGTATTTAGAAAGCTGTAGATTTTCTCAAACACAAATGTAACAAATGGTTTACCAGGCCCAAGAAATCTTACAGAAGGAAATTATTTTCCTTTGTGAACAATAAAATCCCACATATGCAGGACTTTTAGCCTAACTGCACATGAAAGGGCATGGGCTTAGATCTTGAATTTGTGCCTATTAGCTCCTAAAGTTTTCCATTTATTGGAAAAGTGGTTTTGAAACCTGAAGTGAATAACTTCAGTCAATTTCCTCGCATTTTATTCTCAGATGAGTGTATTGAAGCTTCCACAGAAGGAATATGACTACTGGTTATTTAATTTTTGAAACTGCTTTTTGAGTCCCAGTCACAACAGTTTGACAAAATTTCTTAGCAAAACCTTGAATCATTTCTTGTACCTTTAGGTACAGCAGACTCATTATTCAGTTTGCTTAACAAAACACGCTGGTAGTGATAATTCTATCTGTACTACATGCTTTACTGCAAAAAAAAATTGTTGAGTCTATCTAAAAGATTATAGAAATAGGTTTAGTAAAATAATTCAAGCTTTATTTTTTTTACTGGTGCCTTTTATAAAAAAAAATCTGGCTTTTTCAAGGTGCTTACTTTAGAGTTTCTAAAGTAACAGACAGGGATACTCTCTTAAACAGCAATCAACCACATTTTGCATCTGAAGACTTCAGCCAGAAACTTTGTGCACACATTTAATTGATAATTATTATTATTAATAATCCCTAATACAAAGAAATTATTAATTTAGCTTATTTGCTCAAGGGATGCATTTCTTTTTGAATAGGATAGAAGATATTAGCAAGTTAATATCTTCCCACTGTGGTAGAAAGTGAGTGAAAATTAATGAAGATAATAGGCTTTACTTAGATAATTTCATTTTTGTTATAGCTTTACCTGCCCTGTTTTATGACTGCCTTATTGTCTGTAGTGAAATTTTTATCTTAGCTCTGCCAGAATGACTTTCTAAAACAGCTAAAAGGGATCAAATTACATAAATTAAGTATTTTTGCACCTTACTGCTTTCATTAATTGCTTGTGCATGGTGAGGGTTTGTTGGGGTTCTTTTGTTTGTTTGTTTGGATTTCTTTATGTGGCTCCCCTGATGCTGGCAGAAGGAGGGGAGGGATATTTTTAAGTACATGCAGGATGCCTACATTCCAACAGAAGTTCTACTTGTGGACTCTGCTGATTCCTCATTTTTCAGTGGACCATGTGACTATAGAGGGAATTGAAGATCCCAAAACAGGGGATCTTGAAACTTTCTGCTTTCTTAGATGATAGGCTCCTCAGGGACACTCCTCTGAAGGATACCAAGTTTATCTATCTTCACTAGGACATGGGAGTATATTTGATGACAACGTCTCTCTAAATATTTGTTCACAGGAATACTGAAGGACTCTACCAAAGACACCAGTAGGTGGTGACAGTTTCAAATTATGATCTCAAGAGAATGCATAGTTCATAGTGTTACTTTTAAATACCTCAGATAATGCTGTTTTCATGAAATGTCATCTTCAGACAAGATTAACCAAAAGGGGAAAAAAACCCTGAATTGGTCCACCCATGAAAGTCACCATCACCTGCGACAGCTGGGCAGAGGAGAAAAAAATATAATGAAGTGTTCATGAGTTGAGATAAGGACCGGGAGAAAACACTCCAAGGGCAAAACAGGCTCAACTTAGAGGCACAAAGTGAGTTTATTACTAACAAAATAAGAGGAGAAGAATGAGAAGTAAAATAAGCCTTTAAAAACATCTTTTTTTCTCCCAACCCCCTCCCTCCTTCCCACCGACAGTGCAGGGAGAGAGGGCGTGGGGGTTTTGGTCAGTTCATCACCTGAGATTTTTCTTTTGCTGCTCAGGGAGAGGAGTCCTTCCCCTGTGAGACTGGGGAGTTGCTCCCATGAGAGACAGTTCTCTTTGAACTTCTCCAGCGTGGTTCCAATCTGACAAGCAGCAATCCTCCCAAAACTGCTGCAGCCTGAGCCCCTCCCCCGGGCACACAGCCCTCCCAAAACTGCTGCGCTGTGGCTCTCTCTTCCCACGGGGCGCAGTNATCCCCAGGGGCTGTGGGTGGGTCTCTGCATCCCCCATGGAACCCCGTGGGCTGCAGGGGCACAGCTGCTTCACCATGGTCCTCACCACGGCCTGCAGAGGAACCTCAGCTCTGGCTCCTGGAGCACCTCCTGCCCCTCCTTCTTCACTGACCTTGGTGTCGCCATGTTGTTTCCCTCACATGTTCTCACCTCCTCCTCTTCTGTGGCCGGAATTAAAACTGGGCGTTCCACTTCATTTTGATTTTCTTCTTAAATATGTCATCACAGAGGCATTACCACCATCTCTAATTGGCCCGGCCTTGACCAGCAGCGTGTCCATCTTCAGAGCCATCAGGGATTGGCTCTGCCGGACATGGTGGAAGCTTCACACAGAAGCCACTTCTGTGGCCCCCCCACTACCAAAAACCAGGCTGGGCAAAACCAGCACAATTTTCCACCATCGAATAGATAATGGGATCATTTAGACAAGAAAATTAAAAATGCCTATGGGAAATGTTTTTGTGGGAAATTCATTGTAGGAATTGATAAAGCTCTTTGAACAGAAAATTCTTTGCTAACTGTGTGGGGCAGGCTGTTAAACCTTTCTTGGTTTTGCTGTTGTATTTGTTCAATAAAAACCAGTAATATCAACACATCTACCACATTCTTCTGTGTGACATAAAGTGCTCCCTTAACACTTGAATCCAGTAGCATCGCTACTGCTGGTAGTAGCCAGGCCTGCCAGAAAATGCATGTTTTTCTATTTAGCTTGCTAGGCATATTTGCTTTTCCTTCAGCTCTTCTTTTCTGTATGACATGCCAGCATTTCTTAGTTCCATCACATCCTTATGCTTGCTTTCAGTATTCATTTTTTTCTAGTGCCAAATTTTTTGCCAAATGTTCTGTTGCTTCTGTGGATGTGTTTGCAGCAGGCTCCCTCTGAGTGTCTGTGTTTCATATTTGAACAGCTCATCAGCAGGCATATCAATTCTCTTGCTGGGAATTTGTTTTCTTCCTCAAAGAGATCTTTGAGGCTTGATGTTGACAGCTTTTGTCTTCCCCTGAGGCAATTTTCTTTAGGGTCTCTGGGTAGTCTGTCATCTGCTTTTGTAGAAATAAAAAGGCAAACAACTATGCTAATTACTTCAAATATGGCTCATATGTAAAAATTGCTACAAATGGCAAAAACCTTGATTTGACCCTTTTTTCTGGACATAATCATTCAGACTGTGTACGCATCTTTATACCTTGAAAGTATCTATGTTTATTTAAAAAAAACAAATTGTGAAAATTGTAATATATGCTGTCTTTTGATCACTTTCTAAATCTCGCAGCATCTGTTGCTTTGAAACACTCCTTTAACCAGGCTGAAAATGGAAATATTTCCGCTTATATTCCCTTCTCTTCTTCTGCACCTCCTACCAGATAAGTGACAAACACAGGCATGGGAGGGAGGGAGCGAGGGAGGATCCTGAGCTCACTGAGAGCCCCAGATCACTCCCTGTTCACAGATCAGCAGAGAAAGCTCCGTGACAGAGCGCGGGTGGGACTGGGGGAAGTGCGAGCAGAGTTTGACTTCCTGGCGACATTGGAGGAGGTGTGATGTGGCAGGTGGCAATGTAGCACTCTTGCAGAGACCAGTCAGGAGTAATGGGCTGGAAAATCCAAGGTCACCAGTGCAGTATCATCCTGGTGCTTACTATTGGTGTTGCATAAAGCAGTGGCTCAGATTACTTAAAGCACAATTGGAGCGGGGAAAGAAAAAAGTGGAGGGGAGGACATGATGCAGCACAGTGTTCTTTTTTTGCAGAGACTCTGTTTTTTAGGTGAGATTTATTTTAGTTTTATTTTAGAGGCTTTTAAAAGATGCTCATTTGGTCTTTCATTTGACAGCTGGGCACTGTTATACATGGCAACTGTCACCTTTTCCTGAAGACATGCAGGCTTTGGTGCTGGGTAGTGTGGAATCCAGCCCAGCATCTGTTAAACTATTTAGAGCAGTATTTTCCTCCCAACTTAAATTCAGAAACAATTGCCTTTTTTTCAAGTGAGATTGAAAAGGATAACCAAGTATTAGAAGCAAGAAGTACTGCCCAGTGAGTTTGTTGACAACCAGCACTAGGTGGCCCTGCTTGAGCAGGGGATTTGGACCAGATGACATCCAGATGTCCCATCTAACCTCTACCGTTCTGTGAAGTTCAGAATCCCAAAGGATTGAAGGATTTTTTTAGTGACTAAATCTTTCTTGCATTTGAGCACAGTGAACTGCTTACTCTTAGCTTGCTCCCACACTGTTGTGTAGGCTCAAATGTCACTGTAGCGTGATATGTTAGTGTGTTTCTACAGAGTGATGTAGGATGACAGACTGAAAAGAGGGAAATGATCTTTGCTGCAGAGCAGTATTTTTGCTTTTTCAATTCAAGAGCTAATCATACAACATTTTCCAAATTTCACCAACTATAATGGGAGATATTTGCAAATTCTTGCAGTAGATTATATAAACCATCATCCTATCTGTTGAAGTAGCTCAGAATATGGTTTTGTTTGGGTGGGGTTTTTTGGCCTTTTTTTTTTTTTTTTTTACAGTCTGATCAGTTTTATCTTCTTGTAGGAAGACTTAAAAAGGAAAACAAGGCTCAATTTTGCAGTAGAACTGTCAAAATAATTGTTTCTAGTTTGCACATGTGTGGATTTTGAGGACCAAGGAGTACTGGTTTCAGACTAAATCTGAGAAATCACACATCTGAATTCTCTGACAAATAAGAACTTTCTATTCCTTTAGATTTTTAGTTGAAACTGATGTTCTTGTCAGCATCCCAGATGATACCAGTAATGAAACTGCCAACATTGTCAACTTCATTGGGCTAGCTGCCTGTTTCTGTCAAGGATTCGAGATGCAGGACAGCCCTGCTAGCAGACTCCCTGGGGCTATTGCTCTGCAGATTCAGGAGTCCCTGGCTCTGAGGGAGACTTAATAATGTCTGACTTTAACCAAAAGGTGCAGTTGTCTCTGGCCTTTGGGCAGGTACATCAGGAATCAAGGTAAAAGGTTAAACAAAGCTGATGATGCCCAGCATACTTAAAACATAATGTTTCAGGATCAGCTTTTCTTTGAAGAAACTTGGCTTCATAAAAACATCCCTGACTTGTTCTACCTTTCAAACCAGATCAGACATATCTGGTAGGGACTGTGCAGCACAACATGTGAAATAGTTATGTGTAGCAGAAGAGGAGATAAAGATGCCCAAGCCTATCAAACAGGTGTATTTTTACCTTTGAGATCATATCAATTCAGCATGGTAGATATTTGAAGCACAGAGACCCTGTCTACATTTTGAAGCTTATGCAATTGAAACATATTTTTCCTATATTTGAGAGATCTCTTTGTCTTGACTTTTCATCATCTTTTACTATGACTCAGGAAGGGCACCATGAGCTCACTACATCATTCTGTCTTTTATGTTTGCCTCTGTGGTTTTCCTTATTCTCACCTGAATCTATGCACTCAGAAGTTGAGACAAAGTTATCCCACAAACCATCTTTTTGGATCAAAGGACAAATTTTTTTCAAGCTTCATCCTCCCCCTGTATTATGCAGCCTACCAGCCTCGCCACTTCCTCTTTTTGAGTGTATTCCATTCATGTCTCTAACCCCCACATTCATCCTGTAGCCTTCATCATATCTCTTATCCCACCTTTTCAGAATTCTCCTGCTTATAACTTGTAAGTTGCCAGAAACAAACTCCTACCAGCTACATTTTCCTGTTCTCCCATCTCTAGTACCTGAAAACAGATTATTTAAGAGGCATTCTTTAAAGAAATTGAGAATAATAACTGCTCTGGAAGTTAGCACAATTTCCTTGAGGAGGTTCAGAGTACTTCTGCTATTGAATTCTGAGACACAGCATGCAGTTCACCTGTGCTATCTGTGTGTTGTCTTGGCTGGATGTGCCATTCAGCATAATCATGTATATTTAAAATTAAAAAGTAAGAGTTTTATTTCTTTAGCAGAAAATTAGAGGAGCTGAGAGAGCTCATTTGGCACGACAGCATTCCATTGAGCCAAAAGGTAATTTTCAGAGACTGCATCTTTGGTAAGTATTCCTGCAGCAGTGGGGTAGTGATTTTAATGCGCAGTGCTGCATTTTAATAGCCAATTGAGATGACTATTAAGATATAGCATTGTACATTAACATCACTGCTGCACAGAGAGCGGCTGGTGGCTGCTCCTCAGCTGACAGCTCCCTGCATTCTGCTTCATAGCAGTGCTTTTCTTGGTAGCTCCTCTGATCTTCAGAAAGAGAAATAAAAATCATTATCTAGTTAATATTTCACACTGTGTTGGGCATACAGATCCCAGGGGGAGAAGCAGGAGGGTAGTGATGCTGAGTGCAGGGTCTGTGAGGCAGAGGAGGAAAAAGTGTGAGAGAGGAAATTGCTCTGTGAAAGGATCATTTCTTGGTTTTCATCTAGTAGACTCCCTTTGGCTCAGGGAAAACATGGTTCACGAACCCTGAGACTTGGGATACAGTGCTTAGGGGAGGACTGTGTAGCAGAAGTAGCTTGTGTAGCTAAGAGGTAGTAAGATACTGAAAATTCATGAGACCCTGACAAATGTGAGGAACTGCCAGGAAAAAAGGTATAGCTGAAAAACCTCATGCACTTGAAAACTTTTCAGAATTATCTAAGATAATCATTCAACTTTTACTCTTTGCGCTTAGAAGAAACAGTAAGTTTCTTACTGTCCTTAGAAGGACAGTAATCAATGACCTACTATTTGATTAGACACTTCCTTGGCTATAGTTTTCAGTTCGGATGTGAAAAAAGTTTTGCGTGCTGTCAGATTGCACCTAAACAACTTCCCTTGTGAAAATGAAGAAATTAAGGAAAAGTGTCTACGACATTGCAGGCTTACATCTCTCTGACTGTAGTTGTGAAATGGCTTTCAGAATTAGGAAAAAAAAAGAATCATCGTAATATCCTTCTCTGCCCTAACTTTCTGTACACAGCATGTGTGGATTAAGTCTGCAGATAGCCTAGGATAAAGGATGCTGTTTCAAAATGTTGTATAACAGAGAGAAAGATGTATTCAGAAGCTCCCTTGAATGGCCTTACTCTATCCTTTGATCTCTGCATTTTCCTTAGGAATGTGCTACAGCAATCATCTATCATAGCACTTAGTTTCTGAAAATTTGCTTGAAGCAGAGCTGTGAAGGCCACTGACTGAGATCAGTAGCTTTGCCTTTCAAATTCTGTTAAATAGAAATGTTTATGAGTGTATTTTCAATTAGAAAACTTTTAAAAACATGATACGAAAACTTTCCAGGAAATTGTGAGTTACTGCGTAAAAAGAAATTAGTATTTATGAATACTCATAGCCTTCTTTCCAAAGATACATAGAACTGCAGGATGGAATTACAGCCTAAAACTTCAAGCTATAAGTGTTGATAGTTTTACTAAACATTTGTGAAGACAAAATCAAGAAGCAATGTAGAGATTAAAAATATCAAAGTGATTTAAGCAAAAATATCAAATAGATTTAAGAGAAGGTACACAGAAAGGTACCTGTTTAATATTTAACCTGCTAAGGAATGTATTAGTATTTAGTTTTCTACATGTCTGTTCTTTGTAGTATAGTAGTAAATCCCATTACCTGTGTGTGAGCCTTCTTACAGTTCTCTGGGTTATGAGATGCCACGTGTAAGAATAGGGTCAAATTAGTTTGATAAAATTTTATTTTGGTGTTTTTATTGTTAGGAATTGATTTATCAAGTATTGCCTTTTTAAAAAGTATTTCACAAATGCAATGATAAAAATATTTTCTAACATGAAGGATTAATTCGGGCTAAAAAATATCTACTGTGTAAGCACCTTCTCTATGGAAAATCAGATGTATTTTCTCATTCAGTATCCACAGTATTACCAAAGAATTAGTGACTTGCAGTACCAACAGGCCAAAGCCTAGCAGTGTACAGTGATCAAAAGACAGGGAGAGAGAAAACAATGTTAAAGAGTAAAGACTTTGAATATTTTTTTAAATTATTCTCATGTAGTCATGTTGGCTTCAGGAATTTTTTCTTTCTTACCAAGCAAAAAGCGATGAACCATTTACATTTGCTGTGTACTGTATTCTGCTGTTCCTAACTCGGGAGATCCAATTTGAATGTGTGTTTGTTTTTCTATCATGCTATATTTAAAACTCAGAGGAAACAGAGCAGCAGTTCATCATTTTCGTGCTGTTATGCACCACTAGAGGCCATCATATACCTCCTTAAATATTAGATAGTTATGCAAATTATTCTAGAGATGATGTGAATACCTGATGAATGTAAGAGTCTATATAAAAGGGCGTGGGGAAACTTACTTGAGGGAAGGCTTTAATATAACTGATTATTGTGAACACCATGTGTTTTAAGGCTAATTCTAATTGATTCAGAGCACCTCTGTCCTCTCATACATTCCTGGGTAACCTTTGAGTAGATCATGGAGTGTACATGGCAAGTGAACTCTGGAGATGGCAGCTGTTCTTTGCACATGATCTACGTCAGTAAATACAGTCAAGCTTAGAACATAAAGCGGGAATCTTTTAGATTGATTTTTGTATGCCTGGATTAGAAATTAATTTTTTTTCCCTCTTTGTCTTCCCATCTAGAAAATGGGGTATCATTCTTGATCCCCCCACAGTCTACATATTGAGATTCATTAACGAGCTAATATATAGTTACTACTTTTAAGTAACTGCCTGATACGTAAAATAGACTTTGTGTTACACAGTTGTACTCTTTTGAATTGTGGAAACAAATGACTGAAATCATAGAGGAATTACAGGTAGCATGATTTTAACTGTAAAAAAAATCAAATTAGCATTCATCTTATACAATCAGGAGGTGCTACAAAGAGTAGTAACACAAGAAGGCGGTAAAAAAATGAATGAGTTTTACAGCGGGTTTGGCTGAATTTCTGAAAGGGCTATGGTGTGACATGGACCTTATCCAGGAGATCTTTTCTGCTGCCTTGGTTTTCAGTTTCACTTGTTCTGGCAAACTAACCATTCAAAGAAATATAGTTTATTTTACTTCCTTTTTGAAGACTTGCTGATTTTTTTTTTTAATGTAACAGCTTATTAATTTGTGAAAGCCTTGCATGTGTGTTTGGGAAGTAAATAATTAGAGTAGAAGTATTGAGTTATCTGAATCAGCGTGGTATGCAGTATTTTCTTATTGAAATATTGAAAGAGACCAAGATATATAACAAATGTCAAGTACTACTGTAGCATATCCAAACTACTTTTTTGATAATACAAACAACAATCTGCATGTTCTACATGATATTCAAGTATTTTTTAAAATAAGAAAAGGGTATTAGCAAAAAAACGAGAAAAAGAGTATAGCAAAAGTGATGCTGTATAAGTGCAATTCTCACAACAGTCCATGCTGATTTCTGGGTTGATTTTTTTATTTTGTTGGTTTTTTGTTTTTTTGGAGGGAGAGAAGTAGGGGAATTTATTTCATATCTCTTAGTCATTTTATGAAAATGACCTTGTGCTTCAAAATTGTGATGGAGGACTTCTCCAAATTATTGCAAAAATCTCAAGATATCCTGGGGTTATCAGCAAAGAGAAGCCATGCGCAAGAAAGCACCATGGAATTTTATTTTTCCCCACTAGATTTTGGAAAAACATATGCAAATTTTGCAAAGCTCAAGATCATTAATCTCCTAATAAAAGAAATAAAATTTAATATGCTGTTATTCAGATGAAAGAAAAAAGGATAAGATACCAACGCAACATCATAGCTCAATATGCAGTAGCCCCTCAACAGATGAATAACACTGAATGTTATTCATTCAATAAATAAGTGCAAGTGTAAGTGAGAGGGATGTCACTTATAAATAAGTATAATATCACTTCAAAAACACAAGAGAAATCTCTCACTTTTGGTATAATAAGTAAGGTCATTTCAGAAATACATTTTTCCTCAGAGGACATAAAATTGCATGCATCTCAGTTTTATGGATATTAGCAAACTGAGGCACAATAAATTATTTGGCTTTGCTTTCAGATCTTTACTGTTATGAAAATAGGGATTTTGTTCCCATGCTTTGGAGTCCAGATCAAGCGGATTGCTGAGAAGGAGAGTCTGTTAGAAAGGTCCACTTCCCTCCTTGGGGACAAGCAACACCGTAAGGAAGAGTAAGTGGCTTTTAAAGAAATCTGCTTGATTGAGTCTTGAAAAATTTATATTTCTGCATTACCTGCTTTTCATGGGCACCTGTTCAGTGCATCCCAGGCCACCCAGACCAAATGGAAAATAGACTGTGGTGTGGACAGCTGCGTTGGTTACCCTGTAAGTGCCCTAATGCAAGACCTGCTTTCAGGGCTTGTTGTCTGGGCTAAAATGGTGCATGTCTGGTCTGTAGAGCTTCTGCACACAAACTGGCACATCAGTGTGTCTTTTTACTGTGTCAGTTTATCAGTTTAGTGTTTGCTAACTCCAAAAGGACTGAACCATGCTTCACTGTATGGTGTAGATGTGTGATTTTGAGCGTGTTGCTTTCCATCTTTGTGACTCGATTTCCCACCTGGGAGATGGTGATAACAATGCTAATGTGTCTCATTATTGTCTTGCCTATTTAAACTGTAAGCTCTTCAGGGCAAGGGCTGTCTCATACCATATGTCTTCACAGAGACAGGCAGAATGAGTCACTGATTGCATTTGGGGTCTCCTGGTGCCACAATAATTAAAAGAGAGACAATAATATTAAAAAGGAAGAAAAGGGAGAAGGTAGGTCTGGTATCAAGAGGCTTTCAGATTTCCTGGTAGCAACCCAAGAGTAAGAGAAGAGTTTATCTCTGAGGAGAATCCTTGCTTTTTCAACTTTCTCAACTCTAAATGTCATATTGGTTTTCAGAGAAGTACAGTAGGAAAGCTTTGAAAACAGGGTAATCCAGAAGCTAATGGAGATCCAGACTGGAAGAGAAGGATTAGTAGTTTGAGTTACTGCAAGTGGATGGGTTGGAGAACAGATCAACTTTTTGACAGGAGAGCACTTAGAAAATTAGAGTGTTGCCTCCTTCCTCATTAGAGAGTGAACAGATGCTTCTGGGCGTGGATGAGGTGTTTGCAGTCATAAGAGGAAAAATGCAAACTGAAGTGATGGATACTCATCCACGTTCTGCTGGAGTACATCAGTTGCTGACAGAGTTGTATTGGGAAGAATCTTATTGCATAAGATGACTAATGAAAGCGGTCACTAGAGATGACTGCTGAAATGTAGCCACGTATGTTAGTAACTTCTGCTCTGAGATTGCTAAATCCAGGTTTTGTTTGGAAATGTTTGTAAGATTTGGGTCCAGTACCCATTTTGTGTGTCAGCTGAGGACTGGTCTGCAGAACTAAATTTCCCTTCATTCAAGTTTCAATGAAATACACTCCAAACAGTAAATCCCTCTTTACTCTTCATCCTTCTTGTGTAAGTGTTCAGATTGCTTCATCATGGTCTGTTTTATCACTAGTAGATGTTTCTGTAGCTGATTGGAATGTTTCCCATGGATTCTGTACAGTAGGCAGGGATTTGCACTAAAGGCTTTTATGAATTTCTGTCTGCACCCCAGGTTTGAATTCTGGCACAGAAAGAGAACAAAAATATATCATTAATACTTAACTAGTCCATGAAGTTCATATTTTAGACTCTTATTTAATACCCAGATATTCCAACAATGCCCCACAATGTTTGCAGAAAGTATAAGGACCGTAGTTATAAAGATATGCTGTGCTGAAATGACACGGATTACAAGAGCCAAAGTTTCTCATCATTATGTCCCTTTTCCTACTCATAAAAATCCACATACTTAGGTCAGAGTTTTGAGAAGCTTCCAGTCTGAAATATAAAACAGACTGTTGGCTTTGAATTTGTTTTTTCAAAATAGGGTTATGTGATTAGTTATGAGTAAATTCTTAATCATTCCCCTGCACACTACTTACACAGAATTGAAAAAGTCCGAAATTTCTTTTCTGGTACAATGCAGGCCTCAAAATCTGGACAGGAAGACCTCTTAGCAAATGCTTTATGCATCTGAGATGCAAATTGAAGCAGCCTGTGAGAGAGCAAGCTTGCCTGAAGGCAAATTTATTAAAGTATCTTTGAGTTTATTTGCCTGCTTTCTGTTTGTGTATTGAGCCTGTCTCTGGCAGCAAGTTCATGTGGTACTGGTATTCACTTTATCGTAGCATCTTCATTTGAGTTTGTGTCCTTATCTTTTCACTGAAGTGAGAATTTTGATTACAGGCCGTTAGAAATATCCAGAGCAAGGTTAAATTACTGAATGTACCTTTTTTTCCCTGACTTGGATAGAAAATTTTTGCTTATAGAAACAATTATTAAAGAAATTATGCTTAACAGAGAGAGCTGTAGAACTGTCTCTGTTCCCTACTGGGGGTGTGATTTCTTAAAGCAGTGAGGATTCATATAGGCTCTGGTCTTTCCTTCCCACTCTCAGTGGTGCCTGGGCAGGCAGCATGTACTGCCGCATCCTGCAATACTGTGCAGCATAGCTTTTAGCTTTAAGGGTGCTGGTATGTAGCTGGTTTCACACCCTTCTCTGCTCACAATTTATCTTCTTTCTGGAAACTCTGCTTGTAGCTGGCTGCATCGATGACTCCATGATTTATGTTACCTTATTTAACAAATGCCTCCATGCTTTTGGGAATTTATAAGATTTTTAAATTGTCTCTATCACATAATTTCCCCCCCCCCTTTTTTTTTTTTTCTTTTAGAGCTCAGTCCTGCACTGGTAAGAATGTAATGCTAGAGATGCAAATTATAAGCAAGTTTGATTTCTCCAAAAAAAGTTTTATTATATTGTTTGATACTTATTCTCGAAGCAATGTATTTATTTCCCTATTATTTCTAAATGAGAGGAAGTTCTATTCATTAACCATTTGGCTCGAAACAAAACATTTACTGCTTAGCAGTAGAAGCTCTCCTCAAGTCTTCCATGTTCTGTAATTTCCTCCTTATTTTAGAGAAAGAAATTTTCTTCTTAGGAAAAATACTTATTTTAGTAGAAAGATATAACTGAAAAATAAAAGCAAAGCATATGTTGAGTGGGAAGGGAATAGATACAGTATAGATGCTGTCTTTTTTTGTCCCCACATTTACAAAAAGAATGACAAGCCTTTGCAAGTGGAGTGGCTGTAGGCTCGGAAACAAATCTTTAGTCATATGCATGTTCTGTTTGTTTATCTGTAGGTTTTGCTTTGGGTATATCATCACTATTATTTGAGGATCTTATTGATCCTTCTTTAATCAATAATAATAGTTAAATTTTTATTCATGACTGTAAAAAGAGAATTCTTTATGTCAAGTTATACAGGACTATAAGTGAAGAGTACATGGGTTTAGCAAAGCACAATAAGAGCATCCCTGCCTCCACTAGCTATGACTAAGATATTGCTCTGGATTTCACTGTTCATAAAGGGCACTAACTGGTTTAGATCTGATTGGTTAACCTGCAGCCACAGGAAGAAATACGAGTTATTTGCTGACTCCTTTATTTTGTAATTTATCTCCTTCTCTAGATCATTATGGCTTGTTAATTTTCAAGATAGGTTTCAAATAAAAAAGTATGGTCCAACTTATTCACAGATTCTAAACACATTAAGTTAATATTTTACTTTTATGGGAATTTCTATTGATTTCAATAGAACTACTTATTATGCCCAAAGGTGAGTATTTTCTGGGTCAGAGGCTAGTATCACATAATTCTTGGGAAAAGGACCATATTTATTAGGTTCTCTCTATTTAATAAGGCATAGTTAAAATTTCTCTGTGAAGTTTAGATTAGCAGGCAGATTCAAATTTCCCCAGCAACTGGGATTCAGTAGTTTTGTTGGAGATCATCTGTGAAATAAATTTCAATTTTTAAAAAGCATCTATTATCATGCACATATATTTATCTAAAAAGATCCTCTTTAAACCTTTAAGAGCTTAATGTCATAATTGCTTTTAATGTCTTGGCCAAATGTGAATTAACAAAACCCACTGGAAAATGTGATTATCTGCATCCCAAATTGCAGGGTGACCCCTCTTTGTGAATTCCAAATCACCTCATTATATTCACGTCCTACATAAATATTGCCACTGGGTAGGGTATTATGGATCTCCTATAATAACAATAATAATTAATAATAATTAATAAAGAAGATGGACTGGGCAGCGTGGGATGCAGTCAAGGCACTTCTGTTGAATTAACAGGGGGTTTTTTTCCATTTTTATCATAATATATCTTCTGTGATTAATTGCTATATTACATTTTACCGCATGATAATAGGTAGATAGACTTTGACAGCATGTTCATCTTGTGTGAGGAAAGTTCCAGCTAAATCCATAGAATGAAAAAGTAGGGCATGAAGGACATATGAAGGCATCAGCATCTGGATTTCTTTACTCCATTTGATCCAATTTCTTCCTCTAATGAATCCTTGATTATCCTAATAGGCTTTCACTGATTGACTGGGAAGCCAGGATATGAACCTGCATGGGTCAAGATCAAGAATTTATGAAACTCAGTTTTTTGGAACACAGTCCTAGGTTTTGTTCTGCTCCTACCTATTTAGTCCAAAGCAGTGCCAGATTTTTACCAAAAAGCACTATTTGTTATCCAATTTTATGGGTTTTTATCCAAAGCACAATTAGAATTTTAGAACCATTTTTGGGAATCAGTATTCTGAGAGTGTCGTTAAATACTTGGCATCGTGATAACTTGTTCAGACTGGACCTGGAGCACATCATAGTTGTCCCTCATCCTCCTAGTCTGTGTGAGCTTTCTTCTCTTGAAAACTCAGGTTTAGCAGAGAGCCAGAGGGAGATTTGGTAATTCTGGTAATCCTCCTTGCTCTAAACAGAAATTCATTCATGATGCAGGAAGGATAAATGCCTGTGACTGGGTGTTCATGTTCTTTCAGTTGTATACAGACACCAGTGACCTTCAGGGAAAATGACTGGTTTTTGTGTGTTATAGTTAGCAGCTAAATACCACACTAATTAATTTTAAAAAGAATCATCAGGAAGAGCAAGTGACTGTTAGGGTGGGGAACTGCAATAAGCAAGGGTAACATTAACATGTTTAACTATGAAAATTACCAAAGCAATTTACCCAGAAACTGTAGCCATTATCAGAATTCTTAACACTCCGATTTCACATTCTCTTTTGTAAGCATTAATCATATTTTATTTTTAACCAGAAACCTCAAAGCAGTATTAAATTAAGTGAAACTTTAATAATGAAATTGCATGTAGTACTATTCAGAAGTTATGCAGAGAAGCTTTAATATACTCCATTAGGCAGAGAAAAATGTTGAAAGGATATGGTTAATGTTCATCTGTATTCAGTTTCTCTTTTTATTGCAAGAATTTTGCTGTTGACTTCCATGGGAGGAAAACCAGCCTCTGCTGCGGTGGTGTGATCGTGTGGGTTAGTCCTCTGAATCACTGGAAAAGCATTATGGAATAAAGTCACACTGAAGGATAGTGCCTCATATCACACAGGAAAAAAGATATTTATTAAAAAGGGCAGATGGATGGTTGTAGGGGCTGAACTGGGGCCAGCATTTGTGTGGTGGGTCTTAGCACGGAGAGCAGACAGTGGGGCTGGGCACTCAAAATCTGGGGTGCTGCTCCCTCCAAATATCAGGTGAAAATAAAGGTGGTGGGGAGGCTGGGTTTAGCCTCTCTTCTCAAGCATTCTGCATTTCCATAGAAAATTCTTCCATTTTCTATGGAAAGGGAAACAGAAGGAAATGGGTAAAAATTAAAGATTTCTTGCGTTTCTGAGGATTCATTAAAGCTTTGGGCTTGGTAAAGTCTTGAAGTTATTGGAAGCACAGAGATCAATAGGGAAAGCAAGCAACTCCAAGAAGCACTGTCTGGGGAAAAAACTGTATGCTCACCTATATTTACCTGACTTGTTTGTTTATGTGTTTATCTGGTTACTGCTGAATCCCTCATAGAGAATGTCTCAAACAGAAAGGGTACAGAAAGAAACCACAGGGAAATGCCACACACAGGTCACCCTTCCCGTAGGGTGGTCTTGGAAGTCTGCCTTTGGGGCTGAGACAATGATAGAGCTGCTCTTCAAGATAAATAAAGATGCTGCCTCTTGTCCTCTGATTTCTTGTTGCAAAGCAGAGATAAGACAGAGTAAAGATGACTTTTAAAGAGGATGAAAAGAAAGAAATTAGCAAGATTTTGAAAGATTACATTTTGCAAGAGGAAGAAGGTTCTCCACGGCTACTGTGTGAACACCTAGGGAAGAAGTTTGCAGCCACAGAGCACTGGAAGGACAGGGAGAATGCGTTTCCCAGCATTACTTCTGCACAGCAAGAGGTGCGAGTCTTAATGGGGGACAGATGACAGTAATCTGGGCAAGGCCAGCCTATAGCTGTACTGGCAAGACAGTAAAACTTTGGAAAATCTGAGTGTGTGCAAGGCATTCTTCAAATTTCAAAGATTTGATGAAAGACATTAAAAATATGTGGGTTTCACTCTTTCCCTGTCTCAAAAAATTCCTTAAAAATAGTACAAATTTTGTAAGACAGCTCTGTTCCCATCACATTGATGAATAAAATTGATGTTCTGGTGTTCAGAATGGCACAACTCTAATCACTTTCTTTCCCTGTCATATTTCTGGTTTTCCCAGCTGCTGGTTTCCCCTCCTTTCACTCTGAGTGTGATATTAAGAAAAAAAATTGAGATGTTCAGTGACAACTAAAGAATTAACAAAGCCGCTAAGAGGTAGAATTCACAAGCCAGCTTGAAATGAACAGGAGAATCTGAGTTTCCCAATAACATATGAGCCTGTTTTCTTCCAAATTAATTGTAATCAGTGTGAAGGAAAAGCAACTGCTTTGGAATAAGGAGGCAACAACACTTCATTTTCATATGAAATATTGCTGCTGTCAATGGCCCAAGCAGTGATCAAGACAGGATGTTGGAACTGGGAAGAAGACCAAAAAGAACTAGAACAACTTTTTATGTGGAAAACGAGATAAATGAATAATAGAAAGTACGCTATAACACAGTGATAAAAGGGCAAAAAATTGTTGATGTTCCTGTTAAACAAATTTGTAATGTCACTGTTGTAGTTACAGTACCATACTTTATATTGTTATTAGACTTACTAATAACTCCCTGCAACATCTCTCACTAAATTCTGTCTTTAAATGGTACCTTAGGCAGCATGTGTATAAATTCTGTACCCCGTGAGAACTGTTTCTTTTATTAAGTTAAAATGAAACATCATATTCTTGTAGCAAAAACAGGGTTTGACTTAAAACACTCTTTTTTGTTCAAATGAGAGAAATTGCTTAAATAACACCCTTGAACTATTAGACTGCAAAGGTTTACTTTGAAGCTATACAGTGGAAGAAAAAAGCACCATCTTTCTATCTCTCTCTAAAGTTTTAAATACTTATTTTCACACACAAAGACTTTGAGATTCCTTGTTGGCATCAGCACAGTAACCTTGTCATATTTCAAATATGCAATTTATAGAGAAGCTCTTTTTTCAAATGGTTTATGGCTGTGACTTTCCAGATACAGCTGTGATTTAACACATCAGCTGTTACACAGATGTCTCATGAAAGGTAAGTGTCATTGCTGGGGTTGAAGGTTAAATATCTTTGAAGTCCCAAACCGCAGTAATAGTGGTCAAATAATACATGCCTTGTGAGACATGATTCTTTTTTCTCTATATCTTGATAAAAGTTTGGACTACTATACAAATAGTGCTGCAATATGAAAGTATCAAGAAATCATCTTGTAAAAAGTTCTACGTTTCTATTCTGGAGTCCTCACATTTATGATAGGCTGCAGCTGGTATCCCTTAACACGACATTAACAGATACTGACTACTTTATTTGTGTCCAGAATTTTTTAGAAATGTTTCAAGAGTACAGTTAAATTATATAATGTAAACTGAGTCATTTAGCATGTATTCCACAGGACATGGGAGGAGACTATTAAAGTAAATGAACCTTTGGAGTTGAATAAAGCTAGAGAGAAGTATTTGGCCTAAAAATATAAGTAAAAGTAGTTTTAATACCGGTGAAAATTGAGTTCCTAGGACAAAATAATTAATGTGCAGATTTTGCTGAAATCATTGTACTTGTTGAAGAAATTTTTCACTGAAACTGTTCCATTGAATTGGAATTTTTACTTTGGCTTTATTTGGTGGGTTGGGGTTTTTTTCCTCCTGAAAATTGATGAGAAAAAGCATTTTTTCTTGTGCCAAGTTGTAAAATATGAGGACAGATAGGCATCTGGTAAAACTGTCATTGCTCCAGAGAATTCTTTGGAGCTGCAATGGTGTCTGGCTTTGTCACATTGCTTCTTTCCACCGGTAGTTAGGGGTTTCTGTAACGATCAATTAGTGTGCATGCAATATGTGTGATTTGGCATGTGCCCCATATGGAATTATGCCTGACTTATCCTGTAGATTGCCCTAGAGTTGGCTTCTGAACTCTAAAGCTCATTTTTTGGCAGTCAGAATTGTAGGTTTCTGATGCTACAAATAAATGCAAACTTCCAAACAGCAGCACTGCATTTTCTTTTTTCTTTTTTTTTTTTTTTTTGAACAGTAAATTTAAAGAGTGGCTCCTTTCAATTGTCCATCTGTAAAACATTGATTTGCATCACTGAGAATACAATTCTTCTATCAACAGGCTCAATTTTCTATATGATCAAAAAGCAAAGGCAGTTAACATGCTCTTTAATAAGATGAAAGTCTTGAAATACCTAATAAAACCAGAGGAGAAATTCCTCCAGTCACATGTGTAAAGGAGGGAAGCATATTCACACAGGTACACACAGAGGCTGCAGATACAAGGTTATCTCTGTGGGTCACCTCTAGTGTATTAAGAGGTTTTTAATTACATTAGTTTCATTACAAGTCTGTATTTCTCTACCGGAATTTAAAGTAGGACTTCATACTGCTGAAACAAATTTCTTAGTTATATTTTTTATTCACATTCTTCTTTGATTCTGTTGTGGGTTTGTTTTTTTTTCCAAGAGCGAATATGATATTTTTACTTTTGATGATTTTTAACATGAATAACTTGAAACATACAAAAATACCACAAGGCTTTTAAAACCTTTCTTGCTTTCCTTAGAATGAAAAGCAAACATGCTTCCTGTTTAAACATCACTGTGTTTGAGAACAATTGAGAATACTATGGAAGGTCTAATTTTTGGGAGTAAATTAAGTTACCCTTTAATTATTGTCCTATAAAGTCAGTACTTTCTACTGACAGTCCATTAAAAGTCTTATTTCTGTGCCTGTTTTCCCAGAGAAGGGACCACACTCTCGGATGTTTGAGGTTGCCGTGCCCTGATCTTTGTCATGCTACACCTGCTACCACTTGCAACTGTGCTTTATCTTAAAAATGTCTTCTGGCATTTAATATGTGCCTGTGCATATACATACATGGACTCAAGATTAAGAGATTGTAATAGTGGTTTTCACCGTACCACAATCAAGCTAGAACTGTATTCTTGGCACGTGTGCCTTTTTTCTGCGTTAGTTTTGGCACCTGTGATTTTCATATGTCTTTTTAAATTTGTATTTTGTTTTTTTGTTATCCTTGTGCTCATAAATCTGTAGATGAATGTGTCTGTAGTCAGAACAGTTATCTTAACTACCATCTACTGAACAGGAAAGCTTTACAGCTGCAGAGCTTTGCAGTATTTCTTTGAGTATCTTTCAGAGTCACAGCAGGGTAAGCTTGTCCCTCTATGGATTTTCCATCACCAAACTCTCACCCACAAATAGATGCTGCTCTGGCATAGGAGGACTGTGAGCTCAGTTGCCATCTGCTCTTTCTCTGTCCAAGCAGCTCCATCTCTGGCACCTCTTCCATCAGAAGTTTGTGCAGTCTTAGAAAACATCCAGAAACTATGTTCTTTATCCAGAAGGTCATTCATGATTGGTTACCCCCTGGAGAAGATGATGAGCCATTCTTTTGTATCACAGGAGGCAAAAACTCTGTGAAGAGCTTGGAACACACTGTGGAATGATGGGCTATAATGTGTGTTAGAAGGATGAAGAAGATTTAGGGAAAATGTGAAAAACTTGCTTTGAGGTTCCAAAGGCTGCCATGTGTACTACTTGCTCCCCACACTGGTTTAGAAACGTTTGGTCTCTTAGAGCCGTACATCTTGTTAGATGCAGTGCATTTTGTAAGTTGTGAGGATTTTTTCGAAGTGATTTGAAGTCATCTGGTCACTGCAGTGGGAGGACAGGAATCACCATGGGAAACAATTCACAATCCTGCTGGAAGTCATTGCCTGAATCAAGGATAAACTGAGCTTCTGCAAAAGAGAGTGAGTTGCTCAACAGGAGACTGATCTCACTCAGGGTAAAGGGGAAGTTTGAGACCAAGGATTGGAGTAAGAGGACCTTCAATTATTTGATGCATTATGTTTGTGTTTGATGTGAAGCTTCAGCTTTTTGCCTTTTTTTTAAATCACTGTGAGCCAGCTGTGTGATCCTGTGTAACTATACTAAATGCAATAGTTTGATTTTTTCTCCTTATTTTTTACCATGTAAAAAATAAAAAAAGTCAGCCTTGCATTACCTTTGGCTCTGCCGCACATATGCGGTATATGTACAAAAAAATACCCCAAGGAGGCAATCCTCAAAATAATGTATTTTCAAACTAGTGCCCAGAAAACTATTAAATCAGTCTTAAAATGCAGTTATCTAAGAAAGGTCCTAAATGACTTCCACATTTAAAAATGGAACAGTGCAATGCTTAGCTGTTACATGTACTACATTTGTTTTCAGATACACAGGAATTTTGACAGAATCTACTAAAGGCTTGAAAATATAAATGGCTTGGTAAGTAGGTTTAAAAAAAATGTTGAAAGTGGCAAGGTTCTGTCAAAATGAAAAAAGGGAAATAAATAAGAGAAGAAATATTCTACTCTTCTAACTTGTAAAAAGAAGCTAAATTGTAGTTACTAAGTTCCCATTTGCCTCACAAACATGCATTAATGTTTTTTGAGGAGATTTCAGTTCCTTAGTTTATAATAAGAGGTACTTTATATCACTGACAGCCGTCAGAGCCAGGTTATTTTTTATTCTGCTGAGATGCCACTTAGCTGGATTTTGAGGTCCTCCTTGCCTTACTTTGTTATGACTGAAATGTAGTGTAGAAATAATTCAAGGGGTACTACCTATCCAGACATGTTAATGAACACTTTAATAGTAAATCAGTGAAGAAGCACTTGAAAAAAAACTAGAAGAGATGGTTAAGGGTAAAAAGAGAGAAAATACTTGGAAATAAATTGGAATTCAATGTGATTATGTATGGAAAATCCGTTAGAAAATGAGCAGTTGAGAGTCAGTTTCCTGGATGGCGGGAAGAACTCCACAGTTCTACCCATCTGTACGGCTGATGTAGCAGAGACTAAAAAATTCACTTCATCCACAGTTCCATGTCCCTGCTGGCTTTCTCAAGGAAACTATAAAGTCTGAGAATTGACATTAAAGTAGGTTTTAACTTTAGGAAGTACCAGATCTAGACTGAAAAGAACTTTCATCTAAAGATGGATAGTTCCCCCTCTCATTATCTCACAGCATTACCTTTTAAGCTCTGACAGGCTTTTACCAGCCCCAGTGACCAGTGGCTCAGACTGGTTCTTCATTCTTGCTTCTGGAAAAAAAGAAAACAAAACAGAGAGAAATATTTAAAAAACAATCCGAAGGGTTTATTTTATATCACTATGACATCTCTAGATGGTGAAATAGCTACAAATGATACAGTTAGATGTGAAATGTGTCCAAACCAGAAGACCAGTTTCTAATTCAGATTTTGGAAAAGACTGCTTTAGAATGAAGCCATTTCCTCAAAACCAAGTGCCTCAAAAATAGCCATCTACCTTCCAAAGTGGGATAGCACATATGAGGTCATTAGTGACTTAACCCCAGCATCCTCCTGGGCCTCAACAAATCCAGTGCAAAACAAACGAAGGCTCCTTTTTACTTTTTTTTTTAATTCAAACCTAGTGAAGAGCCGCACTAGGAGGCAGAATGGTTGGCTTTACAACATAACATATTTCCTCCTTAGAAATACAGACATCAGAAAGGGCTCTGGGATTACTGAATTCACAGGCATCCATGTCATTAAGTACTTCTCATAACCTATTTCTAATCCATCGTAGAAGTAAACAGAGGATATTTATTTTTTCTCATACCAGTGATCGTACTGAATCCCACACCTCCCTCTAATGAAGACTTTGGTTGTCAGACCTCTGTGGTAGGCTATAAATTTGTGTCTTCAGATCCCCAAAATGGTCAGAGAGATGGAGCACCTCTTGCATGAGGAAAGGCTGAGAGAACTGGGTCTGTTCAGCCTGGAAAAGAGAAGGCTTTGGGGTGACCTAATTGTGGCCTTCCAGTACCTGAAGAAAGCTACAAGGAAGATGGAGAGGGAATTTTCACAAGGTCATGTAGGCACAGGACAAGGGGCAATGGCTTTGAACTGAAAGAGGGTGGGTTTAGATAAGATACTAGGAAGAAATTCTTCCCTGTTGAAGGTGGTAAGGCACTGGAACAGGTTTGCCCAGAGAAGTTGTGGATGCTCCATCCCTGGAAGTGTTCAAGGCCAGGTTGGATGGGGCTTTGAGCAACCTGGTCTTGTAGATGGGACCCCTGCCCATGGCAGACGGTTTCGAACTAGATGATCTTTAAGGTCCCTTTTGATGCAAACCATTCCGTTATTCTGTGATATTTTTTAGGTTTGGTAATTCTGTTGTACATCCTTAAGAAACCCTTTCTAAACAACAACAACATTAAGAGAAGAAAAAAAGGCCCCAAACCTTTCTACAGTGGTATGCTCTATATGAACATATATATGATAATGCTTCAAGGAAAAATGAACTCAAAAAAGTGTGATAGTTCATGGAGAAAATATAATACTTCATACATTAATATTTTAATATTCGTAGTTCCAGGTCACAGAAAATAAAATAGAGAGCACATCAACTGTTTTGTTGATTAAAACCCATCAAACCAGCAGACGTATTCCCAAGGTTAAAATTCAGGTGCAGATTTATGTGCTCTCAAGTTTACAGGTACTTGACTGAATAAAGGGTGCTTATTTGGACTTATAAATTGAAAATGGAAAAGGCTTGATGACCTTGAAAAGACCATGAAAGGCTTCTGTTGAAATCTGAGTAAAAATTTTTATTGATTTTCTTTTTTCTTAATCTGATTCAATTTACTGGAAAAAAACAGTGAACTATTTACAGATCCTGTTTTTCCATTTTTCATAATGCAGGAATTGAAAATAACATGAGAATAACTGAGGCAGTGCCCAGATTATATTTTATTTTCTAAGTGGATAAAGCACTGAGAGCATTGTTTCTTCATTTTCCTATATGTCACACAAAAATTAATCATATTTTTACAAGATTGTTTGTATTTGCTTTTGTTTAAATGTCCCAAATTTAAATGTGGACTCAAATACAGAGTAGCAATATTCCAAAATTAGCATGAAAGGAAAGCGATAGTTAATTATCTGCTCTGTTTCCAAAAGCTTGCAAGAAATAGATTTTCTCTTTAGGACATCATAGTTTTGGAAAGCAGGAAGAAGCTGGAAAACAGCCATACATATGACATAATTCCCTCAAAGACTGGAGGGTGTCCAGATAGGAACATCAAGAGGCTTTTAGTGCTGTTAAATTAGAATTAATTTCCCTTCTGGGAGGGGGCTAATTTGCAAGCAGAAAAGAAAAAGAAGCTGCAGTAGAGATTATACCTACTAGGTATGGCATAGTTGATTACTGAATTTCTCCCTTTTCAACCCTTCGCAAGATACCACTGCTATGAAATAAAAATAAACAAATCTTTAATTAAACAAGTCCATAGTAATGCACTTTTTGGTTTGGATATTGGGGTTTTTTTGTTGTTGTTGGTTGGTTGGTTGTTTTTTATCTCTTTTCTTTTTTCTTTGTTTTTTGGATTTTTTTGGGTTTGTTTGTTGTTTGATTGTTGTTTGTTTTCTTCTGTTTTGTTTGGTTTTTTTTGTTTGACCCAGTAGTTGACTTAGACAACACAATAAAAATGGTAATAATTATAATGTTTTCTGCAAGTATATGCAGTTAATTATTTCATGTGGATTCAGGAATGCATCTTAGAATCAAGGAGAAGGATGTTTCAAGAAATACTTTTAGTGGAATCAAAATATAGTATGTATTTTCATTGCAGAGTATGAAGGTTAAAAGGTTTCCTTCCATATCTGAAGGACGGGATGTTGTCCAGAGGGACCTAGAAAAGCTCAGGAGGTGACCCATGTGAATCACAAGAGGTTTGTTTAACAAGACCAAGTGCTGCCGCTGCACCTGGCTCACAGCAACCCCTGATGTCCATTCAGGCTGGAGGATGAACAGATGGAGAGCAGCCCTGCCCAGAAGGACTCGGGGTGCTGGTGGAGGAGAGACTGGACATGCCCTGGCCATGGGCACTCAGCCCAGAAAGCCAAACGTGTCCTGAGCTGCATCCAAAGCACCGTGGGCAGCAGGGGAGGGAGGGGATTCTGCCCCTCTGCTCTGCTCTGGTGAGACCCCACCTGCAGGGCTGCATCCAGCTCTGGGGCCCCAGCACAGGAAGGACATGGACCTGTTGGACTGAGTCCAGAGGAGGCCAAAGAGATGATTAGAGGGATAGAGCACCTCTCCTGTGAGGAAAGACTGAGAGAATTGTTCAGCCTGGAAAAGAGAAGGCTTTGGTGTGACCTATTTGTGGCCTTCCAGAACCCTGAGGGAAGATACAAGAAAGATGGAGAGGGACTATTTGCAAGAGCATGTAGTGACGGGGCAAGAGGGAATGGCTTCAGACTGAAAGAGACTAGATTTAGATTAAATATTAGGAAAAAATTCTTTCCTGTGAGGATGGTGAAGCACTGGAATAGGTTTGCCCAGAGAAGCTGTGGATGTTTCATCCCTGGAGGTGTTCAAGGCCAGGTTGGATGGGGCTTTGAGCAACCTGGTCTAGCAGATTTTGTCCCTGCCCAGGGCAGTGGGATGGAGCAGTGTGGTCTTTAAGGTCCCTTCGAACCCATGCCATTCTGTGATTCTATGAAGATGCTGGCAAATTAGTCCTGAGAATCTCAGTTTTTGTGCCTGCTAGCTAAAGCCTGACTGGGATGTCAAAGTTAAGATACACTGGTGTGAACATTTAGATCTAGAGGTCTTTTGTGTCCTTTCTGTCTGAAGCTCACTAAGCAGATACACTTGCATGGTGAGCGGCTAAAGGTGCATGTTGAACCATGCAATGGCTGTGAATGGACAAAACCAGATAATTGGAATCAAAGGGTTTCCAGGATCTTATGGTCTGTGTTAAATTCTCCTTTCCCCAAACCTCTAACCTCTTTCAAAAGTGTGAGAATGAAACATGAAAAATCAGACTCCTAGTAGTATTGATTTCTCCTGCTTTTATTCCAGTAAATTGCTTAACTGAGGATGAAGGCCTACATATTTACTATGTTTTGTACAGCTTTGTATGGTTTCAGTTACCATCCTGTCACCTTAATTCCTTGATTTAATTCACTTAAGGTGCAAAACCAGATGTTGGCCTCTCCAACACGTGACCATGTATTGTCCCAAAATGCAGTCTGACTCTGGTTTCTCATGTCACCATCTTCAACATTACTAATAAAGGGTCTGGATATTAAATGATGTGTGTGTTTTAAAAGCTCTTCCTTAAATTTATGCTTTTATCCACCCATGCAAATCCATCTGCCTCCAGCATAATTTTATGGGTAAAAATGAAAGTTTAAATATGACATGACATGATTTTGTAAGTGTACTTGTGGATGCAGGGCAATATAGCATCCTGTATTTGGCAGGTGTGAATGATGAGTAAAAAGGATATCAACCTAGTAAATATTAACAGAAAGTGTGATACTCTAAAATTTACTTCTGTGTTGCTATTGACTTGGTTACTTGTGTTATTTAGATTCAGGAATTGAGTAACTTACTACTCAGTGAAAGAACCAGACTCTTAGACATGTAGGAGAGTTTCATGTTTTGATTGTGAAATATGACAGCACTGTGTTTTAAAGGTTGTCTGAAGGAGACAGGAGAAAGAAGATGAAAAAAAAAAGGGTAGAAATCAATGTGAATAAAAAAATAATATCCTTGCTCTCATCAGCAGCTAATAAGAAATTAAATTTTACTTTCTTGATTTACAAACAGTCAGAAAGTCATATTTGTAAAGAAAAAGCCAAACACCTCCAGCCCTCAGTCTCTACATAAAATTACTATGTGTTGAGATAAAAGAAGAGGGGGTTTCTACATCAAAAAGCCATTACACATCATCCCTGGTGTGTTGCAAAACCAAGTTCCCTAATTATAAATCAGAAAGTTATGTTTTCAAAGATTCTTTCTTTTTTTTTCCTTTCAGTCAAAACTGAAGGGATGAGAAGATGACCGTGGCAGCCTTCAAGCAGGTCTTCTAAGTAGAACAAGACTTGCGTTTGTGTAAATAGGATCTGTCCTTCAAAATTCACTTCTCAAAACCAGGTAGGTATTGAAATGAGCAGGTTGACAATATGCAGTCTATTGAGTAGTTTGTGATATTTTTCTGTAGAGGTAATGGCTGGGAAATCTGTCTCTGTTACAGAACCCATCCTCAGGAAAGCCAAAATTATCTGAGACAGGATACATAATGTTTAGTGCTAGAAATGAACTCCATTCATTTGGAAAATACCTATCAGCTCTGTATTTTGTTGCATACTGTAATTACAAAGTTAATTTTGCAAATCTCATAAGCTGAGCACTTTGAAGATTCATTTGAATTCTTTAAATGCTGGGCCTAATAGTGTTGCAGATATTTTGAAGAACTTTATTAAACTGAAGGAAATTATTCTAAAGACCTTAGAGACAGGAAAAAAAATATTTAAAAACTATTTCTACTTTTCTCTTGCTAAAGAGAATAGATCTAGTGATAAAAATAATAAAATTTTGAGGGAAATTAATTCTGTCTAAAATTGATAATACATTAATGGATCTTATAATTCCTGTTGTCTACCTCCTCCTTTATGTAACAGAAAATATTTTAAAATCTATTTTGTTTTCATTCTTAACCCTCAACAGAACTGAGAACCGTTGCTGAAAGATCTTGGAAGCAAGAAAGGTGATTTACCTTCCATCCTTGGAAAGGAAAGAATACAAAAATCTAAGTCTTGCAGCCAGAGGAGATTAAGATGTCAGGTTTAGCATCGGCCATCTGGGTTCTGGTACCAAAGGTACTGAAAGGAATGCAGTAATTGAAAACGGGTGACAAGATCTTGGAAAATACTTGCCTCTATGCACAGAAAGATGAAAGGCTGTTTCCTTTAGCTGCTATTCAGAAGGTCTTCGAGATTTAGGTGACATATACGTGGGCAGAGAAGTATCCAGGTTAAGAAATAAAAAAGCCTGAATCTTAAAGTCTATGCTAAAAATATATTTTTATTGACACAGATTCTCAAGTAGTGATTGACAAATCAATATTTGTGTTGGTATCACCCATAATATTAATATATGAGCAAAATTAAAAATGAACTTTTAAAAGCCAAATATTTTAAGTGTCACGAAATTATTCCTAAATTGAAATAACTACTTGAATACCGTAGGTCTGCGTGCATTTTCACTGGAATTCCACAGCTAAGAGCTGTAATGTTTTCTGATTTATTGTGTCTTCCCTTGTAGTAGATAAGATGGAATTTTAGATCTGTGGAAAAGCTTACTATCTTAAGTGTATTAATATCAGAAGCAGAATTTATGAGGATACTTGAAATGCCATGTAAAGGATGTTACAGAGGAGCTTTGAAGGTTTCCTCCAGCCTTACTGATGCAAGACTGGCCCAAAAAAACTGGCTATTGAAGCACCACAAAGTTGCACAGGAATCAAAGCTGAGGATTTAATCTTCAGATGGAACTGTCTAGTTCTAATCAGAGATATTCCATGAACATATAATTAGGAAGATGCTAATTTCTGTCATGTTGATGTTCGCTAACTATCGGAAGACTTGACAAGGTTGATATGAGTATGGAGGAGGAGCTGTTGAAAGAGACACTTGCAAAGAGATTGGGTTCTAAATTCAAGAGCAAGAGCTCACTTTGAGACCCAGCAGAGCTGGTAAATGGGTTTTGCATTACTCATACAGACCAGAAAGCCTAAGGCTATAGGTCCACTTTTTTTCTGTTTCAGTGGCTGTTTCTTTGTGACACTGGATCCCATTAAGAAACATGAGAGCAAGACAGTGCTGTGCAGGATCTGTATAGGCTGGGAGAATAATACCTGAATTAAATAAAAAACTTTTTCTCAGCCAAATGTTATGACCTCTGGGCAACAAGGAATCTTTTTCAGAGAGAGTTTTAAGAGCATTTTAAATTTTTTTTCTAATGAACTCTGACCCCAAATTTCACAGTATTTGCTGTTGCCTTTTGAGAAGTGTGATTTTTTTTTTTTTAATGCTTTTAAAACAGGTTCTAATCTTTCAGCACATTGGACCATTATGGCAGTCCAGCCTACACCATGGGGTATGCTATACTTCCTAATATTCCTCTGTTCATCCCCTTCCTAGTCGAGAGTTCACAGCTTCTGGGATTTGTATGCTATGCAGGAATTAAGAATGAAAGAAACACAAGGGATTTGAGATTGTATGATGGTATCAATATTCATGTGGTTATAAATCAAGGATGTCTAGCCATCCTTAAGTAATGATTTCTGAAGTAGTAATCTCTTCTGTAAATATATCTATGCATATATATATGGTACATAAAATTTCAAGTCCTTGATGGTTTGTCCAGACTTCTCTCAGAACTGAGACACGCAGAGGTTCTTGTTCTATCTGTTGTGGTCATGCAGGGAAATATGGTGTGAGCAAAGCCACGCAGCCTCCTGCAGCCAGGATAGAGAGAACCTCTAAACCTTAGAGGCACAATTAGAGTAGCAGAACTAAATCAGACAGAGCCATGTGGGAATGGTTATAAGAACCTGGTGATTCTGTCATGATGTTGGGGAATGGCCACTGCTAAATTTTTTGCCTAAGAGTACATGAGATGAACAGCTGTAGAAGAACTGTGTGCCAAAGACATGGGGTTTTACTGAGCAGGTATTTAAACAAATACTGCAAACTCTTACTTATGTGCGCTTATAGAACAGATTTTTACCACTTCCTCTCAATTTTTCCTTCTTTTATTTTTTTTCTCAAAAGCCTGTCTTATTGCCTTTCTCTCATGAATGGTGCTGCAGTTCTGTAAGAGTTTTGAAGTACACCTTTTTTCCTGAATTTTACATTTGGTTGACAAAGGGATAAAAATCTCCTTAATGATAAATAAAAAAACCCACCAAACCCTGCCACTCTGCTTTGCTAGATCAATTTTAATTTAAAGGTACCAAAAGGTGTTGCACTCCAGACTTCAAAGGAAGTTAATTTTTAAATACGTTCAGCTCAGCATTCCTCTCTCTCTAAGAATTCAATTACAGATATTGTCAGGCCAAAACATTCCTTCCTGACAAAATCTTGCTTTAGTGTAAACCTAATTTTCATTCTCACAGTGAAGGGAGACAGCATTACATGTTGTCCCAAATGGAGATGAACATGTGACAAGCTGGGAAATAAGTGGAAATAAAATCAATTTTTCCCTATTAGTGTCAAATTAAAGGCAAAGTAAGCTGTAGAATTTGCAATAGCAGAAGTGACAATTGAAACAAGTGTTCTGAAAAAACAAACAAGACCGATTTTAATTTTTTTTAGGTAAGGGGAGCTTTGTTGTTGGTGATCTTAAAGTGCGCAAAGGAGTGTTTATTCAAATCCCAAACTAACAGCCAAACATTTGAAGCTAAATATATGAAAATGGTGAAAATTAAAGGAAAATTATTTTTACAGAATTTGAACTGTTAATATGGCCCAGTATATATGTCACTGATATTTGCATTTGAGGGTGTCAGTTAAAGAATGTTGCTTTTTTTGCTTTGATTTGAGCTTTCTTACTTTTACACAAAGTATTTATGTGAAAAAGCAATAGAATAGAAATCTGGTTTCTTTATTTTTCTTCTGCCTTTCACTTTCCCCAACTTCTTTCCCCTTCTTGTAATTCTCTTAATTCCCTCTATGTGCCTTGAGGACATTAAACATCTGTTTTTAACCTTCTTCTTCCCGTTTTTTCAGGGTCTTTCCCTGTCTGTGGTGCCTGATGCTCTCTCCCTGCATTAATTTCTCTTAGTTGACTGCTTTCTGCACTGTGGCTCATGGTTCTGGCTGATGCCTTCAGTCTTTTACTGAACAATAACAAAAATTAATTTCCTGGCTTTACTGAATTCTTATCCAATTTAATATAGAATATTTTCATAAGGTATTCTTCCAGAACTATAGAAAAGATTGGACCAGTGGTTCTACACTTTTAAGCTATCCCCCCCCACCCCATTACATCTAAAACAGAAAAAAATGATAACATATGCAACACAAAATGTTAAAAATTAGGGAAATTTTTAAAGTGCTGTTGATGACTGAAGAAACTTTTCCACTATAAATGTAGCTGTTGCATAATTAACATAAACTGACATAACCAACATTTTGTAATTAGATTCTTTATTAATAAATTCTAATTGTAAAAACACATGGATTTAATTGACATTTAACATGTTAGCTATTTCAAGCTTGATATCAATTAACACACTTATCAAATGTCAATTACCAGTTTTTCGGTTTTAATTGCTGTGAAATTGACTTGCCATGGGCTACCTTTTTAAATGTTAATGTATTAACAGTGTTCACAGATTTGATCTAATAAATACAACATCTAATGTGCACTTATTGCTTAGGCAATTTGACTACAGCATATGAAAAGTTAAGTGTATTTTCTTCATACTTATTAAACAACAGTAAGAAGCCTTTTACTCATTAATTTACCATACAATTAAACTTATTCCACTTAGAAATAATTATCCCATTATATATTCCGAATATAAGTATTCAGAATAGTTAGCCAAATGGGCAGCTCACCATTTTAAACCAGCATTAGATAAGAACTGTTATTAGAACTATATCTGAACAGTGTGTTGTGCTGCCAAGTTGCTTTTTAATAGGGAATTCTCCATAGACCTCCTGTATTTCCTTGTGTTACCTGTATAAATTAAGACTGGGTTATATTCTGTGTTCATTTGAAAAAATAAAAAAAAGCCTGGTAGTCCAGCTACTGATGATCCTGTCAAGTGAGCTGAATAAATATATCCCTTCCCTTACTTATGGCCCTGCTGATGGCACTGGGCCATAGTGCTGATATAAGATTTTGGCTGCCAGGAACAGTTTTGGCTTGACAGCTTTGTCATTGGCATCGTCTTAAAGGATGAAATTTCCATGGTGTATAGAATTATTGTACTAAGCTCATCCATTGCATTTCATTGTAATCTGTAGAACTGACATGCTTTATGAAGCTAGGCACCATCCTCATTTTAATGGAGAGGAAAGTGAGATGCAGCAAGGTCAAGTGGTTTGCCTAAAGTCCTGAAACTTGGCAGTAGCAGCAGTAGGGAATATAAGTTCTGGTTCAAGTTACATTTTTTGGAGTGGCAAACGGATCAGGCTTTCCCAAAGGCAGTGTATAGTGGTGATGGATGAAAGGAGCGTTAATCACAGGCCTCCTGGAAAGGAGGGCTGCTTATTTAGCAGAATAGAATGAATATTTAAAAAGGCCTTTCAGAGTATTGTAGAATAAATGCATATATCTGTAAGTTATTATGGCTTAAGGGCTAGCTATTAAGTGAAAGGATCAATGCATCAAATAGTAAATGCAGAACTTTTTAGGACTAGAGCTATGTGAATCACGATCTCCCAGTCTGCTAATGAAACACACAAAGTCAGGGATCAAACTTTGCATCAGACTAAGCTGGGGGGTTGGAGATCTCTTCCTCCCTTCTCCCCGCAAATAAGAATGATCTGCACTGCTGACAAAGATATGTTTAATTATTAATGTGAGCAAACTCCCTCCTCAGCCAGCCCCAGCAGGAGCAGCTGGCCCTCAGCATGCCCTGAAAACCATGAAAAAAATGAGATGTTTTTCAGGGGTCAGGTAGAGTGTTTAGATCAGCACTTGGCCAAAAGAGGTTACTTCAGGGCTCTCTCCTGAGTACCCATTTGCTGAAGGATCCTGGTTCCTTCATGGATTGTAGCTCTATCCAGATCAAGTGAGATAAAAATCCCATTTTAAGCACCATATATGAGTTGGTGGCCCTGCTGAGTCTAATAAAGATGCTTCTTTGTAAGAGTCAGAAAGTAATCCTGTTCAAACATATTCTTTAATTACTAAAAACTAATAATATGCTAAAATGCACAAATTTTAAACTCATCATTTCCTCATACTTGTGGTTATTTTTTGTGCAGGGTCAGCAGACTTGTCCCCCTTCTTTATGTGAGGATGGAGTCTCTGGGGTGAGTCTGCAATAACTGATGATATCTCCTTGTAGACTTCCAGGCTATTGCCCCTGCTGACAGGAGGATCCCACCACTGCATTTCTCATTAAAATCCAGAACTGGTCTGCTAAACTGCTGATAGATCATCTCTCTTGCAGTGCTTCCCAGTGAGAGCCAGTCCCTACCCTCCCCACTAAAGAAAGCATCTGTGGACTTATAAGGGTTCAAATACAAAAAGGGAGGGAACTGGGTAAATCAGAAGTGACATTTATAATGCCTTCCTAAAGATTAACAACTCCTCCCTCTACTGATAAAATAATATCTTAAATGATCCCCCTGCTTTCTCACCTGTTGCTTTCTCATGCGCTGTACCATGACTGCATGTGAGCATTATGAAAGAGGAATGCAATGAATTAATGAAAGAATTGTTTCTAAATTAAGGTATTTCCTCCTTGCAGTCTTAGGAGTCTCTGGGTGCTAATAGAGTTTCATTATGTCTATTAGTTTACTATAGCAGTTTGATTGCTATTACTTTATTAAATATATTTCAGGGGAAAAAGTATTCCCCAACAGTATCAAGTCAAAGAATAATATTAAACCACAGCTCTATAGTGCTCTTGTGTCTCTGATTATTAAGAATCATGTTTCATCTGAACTTTTTTAGTGGAGTTATGGAAGTGAAAATGTTGAGTTGCCATCGACAATGAGTACATTTAATTAGAATGTCTCCCTGTCCGTGTTCCTTCCAAAAAAGTCTCAAAGACTAGTATCATTCAAGATTTTATTTCATGATAATATAATAGAAAAAGTGAAGGGTACTACAGTAGACTTACTGGCTAGAAAAAGGATTGCATATCAGGCAAGAATTCATTACAAATGCACTTGGTGTAAGATGATATTTGTCATTTGAGTGGTTTATGTGGTATTTTTGTCTTTATTAAATATTTTCATTAGGAAAAAAGAAAACTATACTGTCTTTACATGAAATGTAACAGAGTATTCATACTGCATGCATGCCAGTAGTATGAAAGGAAACATATCTATATATCATCTATATATCTATATATATTGATCTATATATCTATATATATTGATCTTTCTCACTCTCTCTTTTTATATATAGGTATCTATGTATATATTATGATGCAGGATTTTAAAAACAATTACAACCAGCAAATGACATGCTGGGAAGCTTTGTGATAAGTTCTCAGATCTTACAGGGTAAACCGCTTATAATGCGAACTTTTGATTGACTCCCTGGCATTCTATCATCTAATCCATCTCTCCTGAGACTTAATTTCACGCTCCAAACACTGAACAGCTTCAGACAGCTGCCATTTAAAAATAAATGAACATAAATAAGCCATCAGTAACAAAGTCCTTCCCCTCTCCAGACCACCACACATAAGCACACCCTGATGAGAAACAGCTGCTTTTTCCTTCATAGACAGAATTTCTTCCCAAATGTAAGCAAAATCCAGGCATATGATATCTTCTGCTCATCTCATGCCCGTGGTCTGTCACTTAAAATGTGCATAAGCATCTCTGTTGCATATTGGAATTATGTAGGGGCTGCAGATTGGTGAGAGTCACTCCTAGGAAAGGAAGGTACTGACAAAGGGAGCATCTCTGTTATCTCTCAGATTACTTACATCTTCCGAAGGTCTAAATTCACTGTGCAACTCACCAACATTCTGATCTTCACCTGCAGCTTCCTTTGCCCTTCCTCCTCTCCTCCCTCATTTTTTTCTATCACATGTACAGATTGTGAGCCATAAAATGTTGTGCCACAGAGGAGACTCCAGGGTTTCTGGTAATACAAACAGCACTTGCCCATGAAGTCATCTGAGGTGCCTTTCTACAAGTCTGACACAATTGTGAAGCTGGTTTATGTTCCTTGGGGAGGGTCAGTGAGTTTCCCTGTGAACACACAGAAATGCTGGGTCAAGGATAGCCATGCAAATCATAGTCGCAATGACCTTTTGGAATTTCAGGCAGAGTAGGTGACTTGGATGGAAAGAGTGTCGTTACCAGTTTTATTGAATTCCCTGTGAAATCTGAAATACGTGATTGTTAACAAAATGTTGCTCTGACATGAGCATGTCTTAACGCAGGACTGAGTATTCACCCATTTCAGGATGGACTTTTAGAAATGCTTTTATCAGCTCTAATTAAAGAGAACAGATATCTTTGATTTTTGTCCCTGGAATAAAATTGGAATAAAAAGGAATACGTTTCATGAAACACCATTGTCTCTCCTGAACTTGATTTACATATAAACATCAGACACCTGAAAGCCTGTTGGCTGTACAGGCATGGAGTGTCTCTCATCTTTGAAATTTCTGTGAGCAAGTGAATATAGGCACAACACAGTTCTATTGTACTTATGCTGAAAAATGTGTTAAAGTATATATGTTTTACATGCTATAGGAAATCTGCAAATATTCAGAAAAAATCAACTTATAATTCCAAGATACTTCTATTTATTAGAAATTTCTTCTCCATTCTTTTTCCAATTAAATAGGACATTGTTTCAGAAGAATGTTCGGAAACTGCCATCTTCCTTTTCTCACCTCTCTTCACCATCATGGACAAACTGTCCATTCATGTTCATCAAATAAACAGATTTTTCTTTGCCTGTTCTCAGTATAGGCAGTTAGGATGGCTCATGGTGGTAAGAGATCTGATTCTTACTGGCCTTAGTACTAAACCAGATGAAGTAATTTTGTCCATTCCTTCTATGCATTTTTATAGACCAAATAAAAAGTACATAAATTTTGTTTTGCTGAAGATATAATCATAGCTATAAAAAATTTATTGCTAGACTCAGTAACATAGTCCAAAGTGCTGGGACTAGAGAAAGCAATAATATGCAACAAGCAACCCTTCTTTACTTTTACTATTTATTAATGCTGTTGCTTAAGTACTCATGGTAATTTTATTGGAAATAAAGCTATAAGAATGGCAGAACATTAAAATGAAAGAAAGCAGAAGTTTATATCTTACTTGCAAGTATAATCTTGGGCATGTTGTGGTGTCGGGTTATCAAAATAATAATAACAACATCTCAAATATTTTTTTAATTGAGGGCTTAACTTTACAACTAAGAAATAAAATCTTTAGAAAATCTAATGCTATGTACAAAGCTTTTCATCTGACTTGTTAAAAGATGTTTAACTACTCAAGTGTTGAGCAAGAAATAAAATAATTAGTGCTGAGCTCTAATGAAAGATGTCTTAAGTGGTGAAAATGCAGATGTTGTAGAGAATGCTGACTCCTGGTATTTTGTAAGTTTTTTGCTAATGTTTGAAATTATTTTCCTAAGAGGCTAATGTGCAATGCCACTAATGTGTTACTGTTTCTGTTAATGATCAATCTTTGAACAATGTTTTTTGGGTTATTTACCATTATTTATATTAGCACCAATGACTTCTAGAAATATTACAAAGGTAATTTCATGCCTATGTGTCATTTTCACTAAAATAAGGTGATTTGGGGGAGTTACCAGAAAGAGAGCATATATTTTCATGAACACAGCTGTAGCTAAGACAGATGTGTGTTAAAGCAACAAAATTCTGTGAAAATGGAAATGACTGCTGTTATTCACCTCATGGTAACCATGAAAGTAAGGGTGAGATGTTATTATGTTCTTGCTGCTGCCCATAGGCAGACCAAGCAGAGGCTCTGCTGCAAGCCTGGGAACATTCTGCTTCAGTGCTAGAAAACTCTGTGTGTGTACATTTTTATGAGTAATGTCCCAAATCCAGAGATTTCGGCATGTGCTGTAATATTTAAATTATAATAGAGAGATGCTCTTAAAAGCTTTTTAAGTACTAAGAACTGGTTTAAACTTTTCATATACCTGAGTAAGAAAATAGGTACATTAGCCATTTGCATCTAAACTGTAAATATTTGTTATGATTATTTCAGGTTATTTTATGTCTGTATTTAGATAATGTAATTTTTTTTCTTCAAATTTTTAATCACTTTCTGCCCCTTCTTCCACCCTTCTTTTAGTACTTCATGCATACAATTCATATGTGGATAAAGGAAGTAGAAAGAGGAAGGAAAATATAAATAACACAAGAGTAAAGCTTCCTTAATCTAAAGCATGCATGACAGAAATCTGTGCATTTTTTCTGAATGTGTGTCTTCATTTTCATGAATTCTGGCTTATTCTCAAGTAGCAGTCAAAAAATAACAACTGATAGACAAGCAGAGCAGCCTATTGCACACAGCCTATTGCCATGTCTCATTTGAAAGGTGTGTAATCATAGGGCACTAGTTTCCAGCTGAAGGGGGGCTGCCTGAAGAGGAATAAAAGTATGCTTCTGACTGTGTTTATCGGATAGACTAATACCTGATGGTATTTTACCTTTTCAATATCTTACCTACTAGAAAACACTGCAGGTATCTTGGTGGTGGGCTGGCAGAAATTTTCTGACCAAATGAAATATCCTTTTAGGCATAATGCTCTAAATTGGAACTATTTCATTTCAGACGCCTGATCATGATTTGTTCTTCCTTTAAAACAGCTGGTATGTAACAGACTACATCATTTGAACAGTCACATGTAGATTTAAGTATTTGCTCTTCCTGAATCAGATTAAGGGGAAAAAAAGGTAGAGGGACATTCATGCATATGCTCCTAACTACATGTTCTAACTTGAGCTAGAACAAAATCAATCATCCTTGTAGGTACCAGTATTGTTGGTTGCATATAAAAATTTTACAGGGTCATGGTGGTAGATCTCAGAATCAGATATCAGAAATATTGCAATTTTATTCAAATCAAGTCTATTTCATAGAACCTTTAAGTTTCAATGTCTCTTTCTAGTTTCAATAAAACTGCTTCTTTTTTTTTTTCCCCAAGAATAAACTCCATCATATGTGCTCCAACATTTTTAGAACAAAATCCAGACTGATAATCGTAATTTTAGAACAAGGATGAGGCAATATTTTCAGTTTAAATACCCTTCACTTTGAAAGGGGACAGAAGACATTTCACTTCATAACTAATTATTTTTTCTAAGAAAATATGAAACATTGAGATTTAGTTGTAGAAGTTTTATATACACACATAGATATATACTCACACGTGTGGACAAAAAGATATATTCCTAAAGCAGTTTCTTATGTTTCTTTTTGTAATGAGAAATCAGTCTCATATGTTTTCATTTGCATTTCAGAAGTAATAGCTATAATTTGTAGCACTATTTTCTCCTCTTAACTACTGCGCTCTAAAACTGAACACATCCTTTTGACCCACATTATGTTACTGGTGGAAATACCTATTGATTACTAGAATCAAATTTAAGACTTTCCACCAACATTTGGTAATTTTTACCTTTGGAGATGATTGAGGATTTCTTTATCAGCTTTGTGTGTTTTAATTTTTTCTTCTCTTTTCAGTATTTCATGTTCTCCAGAAAGAAGCAATAGCTACCATCACAAATGTAAGTACACTGTCTTGTCTGGGGATTAGGTGGAAGGAAGGTAAAGAGAGGTAGAAATAGGATAGGCGAGCAGATACAAATAACACAAGGCAAATGTTTCCCTGGTGCAATTGTTACCAAATCACTAACAGCATTTATTGCAGTGTTAAAAAGATAGTTTTACTTGATCTTTTTAGGCTTTAGTGCAGGGAGATGTAAGAGATGGAAATACCGGGACCTGGTCACCAGTGTGAGCTGGTGTGAGTGGACCTTCTGTAATCTATAGGATTTGCTAGTAAGCGTCCAATGTTTCCCCTCTGAATGAAAACAAGCTCTACCTTTGATGAAAATCTGAAGATTATTTTTGGAAAAGCCATTCAGAATTTTATTTCTGCTCTAAGGATCTAAAAATGAGAGATATGACTCAATAAAGTTTTGACTTGCATGACAACAGATTGATGGTCCTTTGTGAATTATCAGATAGGTCTGATAGCTCAGTTATGTCTTATTGTTGTTTTTATACTGCCTAACTATTCTCAGCTCTATGAATTAGCAGCAACACCTATTGGCATACAAGGGAGAGAACTCTACAATAATGTCCCAAGGCAAAAGTGGGATGTCTCAGTAATGATCGCTGCAGCATCACACATTATGGTCATTACTGTGGTGACCTTTTTTATACATTAAAATTTCCATTGCAGTTGCCATCTTGGCTCAGAATTCAATGGTTTTCTCCTCTGCTGTGCACAGCCAGTTTTGTGTTTTAATGAAGTACTAGGACTGTGCAATTTATATGAAAAAGCAGTTTCAGAAATATTTTTTTGTCTTCCTTGTTTGTTTTTTTTTAATGCTTTAAAGAGTACATCAGGAAAATTTTGGAATTAACATTGATCAGTGTAAAGAAGAGGAAATAAAAGAGACAGTGCATCAGAAAAAACCTGTTCCTTTTCCTATTGTCTGTTAGTACAAAGTTGTGTTAGAGTCACAGCTTGATGGCGGAAAAGGAGACACACACAACAGCTTAAACACTGTTGTTGTGCAATCTGGAGTCAGGCTACATTTGTGCTAACAAGTCCAGGATTCCCTCCCAAGTATTGAAACTAATGTGGCATAGAGCTCCTGAGCTGCCAAACCCAAATGACTTTGTGCAGACTGACAGTGGGTGTACAGCCTGTACTGCTCAGGCCATGAAACAGGGCCAGGAACTTTCTGGGAGAGATCTAGTTGGCAGGAGCCAATTCTACACCAGGGCGTTTCTCACAATTCCAGTGGTATGTGTTCTCCAATGCTCAGCAGTAGTCCGTGTCTTAGGAATGGTCACTGGCTAGTATGGCATAATCTTCCTGCAGTATCCATGACACATCTGCTCAGGGTGGGATGCTGAAACTACTTCTATATAAAATCTTGTGATTGTGCCAGACAAACTCATGCATCACTCTTATGTCATCGGTTTAGTCCTTATTTAACAGCCTTTTAGTCACATCAGACAACACATATCAACCACTTTCTTTCATGCTTGTTCTTATTAGATTTGCTCTTTTTTTGCACCTCCTTTTTAGGGCAATAGCCTGAAATACATTATGGTACCAATAAATAAAGTTTAAAAGACTATGAGTATAAAGGAAAAGGATTCCATTTGAAGTTAAATTTAGCAGATCATTGACTGGGCTGATTATTTTGTTCCATTTAAGTTCATTTTTCTATCATTCTATAAATATTCCATTTCCTTTTCCTGCTCCATTCTCCCCTTTTCTCCCAAATATACTCTGATCATCACCCACTGCAAATTTGTCTTAAGAATTTCTAATACTTTGGCTTCTAATCTTCTTCTATAGATATAATGATTCCATTTCAGTTCTTGTTCTCTGTTCTCTTTCTTAATACTTCTTTTGAGTTAGTGCTGTTTTAATTAAGAGTCAAATTGTCTATTTCTTCCAGAAGAAAATGAATTATTTCCTTACAAAACTGACTGATGCCTTTTAGGAAGATATTGCTTTTTGAGGTTGCATTTATTAATGTCTCTAAACATAATTGTTTTATTCATCTATTTTATTCCTATTTTCTTTACAGGGAAAGAGTTTGGAATTTTCATACTATTTCTACATAAACAGATCTGATCTGATCCCACTGTTTTGTTGGGGTTTTCTTAATTAACAAATATATCAGGGAAAAAAATATCCCACCTCTTGCCCAGCAACTGCCAAGCTTCTCCTGTTGCTTAACAGTAGTCAGGAAGCATCATGCTGACACCAGTAACATTCTTTGTTCTCTCTTGTCATTCTCAGACTTAATTTTTTTGATGTTCTTCTGTCAGTGTCAAGGCTGGTGGCCACAGCAGAGGGGTCTGGACGTTGGGGTTTAGGGGAGCACTACCTTAGAGTGCCTTCACATTTCATACTGCTGCTTCAAGATATGAAACAATTTATTAATTTAAGATTTTCTTGTAGTGTAAGCTTGTCTCAACCCTTCAGCAGCAAGTGAAATCCCCTCTAGAAGCTGTAACATGTAATGAACAATTACACTTACCTGTCTTTATTAGGCTGTTTCACCTTCTCCTGCTGTGATGAAAACAGGGAGAGATCTGCCAAATCAGTACTGTAAATCTCAAAGGTAATTAAAACTTAGATTTTGTAAACGCTTTTCACTACTCAAAAAATAACACAGTGAAGTTTTCTTCACACAGTGTTCTGTATTGAATGCTCTTGCCCAGAAAATCTTGATAGACAAAATGCTCTTTAACATTTTCCAGCAACCTTTAGATGGCAACTGGAGGTGTACCCATACTCTCTGGCAGAAAGCATTAGTACTTCTAATATGTACCACTTGTTTTCTTCTTTTGTCAGAAATGTTCCTTTTTAACTCTGAAGGAGTCACAGATGCCTCACTGATAGGTATGAAATGTCCTAACAGTCACCAAAAGTAGAAAGGGTTATATTTAACTAGGGATGTGGGCCTGAAAACAACCCAACGAGGAGGTGGTAAATAAATAACAGGCTTTGCAGGAGAAATGAAATGGGGACTGCAATAACAGTGTAATTGTCCCTCCTGGCATTTATATCAAATTACAGTGAAATAAGGGAATATTATTGGAATCCAACAAGCCAGTCTAGAAAGTTTTATTTTGCTTTTGACTTCCATGTTCTAGTACAAATAAAAAGACATCTCTGCCCCAAGAAACACCAAACTTCTAACATTGTTTATAGAAAAGCGTGTACAAAATATTTAATGAGGTTATATAATGCTCATATAAAGGATACAGCTGTCCATGTTTCTGCTATCTTCAATGTATTATGTTTATTTATATATATGTTTTGTTTTCTCCCTTTCATATCGATCGTCTTCTTCCATTTTAGGTTTCATTATAGTTCAACACATTTTCTCAAATCAAGGTTATCGATACATACAGAGACAATCAATCCTAATAATACACAACACTGTGCTACATCCCTCAAATTAAACCATTTCCATTCAGGATCAGCCTCTGCAAGTGAAGCCTTTTCTTCCTAAGCTGAGGTTATGACCCTGATTTAATTCCTACACATCCATGGAACAAAAGCAAATATGTGGCCTTTTTTTGATTTTTTGTTTGTTTGCTTGTTTTTTTAAGAGTTGGGGCAATATTTATTATCAATGGAACCTTTTTTTGTTACCGGGGAAAGTCATTCTCTGTGGCAAATGTGCACTTTTCTGCCAGGTTTATCAATAAATATGTAGCCCACATACTCTTTTGGGCAACAGAGAAAGCAAAGCAGTACAAGAGCCAATATTTAGTGATCTAGTGCCATGTAAATATCCTGCTTCCCCTTGGAAAGAACTTTTGTCCCATACAGACGTTCTTGGATATACATAAGAAGATGCTACTCTCAAATATTTTGTCATTACCACTGAAGGAACCAGGGATAAGTGAAACAACCTTGTCTGTGCACTTGCAAATGCAACTTACTATATGCAAAATTTATACTGCTTATTTATCCGGGGTATAAACAAGCTCAACACTTAAAAAAACAGGGGCCTCTGCAGGAAGGAGAAACAGAGGTAATGGGCAGTTGTTCATATAAACATGCCAGCACTGCTTTTACACAACATAAATCTATTTCTGTTAAACGGTTTGGGAAATACTCCTCTTCAAAAGTTTAGAAATTAATGTATACATACACATATACATATATATAGATATATAGATATATATATATACACAAAATAAAACCAAGCAAGCCACAGGAAAAAATATTTCTATTCAAATATTTTGGAGTTCAGCTGGCATCCAGTTGAAATGTCCACTTCTGAGCAATACACAGAAAAGTGTGACGTCCCTTAATAATCCATTTCTTTACAAACCCTTTGGATTGACTAAGAAAGAACATTTTTCTTCAGGAGGCCTGTGAACCATACTGAAAATTTATTAAGTGTACAGTAGCAGCGGTTCACTGCATCTCTGGAAGTGGAACAGTCTAAAGAGAACAAGATAATCACTTAAGGTGAAATTTACTATGCTAAAAATCTTCAGTATATTCTTCTCACAGAAATTCCTCCTGCCCCCTCCTGATTTCAAGACAGGTTGTAGTCTCTTACCTAATGTAAATTTTAATCACATTTTCTGAGAGCACAAAAAACCCCCCCTGCTTTACAGAGAACATTGGGAATAGAAAATATTTGGAGTACTTTGCACACAAGAACAAAGGTTTCCCACCATTGTCCCAGTTACATTTTACCCTGTTCAAATTTTTACAATTTCTTCTTTACTCTTCTTTATTTCTCCTTACTGTTTGTAGAGACCCTTCTCAAGAACATTGCCACTGCTGGGATTATGACAATTTTGCAACAGCTCTGTTTCTCATGAAGAAAAGTTCTCCCTCTTTGGTGGCCTGTAAGCACTACCTGAACTAGTCACCTGATGTACAGCTTGTGCATTTGTAACTGCTTTTCAGTGGTCATAAATCCTTTATTTGACAGTCATTTATATACAGCTTATAAAAATAAGTAACAAAATCCTGTAAATGGAAAAAAGACACGATCTTGGGTTTGTTTCTCTTAAAAAACCCACAAATATTTAAAAATAATTATTTGAAGCAACTTTACATTAGTTTTCATTTTTATACGACACTGTGAAATAATAAAAAAAAATTATTGTATTTCAATTTAACATTTCACTTTTACCTTTAGAAAACTGCTTTTTTAAAGCAAGTAAAAATCTGGTAAAATTTTTTCTCAGCTGCACTATGAACTTACGGTTTTTTTGGTTAATTATTTACTGTTTTTATATAATTTCTCCTTCTGTGCCTGATTTTCTTATCTGAAAAGCAAGATCATAAGGAAAAAAAAATAAAAAAGACCAGTACATTTGCATTTTGCCCTGGTGGGAAGCTGAAATTCTGCTGTGAGGTCTACATTGGGAGCCAGAGCCTGGAATAATTTCTACTTTCTGGACACCAATATTGTCAGAATCCCACCCAAAGGCTCAGTTATTAGGAAAGGCATTGTCTAGGGAGGAAATGATTTTATTAATGCTAATACTGAAAGAAAATTATTTAGAAAGAGTCTTGTTTGTTTGCTTGCGTGTTTTTGCTTTCTAGTGTTATTGTATAAGAAGAGGAAATACTGCTATATTGTGGTCACTTGGGAACCTTTGGTTTCTTTCAGCTCCAGTCTTCTGGAGTGGCTTCGAAACATAAAAGTCTAGATATATTTCTGATTTGTGAAGAAATACAGAAACATCTGATATGCTTTGGCCATTTTCAGTTTTGTTGGTAGTAAACACAGTAGCTGTGATTGTGTCAATGTTTAAAATAGGGGGTTACATTACAATGGAAAAAGAAAAGCACTGTTTTTCATTACTTTAGGGTTTGTGGCAAAAAGAAAGATATCAATAAAAATGTATATGTACAGAGATCATAAGGTTTCTAATATGAGTGTTTTAAAAAATTAAATCCACGCATTTAAATACTGTCTGCTTTTATATTACTTATGGCATCTGAAGAAACTGGAATGGGAATTGTCATGACACCTTATTTTGTTACTCCAAACAGCTTTTGACAGTCTTAATAACGGTTTTAATACAGCCTAGCAGGTTTTCTGTTTTTGACAAAACATGCAATGTGTTCTATTCCTGGCTTTACTTGACTCCTATTTATTAGGACAGTCCAACTTTTATTTAACACAAAATTAATTTCCAGCCTATAACTTTCTCATTTCCAGATATTCAAAAATACATTTCTTTTATGTCTGGTACATTTTGAGAAACTCAGATTTCAATTTCAGCTTCATTCATCCTTATAATGAGTAGGACTGTATAGAGAGAAGTTCTTGCAATCCCTTCTAGTTCCAATGCAGAGAAACTAGAAAAGGAGACCAAAAGAATTTGTTCAAACTGAAGAAAATCTGTAAGAACTGCAAGACAGGCAACTGTCATTATCCATCCTTATTACTTCCAATGTCTGGAAATACTGAGGGAAGGACTTTAACTTCCTCAGTGAAATACAGGATATCTACTCATCTTTGTGACAGAACTAAGTGTTCCAAGGAAGATGTGTTATGCATTTTTAAAAGTGTGGCTGTAAAGGTTTCTTTAAAGGTAACAGATTCTTTCAAATGCTAATAAGTAAATTCTTTGGAGAGTCAGGATTAAATAACAGGGTGATGCATTTCAAACTCCTACTGAAAAGTTTAGTGAAAAATGCCAGAGATGATTTAGACAGAGATTTCTGAAACCAGGGAGCTGTCTGACAACTCTTTTAATAGGCAGATGCATCTGAATGAAAATCAAATGCCAAGAATATCAATGTCTTTTCTGTGTCACAGCTTTTGTTTAGATGTTAGGTTTTTACTATTTAAACATGTAGCAGGAGTTATTTCTCTCTGTAGGACTCTGTGAAATGGGAGAATGATGCAGGTGAGAATTGAGGTGATGAAAAAATAACATGCAAACAGTATAATGGGGCCCTTTTCATGCACATAGGCGAAATCTAGCAGTTAATAAAGAATATGGGGGTTTTCTCAATAGTAGGAATTAACCCAGAAAAATCCCAACTTGGTTGGTTGGGGTTTTTATATCAGAAAAGAAAAATACATCTCACCTTTTTTTTTTCCCCAGTCAAGCTTTGCAACGTTTTTGTGTTGGTTTTTTTGGGGTTTTTTTTTGGGTTTTTTTTTTTGGTTTGGTTTGGGTTTTTTTTTTGTTTGTTTTTTTTTTTTTTTGGTACAGATCCTACTCCAAGTATCAGAAGAGATTGATCATTACTTTTCAGTCCCATACCTCATCTTGGAGTTTTCAGGAGGGAAACAAAATATTCCTCTCATTCCTTTGTCTTTTAGAAACACATAGTAGAGGAAATAAGTTTAATAATAACAGCAATTTTATTTTAAATTTCACTATATTTTTCAAAATGTTTTCAACATGAGGATAAATGAGGTTTTGTGGCTGAGGTACAGTGAGATTACCCAGCATCACACAGGGTCAATGCCACAGCAAGGTTTGCAATTTTGGCTCTTATTTAGCTGTTTGATTCTTTGCACATGAGCCTACATGATGGTGGGTTCAGTAAGAAAAGAATTTCACTGTCTCCTTCACTATTTTCAGCTATGCCTTTTGTGTCCCAGAATTCCTACAGCAGGTTTCTCTTGTCCTTTACTAAGTTCCTTTGTTTAATTACGTGTTTGCTTTAATACAGCTTCAATTTTCATATGGCACTTGTGCTTTTTCAGGTGTGATGAGCCAGGCGCTCACCCGTCTTTCAATGTAATGCCACGGTAGTTGGGAAAATGAAAAAGAAAAAAGAAAAAAAATGCAGTATTAAGAAGGCTTGGGAGTTTCCAGTTTATCAGAATAAACATAATTTATCAGGAAATGCGAAAGATGTATAAAACCTTGTTTAGCACTATCAGTATAAACAGGATGTTCAAGGAAACAAGAATGTATTTACATGTTGTTCTCTAAGTCCGAAAACCAGAAAATCCCCCCAAAGCACCTGCAGAACTTCAGCAAACGCTGCTGATAAGTATTTATGCTAAATCTGCAAGGAATGAGCCTTAATCTTAGTACTCTGTGGGAAATAAACAGAAAAGTAGCCAGGTTCTGTATCCTGACCTGGAAGAGCTCCAGATCTTGGGGCTTTGTTTTTGCAAAAGTTCCCCAAACAGCTGCTGGCATTTCATTTCTCACAGGTAATGACTCACCTGCTCACAAGCACCATTTCTCAGTCTGTATCATTTCTCTAAGTGCTTATTCAAACCATTTTGCATAAATTCCTTCCATATTTAAAGACCACTGGTAAGATTATCAACAATTTGTAGCAGAGGAAGAAAGGAAAAGAGATATAGCAAGGTGATGAGATATGAAGAAAATTCAGAAGAGTTGATTAGAACTTGAGCCTAATTGCTTAAAGCCATCTCCGTGTAGAGATGGTTTGATATTCTGTGTAAAATCTCTGATAGTCTATATAAAATGCATTTCAATCATGTTTTGTTCTGCTTTTCATTATGAGAATCAATTTTGTTACAATTTTTTTTCAACAGGTATCTAAGTGGCGTTGAAATATTGACCATTATTTTACCTGCCCTTCTAGGGGTTCAGGAGCGAAATGTGAAAATTTTATTTTCCTGAAATAAAATTATTTCTGTGTGCCTGCACATTATTTGCCTACAAATAAATTTTTATTCCCAAAACTTATTACGTACCTTATAATAATTTTTTTCTTTTTTCCTTTCTTTTTTTTTTTTTTACTAATTCTATAAAGCAGATGATGCAGCTCTTTCAAAGAGTAAAAGCAGATAATGGGGTGGTTATCTATCAAAAGATAGATTCATTTGTTTCAATAGATAAATGTTTATCTCTAGACCAAATTTTTTTAAGCACTCCTTTATTTTTTATTACACTTTCATAGAGTAAGGAGGAGCTCTCCTCTCAGATTAAACACTTGGCATAAAATAAATTTAAATATAGATTTTTCTTCCCATCCTGTTTTAATGAACCATGCTTCAGCTTTCCCAAAGGATCTGCAAAATGCCTTATAACTAGTTTTGATTAGCTGCTCGTTAAAATGTATGTCTATTTTTGAGTAATATTTATAAATTTTTATTGAATTTGGATATGGTTTAGGACCGTTTTCTGTGATCCATGTCACCAACCTAAAAGTAGAAAATGTAGCTACTAAACAAATCTCCAGCAAAAGGTATTGATGCCCTAATGTCCAATCTCAAGTGTCTTATATAAGTAGTTAAAGAAAGTAAAAAATTAAGCGTAAAATGTAAGTCTGCATTTCTTCCATACCACTGTAACAGAGCACTTGACTATGTAGTATACTATCTCTTCAGCCTGGGCGAAATTAAAGATTACTCCAGTTATTTCTAGGGGGAGAGTCAAAAAGTCAAGTTATTATTTTCAAGGCTATTTTTTCTTTGTTGTATTCTGTACTCCTATTTTTGTGAGCTAAGTAGATAGACTCTATCTAATAATCCCTGGAAGTATGAAAATAGCACACCACAAAGTATTCTAAAATGGGTGATTTGGAGAGCAGCTCACTGTGCTGTGTTTAGTGGGAATGTTGCAGCTCCTGGCTGTAAGCGGGTGGCTCCAGCCAGGGCTGATTCACAGGAAAAGGAGGAAATAACCCTTTATTTAAGTCTGAAACTGTCTGGCATCAGACTAGAGCCCTAGTTCTCTTATTCACTGCATGAAATGCTGTGTCCTAGGATCCCCTAGACCACAGATTTGGTCCTCTGGCCCTGCCAGGGTGGATGATGCCAGCATGAAATCCCACCGTAGTGAAATGTCCGAAAAAATTTGATTTGAATGAAGTTTCTATGAAACTTGAAAGCCAGTCACAACTTCCTGATACAAATTCTGCTTTTGGTTTATACCTAACAAAGAAAAGATTTAGCCTTCCCAAGAATCGCCTTAAGTAACACACGCACATCTATATATACTTAAGTATATATATAGATATATGTGTAAGAGGAAGATATGATTGGAATTATGTAAGTTATGGTTTTAATGTATCCCTAAGGAATTCGGTGGGGTTTTTTTTCTGACTTTAAACAAGTATTTTCCAGGTCAGCTTAAAATAAAATAAAGCAGGCATGCCATATGTCTTAAAATGTTGGTATGACAGTTAATATCCAGAATTCTTCCTTTTATAACTCTCAATGGATCCTGGAGTTTTTGTTCATAAGTATTAGTGGGAATGACATATAATATTAAGAGTTTCTACCTATTTTTAGAACTTTTGAGAAGTTTGACACCCTTTATCAGTAAGAGCGGTATTTTCATGCATTTGATTTATCTTGGGGTTCATGTGGTTGCAGTATACAAGTTTCATAAAAGAAATTCAGGTTTTAGTATGTGTAATTCTTTGTAATGTTGGTGTGAACTTTCCATTATGGTTACATTGCAAACCTCTTTTCATGATGCATAATCATCTGCTGAAGTTAGAGACTCCTTATCAAAAATATCCTGTTATTCCTCTCTTTAATGGAATATTTTTACCCTTTTCTCGGTAATCTGGCATGAAGAGGGAACAGATTTATCAGAGCAGCTTCTCTGCTAAATTAAGCTCTTGGACATTTAACGCTTTGTGGACTAACATAATTTGACTTCTTGACAAACTTTCGTCCCCTTTAAGTCGTATTTCACTTGCAGCCTTTCATCCTTATGCAAAACTACTTCCTGTGTGCTGTGCCTGATCAGTGTTGGAATGTTTGCCCTGTTCCACATTACTTGCTTTCATCTAATCAGTCTAGCGAAAGCAACTGATACCACCACTCTGAATCCAAACTACTAATAAGGCAACACAATTAAGGGTTTCACTCAATTTCAGCTGTGATTATTGATGACAACACATCTTCAGTGAGCTCCTCATGAATGTGGCCTCTGAGCTACAAGAAACAGCCATAAAATCAGTGGGGTTACATGCAGACTTCTGCTTTGTGCACTGTGTTTTGATATCATTCTTTTTGTCCTGCTATGTGTAAAAATAGCCAGTATAGTTCTAGGAAAATTGCAAACACGACAATCTTTCTATCCTGAAAGACTTTATACCACGCAGCAACCTACAGCAAACTAATTGTTCAGAAATACAATTTTGATAAACAGGACTAAATTTAAACTTATCCCTCCTTGGCTATTAAGGCTCAGACAAGATGAGAGCTAAAGGTTACTGATTTTCCTGAAAGGTGGTGGGGAGCAGAGTTAAAAAGCTTCTCTAAATGTGTTGTGTGGGAACTTGATTTTTGAAATAAAATTTATAGGAGCTCTACAAGCTGTTTTCCCCTCTGGGAGTCTGTAGAGCAATTCATTAGAAATGAAAGGTTATAGGCAAGGCAGTGTTCGCACCACTGACCTTTCACTAGATGGCTTTCTAAAGCAGTGTTGAATGTCTCTAAAGGATGTAAATGTACTTTCTTCAAAACACAGCAACTCTGAGCCTTACATGAAAGGAGCCTAATTTAGAGAATTACAGGATTGTTGAGTTCAATCCACTGTATTGAAGAGCTCTGTAAAAAGAAGTTTACCTTTTCTAATTCTGACATGGTTTTTTCATCCCTCGCTTTGCCCTTTACATCAATAGTGTTCCTCTTTCTTACTTTAACTTCTCAGTGTGGGTTAAGGGGACTGAAGCTGAGAAAGCAAGAGAAGTTTTCATCAAACATCTGCCTTTGATATTGATTGCTGGTTTGAGTTATAGATGACGCTTTAGTGGGTGAAAGACTCCAGCTGGTCCCCCTGTTCAGGGGGCGAAGAGAATTAAAAATAAAAGGTTTCTGCAGAGTTGCTATCTGTCCATGTATTGACACCCCAGGATTTGCTAATGCTTTCAGAGAACACCACCTTGCTTTTTTAGGTAAGCACTGAAAATGTTTAATGAGCATCGCTTCCTTCTCAGGGGCTGAGAGAAGTTGGAGAGGATTTTATGTTTTCCCATGGGTGTTAAACTTTAGGGATACTGGGAGGGAACGTGAGATAAAATTATAGAAGTTCTAATCTTTCCTCTATATCTTGGCTGAAATAGTTCAATTTCAAGAAAACAGAGGTTAAATATTTATTGTGCGATAAAAAGAATAACTTTGTAGGTTTGCAGCTCAGAGGAAACAGATACCCAGAGCTCCCAGCTAAATGTGTTCATCACAGAATCAGCTGGGTTGGAAAAGACCTTTGAGATCATTGAGTCCAACCTAGTTACTGAACAGACGGGCCTCCCATGAGATCAGAGTTTCAATTTTACTCATAAAAGGTAGGAGTTTCTGTGTGAATCTGAGAGTCAACATGATGCTTACATCAGACTTTAGAGAATCTTAAACATTAGATCAAAAGAAACACAAACTACCAATTAAAATATTTTTGTGCAGTAATCATAAATCTTAATTAGTTCATTTGGCTTTATGTACTTGTGTAGAGTTTTAAAAAGAATTAATTATTTTAAAACCACAAATTTATTTTATGTATAAGCTCAGCTTGTCTCCAAAATGGATGCAATATATATTAGACTTTGGCAATGGTGCCTTCTTGATTTTATAGCAGAAGTACTGACATAACATTTGGAATCACAACTGTCTCTTTTATGAAGCAAGCCTTTCAAAAAAGAAACCAAAAAAAAGGACAATAAGCAAATCAATATCTATTTTTATTTTATAATTGAAGACTATTGAATGTATCACAAAATGTCTATACTCATTTACACTTATCTTCAACAATGCTTATTATAAAATGATATGCTGTATTAATTATGATAAAACATTATGAACTTACTGGACTAAACTAGTCCAATTGGCAGAACTCATTAAACTGAATGCAGGAAGTCTAATGCTTTAGTACTTAGCCTTAGGTAAATGTTTTTTGAAAATGCTTGGCCTTCAGAAAATTATTTAAAGAAAGAATTCTGGTCTGTGTCACACTAAGCTTGCCACCTGACCTTAAGCATGTCACTTATTTATTTTAAAATGTCTCTAAGATAAGGGGTTTTTTTTCTCATCTTGCTGCTTTTCATTATGACTTTCTTATATGAACGGGTGTGGGGAAAAACAGCCAAAACAGGATATTTTCTTCAGATTTTCTCAGGGAATATTTTTAGTTGGAATTTCATGAATCTCTGATTTACTATTAATTACATAATTTTTGAAAGCATTGGATATCTTGGAATGATAGCAGTTCTTGTTCAAGTGTAATACCTAAATTGCCAGGTGTTTATTCAATGACTAAGTTTGATTTTCCAAGGCTCTGGAAGACTTCGTACATTTAAAGATCCGATACAAGTAAAGATAAAGAGACCTAACTGGGAATGCATGGCAAGCTCTTTCAAAACCTCTAAGCTTTGTGTTTGTTTATGATCTGTATGTTAGGTTCAGTGACTACTGTACTGGCTCAATTTATTTAATTTAGTAAATTACGTAGCTGTTCAACATGATTTAGTTTAATATCGATATGCTCTTTGGATGGTACATTTCATTCAATCTGTGATGTATTTGATGTAGCAGGTGCAGTGATTTTGATTCAATATATTAAGTATCTGATTAGATAGGTTATGTATCTGATTTGGAATATGGCTTATTTAATAGAGTGTGCATTTTTTTTTCTGTGTAAGCTGCAGTAAATTCTCAATTTATTTAATCCAGTATGTGATATATCTGCAATATATGTAGTTGTAGTTAATGTTTAATGGGAGTCTGTAATTCATCTGCAACATTTCTAAATTTTAAATAAATTGTATTTCATATATATCCTCAGAGGCTAGAAGGAGACTTTAAATCATAATGTGAAGAATACTGAGCAAGCTCATTTGTTGTGAATATCAGTGGATGCAATCGCTCTTTATAAATGTTGCCATTTGTGAAGCATCTTGAATTCCAAATGGCCTTCACAGTGCCACAGCACTGTACTTTAGATTGCATGTTCCAAAATTATTGGCTGGATAAAAACAATCCATTAGACACATTTGACAGCAATACTGTAACCTTCTTGGAAGACACATTTGCAGCACTTCTTTTCTAACCCTAAGAAATTATAGTAGAGACAATAAACATAGTAGCACACAGAGGATCTAGGTCAAGATTTAGCCATGTTGCTTACTGGGCATCCTTAATTCTGCTAACTGAATTCTGGAATAGTATGACATGTCTGTATCTTCCTATGGTTTGTAAGATAAGCCCTAAATGAATGTTTGACCTCTTCAGTGTGTAGGAAGCCAAACAAAAAACATTTCAGATTTCACAACTCTAATATTGGCATCTATTTTTCAGGTGATACAAAAAAAAAAAAGGTCAAAACAAAGCAAACAATCCAGAAGTCTTGTTTAAGACATTGCATTGTAAAGAAATACTTACATTTCCAGGAAAAGTCTTTCTCTCAGAGTTGTTGATCTGTTAATGATATACAAAATTCTTGATCAGATATTTACCAGAAGAGCCAGCTATAAAAATCAAGGATAATTTCATTGAGAATTTAACCATTAAGTTATAGAATAAGGAAAGAAAAAAAGATCATCTGAGACCTAATGAGACAGTAAGGCAAAAATACAATATTTGGAGTAGAAATTGGATCATCTTGTGGATTCCATCCTATATATTAGCCTAGGCAATTTCTGGAATCCTTTTCTTAATTGCATGGTTGTGTTTAAACAGCTAAACAGATTTAGGTAATTGTAATATTTCCATAAAGAAGAAATTTACATATTCTCACTGTTGTAAAAGTATTCAATCAGATGTGAAGGTGGAAAGTTATATAAAGGGTTACCTTTTTTCAATTAGATTTTAAAAATTCCTAAGGGAAATGGGTAAAATCATTGCAGTGACTCAAAACCAGAATTCCATATTTCCGTTTGGTAAGAATATTTTATATTTTACCATCTCTTACTGTGTAGAATGAAAAAAAAAAAAAAGAAAACCACCTTCAATCTTACAAATTTTTGTCTATTAGGAAGGATATTTAATCAGTTACAGGTTTGATCTTTTTTTCCCCGGAAGAAATCCAGTCCTCTCTGTCACTTGCTGTGAATTGCACTACATGTCTACTTGATGTAACTTATGAAAGAAGGAAATGCAATTTTACCTTTTGAAGTGTAAAGGATCCCTACCTACTCCTCCAGTCAGTTGATAGGATACTGAAGTGGTTTTAGTGTGTCAAGTGCATAAATTTATCTCCATCTACATTTCATGCCAAGATAGAAAAACAGATAGCTAGCAGGTAATTAATTCTACTTCACAACTAATAGATGCATTCTAAACAGAACAGTGACAGATGAGTACTACTTTCTATTTTACTTTGCCGTTCTAAAATAGTAGTAAAATGCTTAAATATTTGCAATGAAAAAAATGTGTAAAATAATCTGGCTTGTAGTGAAGAGATTTAATACTTACTAGTGCTTTAAAACAAAAAGGTAGCTGTGGCGGGAGACAGGAAGGAAAACAAAATATACTTCCTGGAAATTAATCATTAAAAGAGTTCAGAAACTCCCTTCCCTTCATCCAGACTAACTGGACTGTTGCAAGAAAATGTTTCATTGTACCTTTGTCACCAAAATTGATAAAATTTCACTTCACTAAAACTGCAGTTTAAGAGCATCTTGGCCCATGTTTGTGTGCATGCCCACATCAGCCCTCAGAATGGGGTGGGACAGTCAGGTGCAGATATGGATTCATTACCTGAGTCTTACTGTGCTACCTCACACCTTGTAATTGCTGCTTTAACACTGTCCTAGTTCATGGTGCAGTATTCCCACAAATGCTTTCCATAGCTGAAAAAGGGTTGCTGAGGACTCTCACTTACAATGAAAAGTTTAAGTTTTCCCCCTTCTCCTCCAGCTATTTCTGTAGAGTGGAATGTGAAACATGCAGAAGCTGTACCTTTAGCCATGAGTACCTTAGGTAATCCTGATTTTGTGAATCAGTCTCAAGGGAGCCATGACTGCTGATGCAATTTTACTCAGCATTAAGGACTAATCTAAAGATAGGTTTGCTGTGAAACTTGCCAGCATGCCTCTGTCAGAGGTCTGACGAGTTATCTCTGACCAACGTGGAACTGCTGGCAGAAGTTAAATTTAGATGTAGCTAAAGAAGACAACTGAAGAACCCAAACTGACTTTCTCTGGTAAGACCTTATATGCCCCAGGAGAACTAGCATAAACTATTTATAAAATAATAATTCTGCTGATGGTTGTTAGGTCTAGAGGAAGGGTGGCAGTTCTCTTGTCTGGTGATTGGCATCCAAAAATTACTGTCAAATTCTGAGATACTTGCTCAAGATTCTCCTACAATCAGCAGGGAGAAATAGGCACCATCAGGTAATAATTCTAGATATTTGGGATGATTAACTAACTGTTAAACCTTTAGCCTCACATGAGAAGAAATTCATCTTGGTAACATTTTGCTAATGGTGCATTTCAGAATCGAAGTATTGATAATTAGCTACAAGTGTATGTAAGGCCTAATTTGAATTAGTTCAAAGCACAGCTGACATTTTTATTTTCACACATCATCCAAAATAATTCCAATCATCCTCAATCTTTTAGTTTGAGGATTTTATTATGAAGATTGATACAAGTCTTGTTTTGCATTTCAGTTGCGTAGCTTCTGTCATGGGTACAGAGCTATAAATTCCTTCAAGTTCTAAGAAACACCTCAGCAAACACCTCAAGCAACAAGTTAGTTTATTATAGTGTGAGTTTACACAAGATTCTGAAAGAGGGTTTTTTTTGTTTCTGTGTTTTTGCAAATAATAAATTTGTGTTTAATTCTTATTTGCACTCTAAAAGCACTCTGCCTCCACTGTTCATTCCTGGAAACTTGAGCAAGATGAGACAGATGAGGCTGTCAGACATTGAATGCAAACAGATAACGTCTGGTTACTGTTCATATCATAATCAGGTAGTGCTTCCTTATCTGATTCAAAATTAATATAATGTAAAATTAATGATAAATAAAAATCAGATTTCGTATAATTTTTAAGTAAAGATAACAAGTACAATTTGGATTTATTTTCTCTTAAATATCTCTGAGTGATTTTTCATAAGAGATAATTTGAGAACTCGAAGTTTTGATAAATTCATTAACAGAAATATCTGAAATTCACTTTAAATGCATTTTCTCAAAATTTACTTGAGGTTGTTTCTGCTCAATCTCTTGGCATCTAACATGAAGCCTACTTGAGCTCCATCAAAAATCCCAAGAGTTGCTCTGTTGCTTCACTTATAGTTTTCAACAGCTGCCCAGAAAGTTCACACAAAACCCATACTACAAGAAATCCAACACTACTTCTTGAAGACTTAGAAAAGTCTAAAGGGGATTCTACAGACCTATTCAAATAAATGGTAAATTAGTAACTTTCAAAGTATTAGCAGAGCATGCTTAAAATTATAATCAGCTTAATTCAGAATTCTGTCTGCTAGTTTTATTTTAAGAGCCTGGTAAATTAGGCAAGCGTATTTCGTTAGTATTTTTTCAAATTTATGTGATGCTGTATTTCAACAATGGTGCAGCTACAGATTTTACTTATTACCTGCCACCAGTAATGACAGTGTTTAATGTTTATCCTCTCCAGGCTGTGATGCCTTCTGACTTTGTAGATCCACGGGCATAATGTCATTGAAAATCCAAGTACTTACCATAGATGACTGCAATTAATGTTAAAGGGAACTGGAGATTTATACGTGCGACTGCCATTATCCCTAATGGAAATTTCACATGTAAATTGCCATGCATGGAAATAATATGCTTCTTAGTAGGCTTTATCTAAAAGTCATCTGTGCAAGCAGTCAATTTAAATCATTAATTCAGTCCCTTTACACCATGGCAAATATTTCTTTTTAAAAAATCAGGTTACTGATTTTAACGTTAAGAATTGTCTTTATGCTATTTAAATTATAGAAAATTAGAGGCTAGTGTATGCATGACTGTGACATCAGTTTTCATTGATTTCTTGAGATCACAGTCAAACACAGCCTTAAACACAACATTGAGAATTCACCTGTTCCACAGCTTCCTTGGTGTACCTGCTTCCAGCAAACTGGTTTCCTGTGAGTGATGGGCATCAAGAATGGCTGAGCTTCAAAAGATAATTGCTAACCCATTAGTACCAAAATGAATCCTTGAAATGGTACATGGATAGGGCATCACTGAAAGCCACTCATGAGGAAAAAGCCAACCCCATTGACTTGAGTGTATGAGCCAGTAAGGTCTTACCCAGGGATGTTGTTCTTTCCTCTGGAAATAATGTAGGCAATGAAAGGTAAAGAAGTCAAATTATAGTAAGCAGTGCTCTCTACTGTCTGGGAAAAATGCAAATGTCCTTGCAACTGTGAATAGCACACAACCCCATGACAAGAGGGATAAAAGATCACCCAACTCTCATCAAATAGAAATGCAGATCAGCTGATTTAGGCTACTCTGCCACAGTTGCTTTGAAAAGATAAAAAAAAGATGTTAGTGCAGAGTTCAGAAAGTCATCTGAGATACACATGAGGGGGTCTGGCACAGCAAGGTAAAAGGAAAGTGAAATAATTGTAGACATCAAGTCCAAGTCTGCCAAACTGCAGTGCAGGAACATCTGAACTGATCAAAAAGCAAATAAGCCACTTGCGTTGGTAAACTTACGGCTGAACTGAACACGATTATCAAATGTAGTATAGATAGATATAGCTGTTGAGAAGAAAGAGCTAGGACAATGACCCTGGAGCCAGGTATCTGAAAGGTCTGAAAAGGAAGGTTTCAATATTAATGGAAAGTCTTAGTTTGCAATCTTTACCCAGAACTTTCCCAGTATTTTATGCAATGCTGGCAGTTAATCTTTTCCTCGTTTTTGCCTTTACTTATCCAATACAGTCTTTTCCCCACTTCTCTCTCAGGAGTTCCTCTTGTTTATGATTTCCTCTTGCATTTCACTGTGGTACAGCTTTTGAAAGCATGAATTAGCTTCTTTCAGGTGTATTTAAACAGCCTTACAATTCTGCATATGAAAACTGTACAACCATATGTAGTTATCTTTACAGTATTCTTTTCCTTCATCTCTAAGTGTCAGAGATGAGCATATTAAAATTCTTACTCTGACCAGGATTCTTATGTGGCATTTGACTGCCTTAGTGCCTCATTTCTCTTTTGTTCTTGCAATGGTGAGGTCTGTGATTTGCAACTTTTATTGTTTTATTGGGAATTTCATGGACTGCAGTGTTCTTTGATTGCATTATATAGTGCCACATATCACTTTAAAATGTAAACCATTTTGAGAGTCTAAACTAAATGTTCATTTAATTTCCCAGGCTAAAATGAAGCAATATAAGACTAAGAACTATATATTAAAGAACACATTTTCAGTGTTCCAGTGTATAGTGTAAACATAACGATGTATTTTCATGTCCTGAAGGGCTATAGATAAAATTTAACAGAAACAGTAGGTTGTACTTAATTCATTAAGCACATTTATGCAGACATTATCTTTAGCTACAATGGATTTAAATAGCTCAAACCAGATTTTGTAAAAGTTTAAATAATTACATATTTAGGAATAGTTAAAAGTTTTAGACAAACCCACACCCTTTTCCTTTCTGCTTTTGAGGAGTTTGTGCCTTTGTATGTTCGGAAACTGTTTAAAACTCTGACATTGTAGTATCAGGATTAGGTGATATAGTTAATTGTTCTGTGTACTTGCTCCAGTTCAACATGCTGAGAGCAGTAGTAAAGTAAAATGCTCTGGTCAAGTTATTCTGTTTCTTTAATGATGTAAAAATCATGTTTGTTTGATTTACACAAAGCAAAATTACCTGGTTTAACTTCATGTTCCTTAATTAAAAAATCAACAGCCTTTCTGTATTGTATTTTACATAACTCTTAAACTGGCATGGAATTTTTAATGTATCTCACTCATAAAGTAGATAAGGCTTAGAAAAGTGCACTTAGAAAAGTTCTTTTAGCATGAAAAATGCCATTTCTTTTGTCCTAATCAGTTTTCTATTTAGCAAAGCATATGGAGAAATTACAGCTTTTTACACAGATTTATTTTAGCCTAGTGAAACAATTTAATTAGGCAAAGAGTATCTTCATATATGGTTATCAACTGATATTTTCAACTTTTGATTTATTCCAAGTGTTTCATACACAATCTCCCTGGATGCTGTATGATGAAGCTTTATAATTTCTGGAGACAATGATACTATACTAAATTACTGCTGAAGAGGTATGGAGATACATAGTTTATAAATCTAACCTTTCTTTTAGTCTCCTGTGTCAAAGGTGCAGTGAAACAACACAAACCTCATAAGATGATGATGATGAAAGCAAGATATAAAAAATAATAAAATGCCATGATTTGCATTCCTAAATCTCTCCCACTGTCAAAATCTGAGAGATTAGGTAGAAAAATAACGTTATTTACTCAATTTCCTTCTCAGGAAAAAGATCTGTATAATATGTTTTGAGTTTGTTGTACATTGTTTTGAATCTTTCTTCATGCCCATTTTATCAAAGGTTATGATGAAAATGAAATGTTTGTGTGATTTTTTCCCCGGGGATAGAAAAATGTATTTTTGTGTGTCCTGTGCATTTCCATAGTAACGTTCAATTATTTTCACAACAAACTTTCTCTTTCAAGCAGAGAAGACCGAACACAACAAAAACCAGTAAGGGAAGCCATTTGGAATTTTGAGGAACCAAAGTGTTTCTTGCCCAATGGATTTTGCGTTTATTGAGGACAGTCATAAATAACTTTAAAATATTCCAGTGTGATAGGATGGAGCTGCAGATTAGGTCATCGTGGAATTATAGTTCCCTTGCTTAATGATTTTACAAAATTGCCTGGCAATCCAACAAAGAGAAGGAGCACAACGTGGTGAATGCAGGCTAATTAAACCAATAATTGCTTCTTCTTGTGTTCCCAGATAATGTGCCCCTGATAATTTTAAATGAAGTTTTGAAGCTGACTTCTTGAATGAAATGCTGTGCTAGTTAAAGCTCCACTAACTCTCCGTGTGCACAGAAACTGGCCTACTTCTCAAGGTCCCTGGCACTGCTCAGACAAGTATTGCCACAGCACACAAAGAGTACGGGAATAGCTTTCCTGTATGTCTGGTAATGGGGCCCTGAATTCCTGTGTTTTCCCTTTTTGCAATATTGTGACTAGATCATCTGATTTCCCTCAGCAATTCCAAAATTAGAGGCTGCAAATTAAGTCTTTGATGTTTTTTAAGACTTAGGAAAAGATGCAAACTTCTGTGTACCTCAGGAATGCTCGTGTAAATCTAGAGTAACTCCGTCGAGACTTAGGAGGACTTTTTTTAGTTATATCTGTGTCAAATGCAAGTATATGACTGTTGACTGCCAGCTATGTTTAGAACTTGGGAAATATTTCACAAAGTCCCCAAGACTTTCAAGGTGATCTTCAAAGAGTTATAAGGAATAATTTTGAAAGTTTTAATGTTAAACTTAGAGGAAGATTCTTTATCAGTTAATCAGGTAAAAGGACTTCTGCAGATGAATTGTAAGTATGAGCTCTGCTATGATATATATGTTCATCATGGTATCTCAGGTCCACGTATCAACACGTTGTTAAACAATATGCATTTTAGGTCACCTATAGTCTGACAGAACATGCTTTCTAACATGATTTATAATTTTATGAAATCATAGAAATGAAGGATCTGCTTCTTTATCTCAGTACTATTTGATACTAAACAATCTTGGGTAAATATGTTTCTTTTCTCCATTGGTGCTTAAGGATTTTTACTAAAATATTGAACTAATTTATTTCAATTTTTTTTTTGTCCTGAATTATTCTTTCGTTATCTGAGTGGAATGACATAAAAAACCAGGTAGGTTTACAAAACAGTTTCTCAGCTATTATCATCTGGACTTTCAGAGTTAGACAAAGTGTCTACTATTGTGAATTGATTACGTTTCAGTGTAAGAGGATTGTGTGATGTATTAGATTAATCTGAGAAGTGCAGTGTGTGTTTTTGAATGTATGATTGCATTTTAAGCATTACTCAAGATGACTTCTTTAGGGAACTAAACCAACAAAATAAAAACATATTTGTAATTATTTTCTAGTACTGAGAATCTATTTAAAGCCATGGCTTCTGGAATTACGAATAGAGAGAGAATTTTCCATCATTACTGATACCTACCATATCACAGAATGCACATATGATGTGTGCTTTGAAATCTGCTGTAATAGCATTAAAAAAAAAAAAAAATCAGGGTCTGTTAGATCTCATGAGCTGAAATTCCCATTGGTATTCACAAAATAGCAGAAGTCAAATCTGGCAGCAGATCTTGCCAATAGTCACTTTTCTATTAATTCTTACAGTAAACGTTCATGACTGAAATCTATAACTACACAATTCACAAGCTCACTCCTAGAATGTTTAGTCTTGTAAATTGATAAGTATACACTCAGGAATTGTGAAACTGCATCTTTTTGTTGGCTTTTTAATGAGAGATAGGTTCAATATATCTTAGTTGGCAGCAACTGGGCAATGAAAAGCAATATTGGTAGTGAGAGTTTTATTTTTGTTTGCTCTGTGTCTTGTTAAGCTTTACTGATATAAAACCATCTGTTTAAAAAGCTGTAAAAAACAGACTGCCAACACATAAAAGCTAAACACAACAAAATAGTCTTAATATCTACTGGCTGATAACTCAGTGCAGTGTTAAAATTGCTGAAGATGGAGGCATGGATGGAGATGAAGACAATTAGTTATACGTAGGGAAAAATCTTAGTTTCCAAATAAAGGACTTCAATATTGGTGTTTGATGGTAATCACTTTTTTTTTTCCCCAGGGAATATTAATTTGCACTCTGATATTATACTCTTATATGAAATTGTCTCGAAATAGTTAAAATATTACATACAAATATGGGATTTAGCTTTGTTGGACTATACAGGGCCAAATGTAATGAAAGCCAGAAACAACTTAAACTGATAATGCAAGCATTGTAAGGAGGTACATGTAAGAGCAATAATGTCAACCATACCAGTACAATGAAAATCTCAGGGTTATACAGGGTGAACCGTCATTTGAATGACTGCTATCACTACCTCAAAAACAAGATAAAAACTTTTCTGTCAGCAATTTGTCAATAAAAAGATTTTTCAATGTCTTTATGCCCATTAAATATTGAGGAAATATTGGCAAAATTATTGAGGTACTCTCAAGTTATATGCATGACTTGTTGTGAGTACTTTATTTAAATCTCATTGTAAATTGAAAAGTTGTTGGTACTGGCTATTAAATTTTTTCATGTGACATAGATCTGTTTCAAAAAAACATAAATAGACAAGAAAGTGTTGTATTATAAATGTAAGATCTTAATGACAAATACATTTTAGTCATGCAACAATTACATAAAGCTAATATACAGAAATTAAAATTTATCCTATGCATATACTAAATATAGTAAAGCAATTCTTTCCACATGAGAAGAGGGTTTACTGATCTACTGAATTGCTCACAGTGATCTCTAAGTCACAAAATAATCTATAAGCAATAAAGATTCCAAAATTGACAAAGTACAAATTTAGATTCTGCTCTCTTCACTGTGAGCTCACCAGCATGTAATAAATAATTTTTTGAGACTAGGGTAAAATATACATTTGGATTTTTCCTAAATACTATGATACATTATTTTGCACAAAATATTATCTGTTAGGAAATTTGATGTCTATAAATAAAATACTGAGAATACTTATGTACAAAACTGTGTGAGAAAATATAGACACCCTTTATGAATAAAACCAATAATTGATCAATTATGATGGACTGTTAAACAGGTCTTTATATGATCTCCCTAAACAGTTCAATTGCTATTAGTTAAAACAGGACAACATACCAATTAAGAGAGGAAACAAGAAAAACAGTAAAATAAAAGAAGGGAAATCATGGTACAAATCACTGTCAGAAAATGCAGAAAAATCATTTTCAGACTAGAGCTTATGAGGTGGGAAATTCTAATTATGACAGATACTAATGATTAAAAGAGTTTACAATTAACCAAAGATATCCTATAAAGGACACATTCTCAATGCAGGAAGAATTTAACAGCAAAAAAAAATGTATAAATGGTGGTAGGAAATAAAAATATACCTGAGCACAGCTTTGAGATATAATTATTAAGAGTATTGTAAATACTGGTGGCAATACGTCATGACCAACAGAGATTTTCAGATAAAAAGAGCTACATGAATGACTCAGTCTGTAAAAGTCTGTAAAATATGTTTTGTACTAAAAAGATCAATCTATATAATTTTTTTTCTGAGAGAAAATGAAGAGACTTGACAGCCTATAACTACCTTTCTCAGACTTCTGAGAGCAGCTTTCTTAGTTTTCAAATAGAAAAGACAGAATGAGACCTGGAGTCAGACTAAAATATAGTGACAAAAGTTGAGGTAATTAAGCATTAAACATTTGGATGTTTATTTATAAGTAACAGGATTTAGAGATTTGTATGATTCTTTACGGGTACAGATCTAAATTCTGTGTTTAATTTTAACTTGGAACTGCATTGATTTTAAATACATATCTTTAAAATATTTTACATGAGATTTAATACCATTAAAATAAGGCTTAGTGATAGTTTTATTCATTCCATTTGCTTAGTATCTCTTTTTAAAAAAAGTACGCTTAAAATCAGTGAATATACACACACTTACTTTCCAGACAGGCTTTAATATTTACTTGTATTCATTTTTAATGGCTAAGTAGCAGATGGTAAGACTTAAAGCACCATTCCCCTGCGGATTTAAAATAGGCAAAGATATGAGAAGAAATCAAAAGGAAAAGAGCAAAACAGATGTTGTGAAGCTGCTGCTGATGGTGAGACATGGGAGGATAAGCAGATGCCTTCCAACTTCACCAAACAGTTCTGCAAAGGTGTTGACCACTTGTGAGAGATTAGAAGATGGTATTTGTTTCTCTGAACATGGATGAAATATTTCTCTGGGCTTTGAATGTAAATTGAAAGGAAACGGGCTCACTGGCCCTTTTTCATTCTATCTTGAAACTACATTAAAAATACTCCCACCTATAGTTCCAAATACATTTTATATCCATAAACAAACCTTCTTGCATGCTTCTTTGGAAATTGTTTCTTCTCAAAACTGCCAGCAATACTTTGGACTTTTAAGAGTATGTTTAACGAGACCGTGATTGATAAATAGCACATCATAACAAATAGGTATGACATTTTTAGTGTACTAGATGAGGCTATTTGATAGACAGACAGCACAGATTCATGTGTTGGCTCCTAAGAATTCATACCTAGAATAAGAGTGTATGGTTAGTTTTGGGCACTTGCTTGTTTATGTCACTGACATGTAATGTTTGGCTGTGTTAAGCCAAATCTTGAATTTATTTGAAGAATTTAGTACACTAAGTTAAACCAAACCATCAATGGACTTCCCAGTGTGAGCACAATCTCACAGTTTTGCAGCTCCAGGAAAGCAAATTACCTCTTCCACCTAATAGGAAGGTGACATAATGCAATTATGTAAGAGAGTGGACAATTTTGCATATTTCAACTAATGAAAAAGCACCTATTGCTTAGGCTTTGCAGTACTCACTGGGAAATTCCAGAATTTCCACCTGTGATTCCAGTCTTTTTTAAGAGTTGCCTCTCAAACAAGTGCTCCATGTGTCGACGTAGTTTTAGAAAGTCTTTACTGAGAAATATTGTATTTGCAAGGATGGTGATTAGTTTTGCAGTATCATCATAATTTCAGTGACAGTCTCATGGTTTGACACCGGCCAAACGCCAGGCACCCACAAAAGCTGCTCCCTCACCCTCCCCTGCCACAGCCGGGCAGAGGAGAGGAAGAAAATTAACGAAGGGTTCATGAGTTGAGATAAGGACCGGAAGAAAGCACTCCAAGGGCAAAACAGGCTCAGCTTAGAGGTACAAAGTAAATTTATTACTAACAAAGTCAGAGGAGGAGAATGAGAAGTAAAATAAGCCCTTAAAAACACCTTTTCTTCCCCCAGCCCCTCCCTCCTTCCCATGACAGCACAGGGAGACAGGGTATGGGGGTTTGGTCAGTTCGTAACCCGAGATTTTCTTCCGCTGCTCAGGGAGAGGAGTCCTTCCCCTGTGGGACTGTGGAGTCCCTCCCATGGGACACAGTTCTCCGTGAGCTTCTGCAGCGAGGTTCCAATCTCATGAGCAGGAGGCCTCCCAAAACTGCTGCAACGTGAATTCCCCCCACGGGGTGCAGCCCTCCCAAAACTGCTGCGCTGTGGCTCTCTCTTCCCACGGGGTGCAGTCCTCCAAGGACAGGCTGCTCCAGCCTGGAAGCAGGGCCCTCTCTCTCCACCGGGTCTCCCACTGGATCACAGCCTCCTCCAGGCATCCACCCGCTCCGGCACGGGCACCTCCCCCACGGGCTGCGGGTGGGTCTCTGCATCCCCCGTGGATCCCCAGGGGCTGCGGGTGGGTCTCTGCATCCCCCGTGGATCCCCAGGGGCTGTGGGTGGATCTCTGCATCCCCCGTGGATCCCCAGGGGCTGCGGGTGGGTCTCTGCATCCCCCGTGGATCCCCAGGGGCTGTGGGTGGATCTCTGCATCCCCCGTGGATCCCCAGGGGCTGTGGGTGGATCTCTGCATCCCCCGTGGATCCCCAGGGGCTGCGGGTGGGTCTCTGCATCCCCCGTGGATCCCCAGGGGCTGTGGGTGGATCTCTGCATCCCCCGTGGATCCCCAGGGGCTGTGGGTGGATCTCTGCATCCCCCGTGGATCCCCAGGGGCTGCGGGTGGGTCTCTGCATCCCCCGTGGATCCCCAGGGGCTGTGGGTGGATCTCTGCATCCCCCGTGGATCCCCAGGGGCTGTGGGTGGATCTCTGCATCCCCCGTGGATCCCCAGGGGCTGCGGGTGGGTCTCTGCATCCCCCGTGGATCCCCAGGGGCTGTGGGTGGATCTCTGCATCCCCCGTGGATCCCCAGGGGCTGTGGGTGGATCTCTGCATCCCCCGTGGATCCCCAGGTGCTGTGGGTGGGTCTCTGCATCCCCCATGGATCCCCAGGGGCTGTGGGTGGATCTCTGCATTCCCCGTGGATCCCTATGGGCTATGGGTGGGTCTCTGTATCCCCCGTGGATCCCCACGGGCTGTGGGTGGATCTCTGCATCTCCCGTGGATCCCCGTGGGCTGCAGGGGCACAGCTGCTTCACCATGGTCCTCACCACGGCCTGCAGAGGAACCTCGGCTTCGGCGCCTGGTGCACCTCCTGCCCCTCCTTCTTCACTGACCTTGGTGTCTCCATGTTGTTTCCCTCACATGTTCTCACCTCCTCCTCTTCTCTGACTAGAATCCCAAAATCTTGTGACTTTGTTTTGATTTTCTTCTTAAATATGTCATCACAGAAGCATTACCATCATCTCTAAGTGGCCCAGCCTTGACCAGCAGCATGTCCATCTTCAGACCCATCCGGGATTGGCTCTGCCAGACATGGTGGAAGCTTCTGGCAGCTTCTCACAAAAACTGTCTCCATGCCCCGCCCCCACTGGCTACCAAAAAACAGTCTGTGCAAAACCAACATAGAGAGTATTTCCTAAAATGTTAAATTGTGTTTTGTACTCCAAAGCATTTAATTTTCATCTTTTCATTGCTTGTAATAAAATAGAATTTTTGTGTGGTTTGTTGCAGTTCATGTGATTTGAAGGTGAATATATTTTAAAATAACAAAACCACATTAAAAGCTTTTCAGTCAAGTGCTTTGTACAGCTATTGGTAGAAAGTTAGAAATATCAGCAGGCTAAGGTGAATGGATTCACCATTGCTTATAACCTGTTAATGTTTTTATCCATTATGTATTCTGAATAAATTCTGATCAACCTACACTTTTCTTGCAACATCCATTCATAAGTATTTTTCCTGAGTGCTGAAGAACTGCAATCTGTTCTATGCACCTCATAGATTAGTGAACTCTCCTTAATAATATCTTTTTGCTAGGAAAGCTTTCGGTCAGAGCTGAACATGGCCCATTGAGTTATATCTTTTCTGGACCCTTTAAATGTCAAATTTGGGACACATTCTAAAGCTTTGTCATTCAGTCATACACTGTGCGTACAGAACAAAACTATAATAAATCTTTTATAACTTCTCTGAACTGCCATTGAACATAAATTCTGGGTTCTGGTCTTTCCTGCTCCATGTATCTGCAGTTAAAGCAACTGCTGCGGCAGTATTTGCATTTTTCAAATCCATCAGCTCCAAGGATCTAGTGTCACTTCTTTTTGTACTCAACAAAGAGACCTTAAAGCTAAACAATAGATGCTTTGAGGAACATTATCACCCTGCTATAATTAGTAATTTACAATTACCTCCACCAGCGTTACAAAACAAAAGGGATATCAGAAAAACTCTTAAGCACCTCCGGTTTTTCAGAGGAGGAGAAATAATCTTTTGCAATTTACCTACTGGATGATTATGCAGACTTCTTTGTCCTATATGATTTCAATCTAAAAAAGTTTTGGTGGTGATTATCAAGTCAGTAAGAAGTCCATAGATTCAGCTTCTCTTTAAGATTTTTGAACTTAGAGGTAATATCAAAAGTATTGTCCACTACAATGTGTCTTAGTATAAAGAAAATCCAATAGCAAAAAACCCCCTCAAACCCCAGCAAAACACAGAAAACCAACCAAACAAAAAATAATGCAAAGATATACAAATATTCACCATAAACTGTGACAATAGATTGCAACAGCTCTATTGAATATGGGCTAGATGCTAATGTCAGCAATAGAGTTTCCTCCAAAATTAGTGTGTTGGTAGATGCATTGTCATGGGAGTGGTGATAGCAATATAAGACAAATGTTCTCCAAAGCACAGTAAATAGAAACAATCATACCCTTTGGAGGTTCTTTTTTATGGACATGTATTTATGAAGATGGGGCATTGAATATTAACGTAGATTCAGAAAAATCTAAAATGGAATTGTAGTATTTGTCCTCCAATAGTGCAAGAAAAATAGCAACACAGTAGTTGCCATTAGTCTATCAATAGACCTTCTACTTGATTTTTCTCTTCTTATTTCATTTTTCATCTTCTAAATTGAGAACTTTATGTAGCATGGGTTTGCTTAAGTCTGACATATATTACTCTGGAGGTGTCTCATTTTATTGATGGTTGGACTCTTGTGGTAGCAAACAATTTTCTATCAGTTTTAAGTTCCATTAAGTCCATAAACAATTACACAAATATTTTCTTTTCTGATAATTTCTGGAAAGCAGTTTTCAATTCTTATCCACTTGATTACAGTGTTAGTGAGCACAATAACTCTGCTTTTGACATAGAAGTTGTCTAACACCACATATATTTTTTCCCTCCACAGGAAATTTTAAAAAACTCTCATGCCTCTTCATTCAATACTATCGGTCTTTTTTATATGTTTCGTTGTTCTTAACATCAAATTTTTACTTGCTAATGATGCAATGGTTGCAGTCCAAGCACGGGAACTTCTATACCATGTTACAAGAATTCTGTTCTGTTCTGTTTGCTCAGGGGACAGGGCAGCCCAGGAAGGGATTACCCAAAAGAACTGTGGTGTCTCCATCCTTGCAGTTTTTGATGACTCGGATGGTCAAAGCCAAGGCTGACCTGAGCTGCTGTTGATCAGAGGACAAGTTTTCATTTCCAACCCCCATTTCTGTATTCAACAAATTATATAAATCTAGCATTGTAATTTCTGTCAAGAGTCTTAATAAATTTGTGTCTTTTAGAAATAAAAACAGTTATTGATTTTTAGAACATGAAAGCTTTTTCATTTTTATATTCATGAGTCCAAAAATAAATACCATTTGTCTGTGAACTCCAACTACTATAGAATGCCCAAAAAAGTCCCTCCCAAAAAAGTCCCACCCAAAACCACCAAGCTTTTTATTTCTGAAACAAATTGGTCTTCTAAGACTCTGACGGCTAAATTTTTTTTGCCATTTCTACAGGAGTAAAATCTTGTGCCAAAAACATTATGTTCTCTGCAGAAAGACAAGCATATACTTAGCTTTGTACTTATTATACAATAAAAAAAGCTAAGTAGAAAATAGGTCCAGAGTGGTTCTTTTATTATTTTTAGTTTTTATGACTTTTGTAACTGCTGCTTATATAGACAGTTATTTTTTTAAACTTTGTGTGTCATGTTTGGGGAAGATGTTATTGAAAGTAATAAGATGTAATTACATTTTTCCTTACCCAAACCCCTCCAAGAAAAAGTTTCTGAATATTTATGTTCCCCTCACCTCCTTTTTTTT
>VZRS01010166.1:8405-157479 GCA_013398055.1 Ifrita kowaldi | reverse complement strand
GCGGGTGGATCTCTGCATCCCCCGTGGATCCCCAGGGGCTGTGGGTGGGTCTCTGCATTCCCCGTGGATCCCCAGGGGCCGCGGGTGGGTCTCTGCATCCCCCGTGGATCCCCGTGGGGTGCAGGGGCACAGCTGCTTCACCATGGTCCTCACCACGGCCTGCAGAGGAACCTCGGCTCCGGTGCCTGGAGCATCTCCTGGCCCTCCTTCTCCACTGACCTTGGTGTCTCCATGTTGTTTCCCTCACATGTTCTCACCTCCTCCTCTGAGTAGAAGAAAAACTGTGTCTGCCCCACTTCGTTTTGATTTTCTTAAATATGTTGTCACAGAGGCACCATCTCTAACTGGCCCAGCCTTGACCAGCAGCACGTCCATCTTCAGAGCCATCAAGGATTGGCTCTGCCAGACATGGTGGAAGCTTCTGGCAGCTTCTCACAGAAACTACCTCTTTGGCCCCCCCACTACCAAAAACCAGGCTGTGCAAAACCAACACTGCCATAATGTCTTGGTCTAAAACAACTTGCAGTTCTTTGCCTTTTTCCTAAAAATATGCACCTTAGTGAAGCATTTGTACACACCGTTAGTCCTTTTAAAGTCATTGAAACAGGCTGCCTGCATAAAGATGTGTTTGGTTGCACAGTTAAAGCCTTACCCTGTAAACATTTACATCATCCAATCTGTATTCATGCAAAGAATATTGTTATATTTATAAAAAAACTAGTAGTGAAAGCAAAATTTCAGCTGGAGAATAAATTTTGTAATAAGCTCAGAAAAAGCTGAAAATAAGTTGCTGGAAGGTCAGTTGAAGCAGGTGTATCTGGCAGTGAGAAACAGACTTCCTGCCTTTGAGATCATTACCTGTATTGCAGAAACTTTTAGAGCATTCATGAGGACTTCATTCTTCATATTTTCATTGATAGATCAACAATGTCTAAAAATCTCTATTCCCTTAGCACTATTAAACTAGAGACAGAAAAATGAAATGATTGGATAGTTTGTCTGTGCATTGATTTTTTTTTCTATGTCAATGTGTATTACTGTGAAAACATTTTAAGGTTTTTCCCATGGTTAACCTGTAGAAAAGTATAAGAAACCCTTAACATCCATTTCTAGTATAAAAGATCATTTGACCTCGAAATCTGTACACACATCCACAAAATTTGTTTTGTGTGTTCAGCTGAGACTACAGCAAAGACCCGGGCAAATTAAAGGTTAATCCCTCATCTGAAGTGCAGAAGTGTTTCCTCCTGCCTGCAGGTGGGAGATGAATATGCTAATGGGGCAAGCCTGACTCTGCAGTGATTTGCAGGTGAAAATGTAACTTGTGATAATTAAAGGCTAATTACTTTTAGCTAGCAAGTGGGAACCAGGTGCTCTAAAGCAAAAGAGGAAGATTTTATTTTGTGCTGGTAAGACTTTTGGAAGCGGGAAAGAAGAAGAGACTATGATTGTATTTCTTTTCTCTTGCCTTGAATTTTTTCTGCTTTAGTAAAGTAGAGGACAGAAATGAAATAGTTAGGTGTGACATGCAGTTTTCATGGGTTTGGGGGGGTTATTTTTTATTTATTTTTATCACTGTTTTCCTTTAGAGATGGCCAAACAGAGTTAGGCAGTGATTCTGGAAATGTTTTTGCTGTTTAGTTGTTAGTAATATTGCCATCATGGGCAATGTGTCTTGTTTCAAATCCTGTTTAAAAACAGGATTTTTTATGTGAGATTTATGTGAGATGCTCACTAAAAAAATCTCTTTTAAAATCTCTCAATTATAGCTTTCAAAGGCACCCCCAAGTGTGAGCACTCAGACAGATTAGAGCATTAGAGCTTCCCACATATTTCCATCTTGCCTTTATGGTAGGATGTGTTAACTTTCCTAGTTAGTCTTTCCTTTGAAGGCTCATGAATCCAAGGAAGTTCAGGCATTTACACCCACGTTTCTTTACTCTTTTTCAAGACAGCCTGGTCACTATCACAAGTAGTCTCATGAAGATATTTCTGTTTTAGATGAGGTGCCATGTCACTTATCTGGGAAGTAAACAACTCAGCATCACGATGGGGTAAATCTAAGTCTTTTGGTGACTGCTTGGCATATTTGTACCACTCATGCACTGTATGTTTTACAATAGCTTTGCAATTAAAAAAAAATCAAATTGCTGTTTAGACAGTTATATGTAATTATTTACTGATTGAGTCTATGTATCATGAGAATTAATCACTTTGAATAGTGGGTGATGAATCTATAAACTCATTTCCTTAATGAACTTACTTTTCCTTGTAACAAACTGGGGTTGTAGTCAGCTGGACCACTGCAGGTGGTATCCACAATAAGCACATAGGCTTTGCTGTCACTCTGTAGATCTGTATTTAGGCTCTAAGTTATTTATAGTACCTATATGGCTGTTGACCCTTTTCTTGGGCAGGTTTAGAGATGCTAAAACCTTAAATTTCTAACTAGGTAAATATCTGGTTTATTTTTAAGATATCCAATTTCTAAATGTGGCTTTCTTTAGCTATGTTATCCTTTTTACCTGGTCTGTAGACATGTTCTGCTTACATCAAATCTAACAGACAGAGAAAAGACCAGTGGTACTAGTATTTCTATTCTAAGCAATAATTCAGACATTAATATATTTTTGTGGGCCAGGAAGTGTGAGAGTTCCCTCAGGTTAGAAAAATCAGCTTTGAACTGAAATTAGTAGAGAGATATCTTGATCTCATTTTCCATGTTAGTATCTTAAAATCTATCAGCAGCTAATTTGTATTTAAAAAACAGTTATCCCAAAATGAGGCATTTCTTTTAACTCTTCAGGTTAACGTTGATTTTGAAAGACTTCTGTGTATTTGACTGAATGGAACTGCAGACTGTCCAGTTACCAGCTGGAGGTCTGGTGGGGGCTCCTTCCGAGGTCAGTTCAATTTCCAGCAAGTTTGTTTTCTTGTAATAATGGGGAGACCTTTAGAGGCAATTGGCCAGGACAAACTTGGGCAGCAAAAGCCTGTGTGGGCAGGCAGGTAGGCCAGCTATTTTTCTTGGTTTTGCTTTTAAAATGTCAAGAGAATTGATGTGTCCTTTTGAACCCTTTTATTCTACTGCATCAGCATCTTTTGCACAAAAATGTTCCACTAGTGCATTTTCTTTTTGTATTTGATCTAGTTGTAATTCTGATTTCCTTTAGGAAGTGATTGTATGTTCTTATGGCTGTAGTTCGAGATGAAGGGAATTATAATGAGTCTTTCATTTTTACAGACGAGTATGTAAATTGAGTGGTAGAATCCAATATTGTATAATTACATTGATCACTAATCCTGATATGGTTTTGTTCCTGTAAGTCTCTCCTGAACTATTTTGCAGAAAGGAGGATAAAAAAATTATTGGTTAAAAGCAGCAGCATAAATAGTAGCAAGGATAGTTTGTATGCACTTACTTATTAAAGCGTTGAAACAGTCAGGTCAAATGGGCTCACAGGCTGCAAGGAGGACATCAATTACCTTCTTCCTATTGTAAATACCTTACTCTATAAAGTGCAATTGGTGTAATTAGTAGAGCAAATTATGAAGAAAAGTGTTTTGTGAAAAATTAACGTTATTCTTCAACAGCTCAGGAACTCACATGTAAGTTTTATCTTCTTGTAAAGATATGTTTTATTAGTTTGTTCCATCACCCTCTTTTTGGACCCCTTATCTCTGGAAACACCCATGAGAAGAAAAATAATAGGTGTTTATTTCTCACTAGCATTCTGTTTAGTAAGCAATGAGTCAAATAGCTTTTCATCCACAATTTCTCAAAGGTGCTCTATATAAGAAGACATGGTTTGTTACTGAATTCCCCAAAGCAAGAACTCTCCCACAATCCCTGAATTTGTGCTTGGTGCCTTTGCATCCACTGGACTGATAGACAAGGATGTCTACAAATTATTTTAGATTTTTTTATTTTCTTTAGAGCCTTTAAAGGCATGTGAATTTTCATCCTGTTGCTTTGTTCTATCATGGTCTTACTGGGATTTCTGTTTCAGGATGATACCTTCTTGGCTTAGATAATCTTTCACATTTAATTATGTTTTAGGTCTTTTTATTCTATAGTATCTCCCTCCTTTCCACTTCTCATTTCCGTGGGGAATACTCATCTTTTATATGTGCATGAAGAACAGGTAATGAGGAAAACTGAAAGAGTTGGAAATAATTTTAAGAAATATCTTTTCCTGCTGTAGTACAGTTAACAAAATTCAAATATATTTGTGTAGCACAGTGTAGTGTTATGGAAATATAATTAATAGCAATATAGAAACTAATAAATAGCTGTTTTCATTTTGTCAGCTAATATTCAGAAAATCTTGTGGACAGAAAGCTTTCCTCTTCCTCTGATATGTAAGGATGTCCTTGAATTTCACTGATACTGAAAAACTAGTTTATCACACCTCAATAAGTTCCTTATGTCCTTGTTTTCCAACAGTGATAACTTAATTTTCTCAGTGAACTGGTGAAAAATGCAGCATTTCACAAAACAAATTATAGCAGAGAAATAGAAAGCAATAGAGAGGATCTTTTCTTTTTCTTCTTTACAAAAATGTTTTTATTATTATTGCTGCTTAAAAAAAACCCACTGAAATTGAAAGAGGATTCTTTTGGTTTTGTTTGATATTTTTTATCCTCAGGTAAGAATGGAAAGGGAGAAATAAGCTTTGGCAGTTTAGTAGGTGTCTCACAGAGCTCAGCTGGACTGATGAAAACAGCGAGATGGGGCTAGAAGAAGGAAAGAACTGTTCTCTAATAATATGATTTTGTTATTCCTTGATTAAAGTTTGGTGAAACTTTTGAAATAATCCCATTAGGCAGCTGGATCAGGAGCATGTTTGCAGCCTGTGTCGTGTGTGAAGCATGTCTGTAAAGCAGCCAGATGTGAGGGGTTTATCAGATTGAGAGGAAGATGCATCTCGGTACTGCGGCTAGATAGACATGCAACTTTGATAGCTGGTGTGGGCTGTGCATTTACCATCTCTTGCCCAGAACTTCTACAAGAAAATTGTGTAGGTGCATGCAGGAGAAAGAGAGAGAGAAGACCTTGCTCATAAGGAAGGGAGGGAGGAAGAGGAAAAAACCCCTCAGCTTTTGGCAGTGGTGGATCTGTTTTGGAGCTGACTGGCACTGGCTCTGCTCAGCATGGAGGGTCTCCTGGTCCCTTCTTTCAGAGGTCACCTCTATAGTCATCCCCCCTGCACCAACACCTTGTCAGGTAAATCAGATACCACAGTTAATAAGCATGAGAAAACTTAGTGTTACGTAAAAGACTGTTTGGGTAGTGGGGGACTGCTTCAGATTGTCTTCACGAAAAAAATTTTCTCAGAATAATAAAATTTGCATCAATAAAATTATTTGATTTAGAACAGAGAAGTAAAAAATTAGTCTGACTTTGTGTTGCTTTTAATCTGGAAAGCTTTAGCCACAACCAAAGAAACTTTTGTGTATGCCCATGAGTAGGAAACGGGTGAGCGGTTTTTAATACATACTTTAGTAATGCTGCTATCTTTTTGTTTTTCAGTAATGTAATGCAATGGTTTCTGAGTTGTCTTCCATTTTTCGTGACCATCTATCTGTGGGAGAATGTTTTCCTCCTTTCATGACAAGACAGCAGCATAAATTAGAGACTCAAACCGAAGCGGAGCTCCACCGCTGCACTATAATCCCACAAAGCCATGCGCAAGCTGATGAGTGAGAGGAAGAACACAATGTTCCTTGAACAAGGAAAGATTTAAGAATGTCAAGTTTCTGAGGTCTCAGGAGCTCCTTACATAAGCAGGGTACTTAAATAGCTCCCTAACTCTCTCTGCAGCTTCTTTGCCCTCTGGGCAGCACACGGAACTGTGTGAGCAAACCTGTGTTGCAGACGTGGCCCGGTCAGAGCCCCACTGAACCTGCTGCCCTTGGGCACATTTTGTTCAACAAGGTATTACAAGGTTAGGTTGGTGTGTTTGGAAAAAAAGCAGCAAACCTGTTGTGTGTGTTCACAAAACTCAGGGTTGTCCAGAAAATACTGACATTGATCTCTTTTGTGTTTACCTTATCTGCTGCTTTAGATACTGACACTCACAGACTCCCCACTGGGTCCATTGTCTTTGTTACAGAGAGGTCGGAACTCACAAGTAGTGGCAGATGATGTCTTTTCTACATTCCCAAAGGTTATCCCTGTTCCCCTCCAGTACTGGGTCTCCATCTCTTATGCATGTTGCCGAAGGAGTTTATATACCTCTGCTATCAGTAACCAGTTTCACCTCTAAAGGGAAACAGTGATACTTTAAAAAAAAAAAAAAAGGAATTAAAAAAGCACCTGAAAAACAAGTCTAATTGGAAAAAAGAGACCCAAAACAAACAAAGCCAACTAAACCTATCACAGAGAAGCAACCCTCCCAGTGTGTTCGCAGAATTTAGGCAATAGAAAAAGGGGAGTGAAAAGTGTTTTTATTGGCATAGCCACACACTTCTAAATTTTTTCACATTTGAAGGTGCAGTCTGTAGCAAAAGAATGAAAACATTTGTGATTTCTTTGAGCTGTAGCAGCTAACTCTCAGAAAGCTGTGAGCATTAAAAAGTGATGTTAACTTTTTTATGCATAAAATTTATTGCTTATTGATTCAAATTAAATAACCTTTTACTTCTAGGGCATGAGAAACAACTGTAATTTTTTTCCGTAACTTCTTGAGAAAAGGGGAAATTTTTAATATTTGACATCAGAATTATGTTCTAATTATGAGTCTGTTAATTCTGGCAGTTAAAGCAAATCCATGTTTACAACTGTAGACACAACTAAGCATATCCTTTTAATCTGATAGCTCTTTTTGTGAATGTAAATACCACCACTTATATCTTTAAAGTATTTAGAGCATTTCATCACTTTGTTATTGCTTACTAAATGCCTCAGGTCCTTAAGTAATTAACAGAAAGGGTATGGTTTTGGTTTGGGTTTTGTTTGGGTGTTTTTTTGGTTTGTTTTAAATAACAATATAGTCCATGAGTTCATTAAAAGTCCCTGCTAACATGAGTATATGGTTGCAACGCTGCCACGAAGGCCTAACTGGGTTACCTTTGGCTGCAGCTCCAGTCTTTAATGACCTTGGGATTGCTACACTCCAGTGAAAAGTGTACTGGAGCCAAAACTTGTGCATCATGCAAGTGGAAATCACTACTACTACTCTCTGGGCTGGCTGTGTCTCAGTGGCTTAGTTCATTGCCAGTAGACATCAGAGCTTCCAAAGATCCATAGAGACATACTTTTATTTAGCATTGATTATGTTTCATACAGCAGAACACACAACCTGTAAGTTATTAGTATGATTTTAGGAAAGTCCGTTTCTTTAGAGAAACAGTATAAAACATTAAGCAGAGATAAGATGCAGTTTAGCATGGAATAGCAGACTGTGCAATTAATTTCTTTCCACAGCTTTAGCGTGAACGTGCGTACTGAGTCAAATCATTATAAACTACCACTTAATTTAGGCTAATTGCATTGTCTTGGCCATCACCCCTCATTCCCTAAATAGTTGCCATCCTTGAAATACTGTTGCTAGCCCACTTCATTTAAATCCTTTGCTTTCAGTAGGTGCTTTCTGCAGGATGGCTGATATTCCACAAGCTATGTTGCTTCTCCTGTGCTCAGCTCTGCAGGAGTTATATCTTTGCAGCCTTCTGGCAGGGCTCATAATATTCTTCCTGAACAAGTTCTTCAGTTATTTACAAAATTGTTGTAAAATTGTACTAATTATGCATTTTCATTGGGAAGAGAATGTGGAGTTAGAATTAAGACAAAGCTTTCCTGGGTTAAAAAAAACAAACAAACTGAAAAACCCACATCAAAATCCAAAACATATCAGTCTGACTCCTTTATCTGATAATCATTATATATAGGTGAGAATTCATGATGTTCAATAAATACATTCAAGACTTGATGGTAACTCTGTTTCTGAATATTTTACCAGAATAATTTCTGCTTCGTTGGTAGAAAAAAAAAAAGCTCTTGATTTTAAATAACATTTTGAAAAAGATGATTTCTCATACCTTTAGTGTATGAATTCTCTGACAGTGCTTTAAAAGATAGACCAATATCTTCCTCTCTTGTCCATTGCTTAGCACAACTTATCTTTCTGCATGAAAACTGTTTGGAAAAATCTACAAATTGTCAAGTGCGTGCATGATGTAAGTCTTTGGTTTCTTTCAGGACTGAATATGGACTTGTATTAGGGCCCTTGAAGAGGAGATAGTTCTGTTAATGGAAGCCTAATGCTGACATTCTCACAAATTGTTTTCTGTCAAGGTTTGGGTTTTTCACATGTATCTTTTCTTTTTTTATGAAGATTGGTTAGCTTCAGATGCAGAAAGTGTCTGGTGTGGCCTTTTGAAGACCCAGGGAGCTCACAAAGGAGACGAATTATCCAAGGAGTTTCATTATTTCTATTCATATTGCTTTCTCAGCTGATAGCAACTTTACCAAGCTGCTTTTCATCAAAATGAAGATTGTGACTAACAAAGTGGGATGCAGAAGCTCAGGCTCTGCAGAGCTGCTGGTCTGACCACTGCTGGTTTTCCTCCTGTCACACCACATAAAACATCAGCAGGATTCAGCCACCTGCAAAAGGTTCAGAAAGGAGCAACATCAGAGCTTCCCCAAGATGGGATAAGTGCACTTGGTGATTAGCAATTATCAGGTGTCAGGCAGTCTTGGAATGACGAGTGCCAAGTGTGTCAACATGGTCTGTGAGCAATTTTATCAGTGCTGGTGTAGGTATCATTGCGCGGATTGAAGTCTGAGTGTCACGGACATCAGCTAAAGCCTTTTAGTGACTGTGTGGTGGTGTCATCTGTCTGAGGGGCTTATTTATACTAGGTGAAAGTTTTAAGAATGGCTTTAAAGACATTTCTTTAGTAGCCCGTAAGATCCAGGAGAAATTCAGGGGAAAAAAAGGGTGTCTCAGGGAAAAAAGAGGGTGTATCCCCTTTGGAAAAAGGGGCAGGCAACTCAGGAAGTGTTTAAGGATGTAGTTAGGTCATGCAGAAAAAAAATTAAAAAGGCAAAAGCTCAATTAGTCTGGCTACTTCTGTAATGGGTAATAAAAAATGTTTTTATAGATACATTAATATCAAAAGGAAGGGCAAGGAAAACCTCCATCCTTTATTGGATGCCGGGGAGAGTGCATCAAAGATGAGGAAAAGGCAGAGGTACGTAACACCTTCTTTGCCTCAATTTTCAACAGAAAGACAGGCTGTTCTCAGGACAACTGTCCTCCTGGGCTGGTAGATGGGGTCAGGGAGCAGAATAGCCCCCATTATCCAGGAGGAAACAGTCAGAGACCCGCTGTGCCTCTTGGGTGCTCACAAATCTATGGGACCAAATGAGATCCATCCTAGGGTGATGAGGGAGCTGGCAGATGAGCTTGCAAAGCTGCTCTCCGTCACTTACCATCAGTACTGGCTCACTGGGGATGCCCCAGATGACTGGAAGCTGGCCAGTGTGACACCCATCCAGAAGAAGGGCCAGAAGGAGGATCCGGGAAGCTACAGGCCTGTCAGCCTGACCTCGGTGCCCGGCAGGATTATGGAACAGATCATCTTGAGTGCCATCACAAAGCACCTACAGGATGGCCAGGGGATCAGACCCAGCCAGCATGGGTTTAGGAGGGGCAGGTCGTGCCTGACCAACCTGATCTCATTCTACAACCAGGTGACCTGGTGGATGCGGGGAAGGCTGTGGATGTTTTCTACCTGGACTTCAGCAAGGCCTTTGACACCATCTCCCACAGCATACTTCTGGAAAAGCTGGCAGCCCACGCCTTGGACAGGTGCTCTTTTCACTGGGTTAAGAACTGGCTGTGTGGTCAGGCCCAGAGAGTGGTGGTGAACAGCGCTGCATCCAGCTGGTGGCCAGTCACTCATGGTGTTTCCCAGAGATCAGTGCTGGGGCCAGTCCTGTTTAATATCTTCATTGATGATCTGGACGAGGGGATTGAGTCCACCATCAGTAAATTTGCAAATGACACCAAGCTGGAAGTGTGGATCTGTTGGAGGGTAGGAGGGCTCTGCAAAGGGACCTGGACAGGCTGGATAGGTGGGCTGAGTCCAACAATATGAAGTTTAACAAGTCCAAGTGCTGGGTCCTGCACTTTGGCCCCCTGCAGCACTACAGGCTGGGGACAGAGTGGCTGGACAGCTGCCAGGCAGAAAGGGACATGGGGGTATTGGTCAACAGCCGATCGAACATGAGCCAGCAGTGTGCCCAGGTGGCCAAGAAGTCCAATGGCATCCTGACCTGGATCAGGAATAATGTGGCCAGCAGGACCAGGGAAGTCATTCATCTCCTGTACTTGGCACTGGTGAGGCTGAACCTTGGGTACTGTGTCCAGTTCTGGGCCCCTCAGTTCAGGAAGGATGTTGGGATGCTGGAGAGTGTCCAGAGGAGGGTAACAAGGCTGGTGAAGGGTCTGGAACACAAGTGCTGTAAGGAGCAGCTGAGGGAGCTCGGGGTGTTTAGCCTGGAGAAAAGGAGGCTCAGGGGAGACCTTATCACTCTCTACAAATCCCTGAAAGGAGGGTGTAGCCAAGTGGGGGTCAGTCTCTTCCTCCAGGCAACCACTGACAGGACAAGAGGACACAGGCTTAAACTGCACCAGGGGCGGTTTAGACTGGACGTTAGGATAAAGTTCTTCACAGAAAGGATTACTGAGCATTGGAATGGGCTGCCCAGGGAGGTGGTGGAGCCACTGTCCCTGGAGGTGTTTAAGGAAAGACTGGATGTGGCATTTAGTGCCATGGTCTAGTTGACAAGGTGGTGTTAGGTTACAAGTTGAACCTGATGACCTCAAAGGTCTTTTCCAACCTAGTTGATTCTATGATTCTGCAATTGGTCTATTTGTGCATGTGAAGTTAATATTATATTCATAGAAGCAAAGCTTTTTCCCCCTTAATTCTAATAAAGTTGTGAAGAAGCAGAATTCTATATGCAAACCTCGGTGGGGACCGTTTTATTACATATAAACAGCTAATTACTCCAGTCTCTATCAAAACAATTATTATTAATACTGTGTGAATGTTTAAGGAAACCTGAGCTATGAATTGGTTACACAACCTAGACCTCTAGATGTATAGGTGGGTACATGGGAAACTTTTTTCAGAATTAATTTAGAGGTAATTAGGTTTTTGTTTGGATATGCTGTGTTTGTTTGGGAGGAATTAGGATGGTGGTTAGTGTTTGCTTCAAAGTAAAACCAAACAACTCATTGAAGATAAGTTCTAGTTTCTGAGGTTGGCTCTATTGCTTTTTATTACCACTGTATTATTCTGTAATTCCAGTGTCACCATTAAGCCCCCAAACCTGACTGGCACCAGAAGCTCTGTCACAGCTGAATGAAGGGCAGGAAATTAATTCCATGAAACTTGCCTGGATAAGGATCTTGGGGATAAGATATTGAGACACAAACTAGTTGATGACCTGTGGAGGGAAGCCAGATATTACACCAGGTAATCAGAGTTGCGGCTGCTCTTGCAGTTTGTCAGCTTGAATTGGCAAAGAAGACTTGTAATTTTCATTCTGGTGAGTCTGAGGAGTATCAGTCTGGCATAGTTGGATATGAGCTCATTATAATCTAAATAAATAACGATACCAATCAGAGTATTTTATTCAGCTATTTAGAAAATTTATTTTGCATACTGTATTCCTCTGTTGGCTCTAAGAATAAAGAAAAAATTTAAGTACAATAGCTCCTAAATTTCTGCCTAAATATTCTACTTTTCATCAGATTACATATTTCCTTCTTCTTTAGATTCTTTCTGTTTCTTTGGTTCTTTCTTCCTTGAGACGGCTTTCATGCTGCTGATTCATCTGTGTTATTTCTGACTCACCTCACAAAGTGCTTTTTCTTTAGCTCACTAATTTTTGTCAGTTCCAGTAAGAATGTCTGAATAGTTTATATATGAATTAACTGTAGTTCTTGGTGTCTAGGGACATTCAATACAGTTTTCAGTACCCATGAACAGTCATAAAAGCATTTAACATTAATGCAAATTTAAATTTAGTTGACTAGGTAATAAATCACTCTGTTTCAGTTCCTCCCCTGTTTTATCTTTTAGATCTCTGTTGCATTCGTTATACAGCAGACATACATTTTATTTCCTGTTACCATTCCTGCCTGATGCAGCTGTAGCAAACCTCTTTACATTGTTTTCATATTAATAACCTCTGCCCTGGTGATCAAAATACTTGATCTGAGACAGGTCTTTATTATTATTGTCATTGATATATGTAGGAGTTCCTTTTAAGATTTTTTTCTGGTTGCATTTTTTGCATCTTTAAAACAGATGGACTTGCTTCTGTGTACGCCGAATATTTTGCATTTGGGAACACTCCTTTGAAAAGAGACATGCCAGCTCTTGGGGAACATAAGGTAGAGGTAGGCCTTTTTTCCCAGGCAGCTAGCCTAGGACAGGGCAAGAGAATAGCTGTGCCAGGGGAGGTTCAGGTTGGACATTAGGAGGAATTTCTTCACTGAAATAGTGCTTAACCATTGGAATGGTCTGCCTGGGGAGATGGCGGAGTCACCCCATCTCTGGAAGGGTTCAAGAAACAGCTGGATGTGGCAGTTCATGCACTGTGTGGCACTTAGTTGACATGGTAGTGTTTGGTCGAAGGTTGGACTCCATGATCTTGGAGGTCTTTTCCAACATAAATGATTTTATTATCTGTCTGGGAACCATTTTGTTCACCCTACAGAAGCAGGATGAGGAAGGCAAATTTCAGTCTCCTGTGGCCACTGAAGGTGGGAAGTGTTCATTCTGGATGAAGAATGAACCCTTCCCTGAAGGCAACCTGTTAGGAAAACTCAGGCCAAGCCACACTCATGATGACAGTGAGGTCCTATGTGCACATCAGACACTTTGTTTAAGAAAATATTTTGCTGGCTGTTTGCTGCCCACCTGCTTCGAGTGGTGCCCTTCATGCAGCACTGTGGCTTTTCTTTCAAAGAGGCTTCCAGAAGGTTCTCTAAGCTGGCTGGTCTGCTGTAACTGGGTTCAAGGCTTCCCTTTTCACCTTATACACGGGAAGAACTCTTTACAGTAGGAACTCTTTCTAAACATTTCTACAGCAGTGGCCACACTTTAATCTGGTTTATTTTTGATGGGCACTATTTTAGTACACATGTTAATTGAGTGACTTTGAGCTTCTAATAAACCATGCCTGGATAGTATTTATTTACAAAAGAAATACTATTTACCTCATCCTCTTCTAGACATGAGGTTGCTGTAGAAGGTAGTGGAGATCTCTGACAAGCTCCTTAAAACTTCTGCAGCTGGTCATTTGAGTCAAGTAAATAACATTTCTAGCAGCTTCCATACAGAAGTGTTTCATTATGTTGTCAGGCTTGAAAATTGTATTGTCACTACATAAAAATGTTTTTGGAAGAATTGACAGCTTTTTGATTTATGTGTCTAAGATTCTAGCTGATGCTGGTGATGATATGTGACACCCGAGAGGAGAACTTTTGTGCTGTGAGAATTTAGGAAGAAAAAATACTGTGTTTCTTCTCACAATCCAAATTAAGCTTTGTGTTGGGCAATATGAGACATATCTTAAGACCTCATAGAAAGAAAGCCCTTTTACAGAACCATCCAAATATGAGACATCCTGTTTAAGAGAAATATTTGAGCTGTACTTAGTCTAGTTTTAGCTTCTTTGAACATGTACATGCTTGTGTTGAAAAGACTGGTAAGTGGAGAGTGGTTTTAGGATCCAAATTCTTTCCAGAAAAATTCCTACTTTGAGGAAGGAGGGAAGAGAAACAAACCTTTTATTTAAGTGAGATATTGTAATGTCTTTTGTGACATTTCCAGGGCTGACTAGAAGTACAAAGGGGAATAATAATAAAAGCTAAAGAGAAAATTATTTATGTAAAAGTTTGAGGGCTTTTAAAGTATGAATTTGGATAAACGCTCACTATTTGAAGTTATTAATCTCTTTTATCAATGGTCTTCTGATGTTCTAGATTATTTTCTTGCTAGGCCATTTGTTTTGTAACTAAAGCATTTCACATTCATCAGTGTTCTCTGTCATAAATTTGCTTTATGGGATGATTAAAATATGCCAGTGAGTTTTCAGTCTTTTACGTACTTTAGTTTCAAATGTGTGCAATCTACAATGGAAAGGAAGTTAGAAGTATGTTTTCCTAGTTGCAGGGAAAGGCAGATCTCAAACCAAAATGTTACAGGTTTAGGTTTTTTCTCTGACACAGTTATAGATCTTTAAAAATGCAATATGAAATACTGAAACATCTTTCTGGAATTTTTTTGTGAAAAAATTTTAGTCACAGAACATAATATATTCCTGACACTGATGATGAAACAGCATATAATGTTTTCTGTCAGCAATTCTTCATGAGATAAAATCTGGCTAACCTGGACTGGCAAAAAAAAAAAAAAAAGGTACAACAAACCAAACCACAACAAACCAAACCAACCTCATTCAATGAGTAGACTTGTGGCTGTACTTTCCTTTAAAACTCACAGTTTCTTTAGGCTAAAAAGACTGTGAAATAGAAAGACCTTGAATGGCTTCTGAAGTGAATTTTTTTCCTTCCTTAATGTAAGACGCATGCAAGTAAACAGTAGATGTTAAAGTTGTCAGGCATTTAAGATATCAAAGTTTTCTTCCAGTAACATATAGAGGAGATTTAAATAATATCTAATTTTAGAATCAGCAGGAAATACCTGGGAAACATACTGCAAAATAAATTGGAAGCTGGCCCAGTACAATCCAGTCAATATATTACTGTATGCCAACAATCAGAGGAGTAAGATTGATATCTGAGAGTGTTTCAGCAACAGTATCTGGTCAATGCCTAAATCCAGAGAGGTGTATTTGATTTTTCAAATTTCTCTTTTAAGTTTTGGGGTTTTTTAAATTATATATTAGTTGTGAAAAATATATATACATCTCCTGACAGGAGAATTTAAGTTTTAACTCCAAGAGTGTCCCTTTCTCCCTAAGACATTACCAGCTTCCAATTCCCCAATTTGTCTCATACCTTCTGCGGGACTGACAATTTAAAAAAATAAAAAAATCACTAAAGAGATCAAGTCTTGTTTGAAACAATTCAAGTGGGAGAGTATTTACCTTGTCTCCTGGTATATTATTCTTTTTTGTCCATAAGGTTAATTACCTACGCTGTTTAAAGTTTGCAGTGAATCAGAGTGCAGCTTATCAGAAGAATACAGATCTCTGCTGCTTGTATTTTCTTTGTTGTCCCTTGCATGTATTTTTCTCCTAAGATGTATTTAAAGAGTGGACTAGAAAGGCAGGAACAAACATACATTTATTTCTTCTTAGAACCTACCATTTGATCTTTTATTTTCTTTTAGTGGTGTATAGAGCCAGTTAAGAGTCTTGCCGTTTAGAAGTGTGTCCCATTGATCTTTTGGAAGAGCGCTGGTTTGACCCTTCAGTTCCCAGCCAGTCTTTGGCATCATGCTGATTGCTTCTGTGCTGTGAAATGAATTTGTCACAGCGGTATTTATAAAGAATCTTTTCTTGAAAATAAAAAGACATCTTCACCCCATGTCCCCTCCTTAAAAAGGGGAGTTAAAGGGAAAAAAGAACCAAAAACTAGACTGAAAGAGACACTGCCAAACTCTGTGGGAAGGAGAGAAGTAGGAAATAAAGTGGGAAGAAAATTTGTTAAATCTGGTGCTTACGCAACAGCAACAATTCCTGACAATATAGGGCAAGATAAAAAACTCCTGGAAATGCATACAATTTTTCAAAATTAAAAACAATGTAAACCAAAAGCTAATGTTTCCCTAAAAATTCAGTTTTTCAATGACTGTCTTATGGGGATATATGTATGGTAATAAATTAATGCTGCATTTTTAAGAAGTCACATCGCAATCACAGAGGAATTTCTGTTTAAATGCCTAGTTTCTAGCTTTCATGTGAGAATATTTATAACCCATTTCCTTCACACTGCCACTCTTCTTAGAAGCACATGGATAATTATAATTGTAAATAAGCATTATATAATTAAAATATAAATCAGCATTAAAATTTATTTAAAATTCGTTTTCCTTTGAATGCTTTCATTTCTGCTCTATTATAAATGATGGAGTAATTTCCATTCACCACTTCGGAATACCTTTGAGCCAATGCAGTCATTTCAGTGCTTAAAATCTTAACTTCCTGCAGGAATGTGTTTTTTCTTACTATTATGGTTGCATTATGAATTATCGTATCTTATAGTAAAACTTTATTTTCATAACATAAAGTCATTGTAAATTCCTTAGCTTATACTATTTTTTTTTGCCTGATGCATCAGAAAAGATCAATAGTAAATAGAGGTTAAAGCACTCTCTAAGATTCTAAAGTTCTCACCTCTCACTGATGAAAAGTTGCAAGTCAGTCAGACTAACTGTAATGTGGCAAAACCTGGATTTAATCTTGAAAAACTCTATGCTCATAGGACATTTTATGTCAAATTTTGCTCTTCACAAAGCTATTGCATCACAAATTGGCCCTGCAGAGTGCCACAGGTGAGCAAATTTATCTCAGAAATAAAAAAACGGGATGTTGCATCCAGAAGAGCAAAAGGAATTCTGAGAAGATCATGGAGTAACTAAATAATCTTTGAGCTGCAGTCAAGCAAGAGTTGAAAGGAGTGAGCCAGTGTGTTTCTACAATGCACATGCATGTTCCTCTAGGCCTGTGCATATTTTGTGTGTGGTACTAACAGTTCTGTTATCGTGAATTGAGTAAACATTCCCATCAAGGACTTGAGCCTTGCTTATCAGGGCCACTGCTCAAATGTTTGTACATCCATGTGCAGCATGCAATTAGTTTTCTGAATTTCCTCAGCTCTAAAATACTTTTAATGTAGCATCCTACAAAAGATGTGGTTTAGGTTTGTTTCCTTTAGGGGTCTATTTTGGTTCGCTGGAGAGAGATGTTACCAGAGATGACCTTCCCCACAGAATGCACTGATCTTTACTGCCACTACACAGACTTTCAGAAGAGGGAGAAATTCAATATAATAAATATTGACTTAATATCAAGATGCCTTTGAGATTTCTTGTTCAGATAGTTCAGTCTATCTTAATCAGGATGAGTTTTCAAAGGCACTGCACTCAAAGGTACACAGCACATTTCAACTTTTCAACCACTTCAGTACTTGATAAATTATTTTCTACACTATGGAAGACGTTTTACTTTTTAATTACTCCACCTCCCAAAAAATCCAAAGTGATAAATGCCATATGCTACTGATGTGCACTGCAGCCTCGAGAAGAGAAAGCTCCTGGGAGACCTTATAGCACTTTCCAGTGCCTAAAGGCGTTGTAAGAGGTCTGGAGAAGGACTTTTTACAAGGACATGTAGTGATGGGACAAAGGGGAATGGGTTTAAACTGAAAGAGGGCAGGTTAAATTACATGCTAGGAAGAAATTCTTCCCTGTGAGGGTGGTGCAGCATTCTGCCCCACTTCCTCTGCTGTAGTGGCATGGCCAGAGAATCAGGAAAGTAAAAATGAGAAAACTCTTGGGCTGAGGTAAAGACAGTAAAGCAGCAGCTGCACATGCAAGAAAAGCAAAACAAGGAGTTAATTCACCATTTCCCATGGGCTGGCAGGTATTCAACCATTCCCAGGAAAGCAGGACTCCAACACGTGTAACAATGACCTGGGAAAACAAACACCATCGCTCCAAATGTCCCCCTGCTTCCTTCTTTCACCAGCTTTACCTGCTCAGTTTGGAATATCCCTTGGGTCAGCTGGGGTCCACTGTCCTGGCTTTGTCCCTACTCAACCACTCACTGGTGCGGTGGTTTGAGGAGCAGAAAAGGTCTTAACTGTGCAAGCGCTGCTCAGCACTAACTAAAATACCCCTGTATTCACAGTCCTGTTTCCAGCACAAATCAAAACCACGGCCCCATCCTATCTACTATGAAGAAAATTAGTTCTACACCGGCCAAAACCAACACAGGCAGAAACAGGAACACCCACCAGGGAGGAAACCAACGTCAAGAGCATCACATCCTGTATTCTCCCCCTGCCAGGCAGAATGCAATAATTTAAAGAATGGGAGTGAATGGCGGCAAATGCATGTTCAGGGTGCCAGAAGAACCCTGCCCACCTTGCCTATCCAGGGCCTTCTGTACAACAGGTGTGAGGCTCTGGATGTCAAAGGTAAGTTAATTGACGGTGTGGAGGATGATCCATCTGCACCAGATGTGTTCCCAAGGTCAGGAAGGCCTATGCCCCATTTCATGACCTCCTCCACAAGGAATAGAAGGTTGGTATGCCAGACAGACCCTTAGGGTAATAGACAGCCCTGCCAGAGCAGATGGGATACTGGGCCTGTTGGTCACCAACACAACTGAACTAATTGGGAACATCAAGCTTCCAGGCAGCTTGGGCTGCACTGATCATGAGCTAGTGGAATTCACAGTCCTGAGGAATATAGGAAAGGCAAGAATCAGGACCATGAATTTTATGAAAGCAAAATTCTATCAGTTCAAGGAGGTAGTCGATAGGATGACGCCAGAGTGATGTGGTTGACATGGCAGAGGGATGGGATCCCATGTAGTGGGACCTGGGCAAGCTTGAGAAGTGTGTCCATGTGAATCTCATGAGGATTATTTAACAAGACCAAGTGCTGGTGTTGCATCTGGGTCAGGGTAAATGCCCAGTGTCAATGCAGGCTGGAGGATGAACAGATGGAGAGCAGCCCTGCCCAGAAGGACTCGGGGTGCTGGTGGAGGAGAGACTGGACATGCCCTGGCCCTGGGCACTCAGCCCAGAAAGCCAAACATGTCCTGAGCTGCATCCAAAGCACCGTGGGCAGCAGGGGAGGGAGGGGATTCTGCCCCTCTGCTCTGCTCTGGTGATACCCCACCTGCAGTGCTGCATCCAGCTCTGGGGTCCCAGCACAGGAAGGACATGGACCTGTTGGAGTGGTTCAAATGTAGATGCACAAAAATGATTAGAGGCATGAAACATCTTTTCTATGAGGAAAGACAGAGAGATTTGACGTTGTTCAGCCTCTAGAAGAGAAGCCTCTGGGAAGACCTCTGTGTGGCCTCTAAATACTTTGAAGGGGGATTATAGGAAAGACAAGGACATGGGGACAGACTTTTATTAGAGCCTGTAGAAATAGGACAAGAAGTAATATTTGTAAACTAACAGAGCATAGATTTAGACTGTGTGTAAAGACTAAATTTTTTACAATGAGAGGGGTAAAACTGGCCCAGGTTGTCCTGGAAATGTTTAAGGTTGAGACTTTGAGCCCCGAGTCGAAGATGTCTACGGGATTTTCAAGGTTAACCAGATAAAGCCCTGAGCAGCACAGACTGGTGGCCAAGCTGATCCTGCTGTGAGCAGCCAGTTGGACTTTCAGAGGTCCCTCCCCACCTGAATTTTCCCATCATTCTTTTAAGAGTCTGTTCAGCTCTCTCATGAACAGTTTTTGAGGTGTTTTAACAAAGTAGGAAGAGATCAAGGAAAAATTACAAAACTTATTTCAAGGATTGAAACACTTTTTTTAAAAAGGGCTAAAATCTATGATTTTATGTGGTTTATTTGTAAATAGGAAATTTAAATAGTAATTTGGTCGGAGTATGTCTGTACTCATTACATGGGGGAGGAAACTTTCATAATGTGTTCTTCAATCCAGCAGACAGAAATACGAGTGGAGGCTGGAAGCAGTTCATAGGTGCATTGAAATCAGATATTAGATGTTCCTAAAAGCAAAATAAAATTAAAATGAGGTCATTTAACTGGAAAGCCAACTAAATGATTTGGTTGATTGGTCATCACTGGTAATTTTAAAATCAGGTTTAGATGATATTTCTAAATGAGGCAGTCTGATTTAAACGGAGCCAAATCAGAAAAATCACATGACTTGTGTTATGCAAAAAGATGAATTAGATGAGTACGCTGAGTACCTCCAGTCCTCTAATTTATGGAAATAAAAAATAATTTAGTCCAAAATGATAGTGATGCCAACCAACACAGCAGTTTCTTTGTCTTGGAATAATTTAGAAAAAACAGGTAATTTCCTTCCTCCAAGAAATAAGGTTATTTAAGCAAGTGGGGTGTCCAGCTATGGAGTTTTAATGCTAAAATGCAGAATGTTGCATTACATCCATGGCAGTGACACCAGCACACACAGAACCAGAATCTAGCTGCAAATATGTAGGAAAAAGGGAGGGGGGAAAAACAGTTTCTCTCGATCAAGAGAAAGTATGAGCTAAACAAAATCAAGTAATAGTGAAGAGCATTTAATTCCTTTCCTTCCTCAATCTAGGCTACATTTCTTTTCTGTGCATAGAGCTCAGATCAGTGGTAACCTGATGGTTTCAGAACTTTAATATCTTCTCAAAGAAAAAAATAATTGTTATCCAATTTATCTGGAAATACCAGAACACACAGAATTTTTCAGTAAGTTGCAGATGTTGTTTTGTCTGAGCTTTTTGCTTGGAAGCACAGTAGTACAGTTTATGCCAATGTTGAGAAGTATTTTGACCAGTAATCTGAACCATTGGAATTAAACTTGACTAAAGAGACCCCAGATGGCTCAATTTAACAATCCAGAAACACTAAAAGAAGCTGCTTTGGAATTTGTGTAATACCTTTATATGTGTAGCTCACCATCTGACAGTCTCAGGATATGTCTCAATTGTGCAAAGCTCTGATGCACAGACATTCAGGTCCTGGTCAATAGGTGATAGTAGCCTGCAAATAGGATATATGGATTTTGCAACCTGAAGAAAAGAATTGGTTCTAAAAATTTAAAAGACACTGAAATGCTTTCTTCCAAATATAGATGAATTAAAAAATATAAAAAACACAAGTGAGACACATGGGGTTTCTGCTTTCTTTTGAATCTTTGTGTCTTTTTGTCTCCATTTAGCAGATGCCACATTCACGAAAGTACCACCCACAGCTCATAAAAAGAGTTAGTTTTACAAACTTGAAAGAATAAACGAAGTAGGTGTGGGTGAGAGGGAAACAAGCAGAGGGTGCTGCCTGTGTTGCCTTGCTGTGTTAACACCAACATCCACAGCTTTTAGTGGGTGTTCAGTGTAACCCTTCTTCTTGCCGTGACTGCCATGGCTCTGGAACCATCAGAGCTTTGGGTAATTGCACAAATGTTAAACAAGCAGGAAAGGGGGCACTGGGTTAATTATTTATCCTATATTCCTCTGTAAAAGCAAACCTACATAAACAACTTTTATTCCTCTAAATGAGGCTGCTACTTGTACATAAACTGATCCAACCTCTGCCACTGGTAGGGCTGAGTGGGCTGTAGTATCACATGGAAATGAAAAGCTGTAAGAGTGAAAAGAAATTGTATGAATCTCATTACCATTAATATAGCAGTACAGCAGCACTTAACTTCACAATCATATTTTCTGATGGGAAGATGAACATTTCATCTCATTTTAGCTCAGCTCTTTTTTTTTACAATCTAGTTAGGAAAAAAAAAAAGCTCTGCCCCCCAAAGGTAAAAAATTAGAGAATATTCTGTTCAAAGTGGGCATACTGTTATGGCTGCCTTTCACCCCATGTACTATAGTTTTCCATCTTCGTATGAAGTCAGGGTAAAACTGTCCTAGGCTTACCTACTATGATTTACGTTGTAATATGTATAATAATATATTTAAATGTTTTTACTTCAGTATTTTACTAAGTCATCCTCTACTTCAATTGCACTGAAAGTTGGAGCTTCCATGGGAAAGGTAGGTAGATTTTGATTTCAGTATTTTGATTAAATGAGCTGGAAGTTCCTGATAAGCCAAGTAACAAAATCCCCTGTTCCAGATTTATTTATTTACTTATATATTTTTCCATTAAGACTGAAAGTAGGGACATGTAGCCACACCTTGAGAGCAGGGCAGGACACTGAGGCCTGCATGCTGGGAACCAGCAGGAGACTGGAAGCAGCAGCTGATTTGGCATTGCCGAAAATTGAGCCTGCCCCAGATGGTCTCACATACAGAGGCTTCCCAGATTCCCACCTGACACCTACTACCTTCAGGGAGAATCAACATTGACAACAGCTTTCTGAAAAAAGGATAAGTACTCTCAGTAGGCATGAACGTAGCCTAAAAACATATGGGCATACAGGGTAGCCAAGGAGCTTTGTAGCCTGCTGGTTTTCACATGGTGCAGGTGACTTCAAGGGATGTGCAACAGCTGTTAAACCTCATCCTTCTGTATCTCCCCACCAGTCAGTATCAATTTGCATCCAAAAACTGACAGGAATTCTGGAAGGGAAAAAGGATAACAAGTGCTCCTCTGAGGCTGAGTTTTTCAGTACGGGGAAACAACCTAAGCTCAGGGTAGAACCCAGAAGACAGTGAGTTTTAACAAGAAAAGTAATTGGTGTGTTTTACCTGTGGAGGCATTTGGAAGGTCTAAAGGAGGATTAGGAGGGAAGGAACAAGGGAAAAGTAGTTTGGATTGCTAGAAAGGAGAAGGGCTGAGTAGTAGGAAAGAGAGGAGTGAGAAGAAGCTGCTGAATAGTACAAGCAGTGGAAGAAGTTAGGGGTAGGTTTCATATATCCGAGTCTCATCTTTTCCAATTTTCGCCCTGGAATATGTGTGGTCAGTTCCTGTGGCCTGTCTAGGCCTCCCTTGCTGACCTTTGCCGTGAGCTCTAGATATGGGAGCTAATGGCATTTTTCAAGAGGAGAATCTTTTCCCAGACCCCATGAGGAGTTACTGATGAGGCTTGTCAGGGGCACAAGTAGGACTGGGAGGCAAGAAGGAAAGCAGGATGTTTTGAGTCATGTAGGAATATGAAAGAACATTTTTAGCCTTTTTTTTTTTGGCTCTAATCTTTACTTGGCTGTAGCATCTGACAGATCTTTCTATGACTTGTATTCAACCCTAGCTTGATAGTTTTAGTTTACAACTTCTGGATTTCTTGAATCAAAATTGTTACCTGCATCAGAGCAGATTTCACTTCTTCAGAGATGGATGTGTCTGTCCCTTTATTTCAAAATAAACTTTTGTGGTACAGAGCTTGAAATGTAGCAGAAGGCTTATTCAGTGTTCCTGTGTGTAGTGCAGTGCTAGGGAAGAAAAAAGGTTTCAAACTACTCCTTGTATGACTGATTGTTAATGACCCCAGCTGAAATAAAATAATCAATAAATATATATACTAATTTGGAAGTTTAATGCATTCTTGTGCTCCATTTTCTACATGCAGTACATTAAAGCAGAAAAGCCTAAAGCTGTACTTAACATGACCTATTGGTGATGACAACAATGAAATGAAAGTCTTTGGTACGTTTATTATATACTTTGGAGGTTAATAATTAGTACTCATTCTGTAAAGTAGGTGAGAAAGATTTTTCTCTTTTTTTTTCTTGACTGCTAGTTTATAGGGTCCTTTCTCTAGACCCGTTTATAGGGTCCTTTCTCTACATCCGCTCTGAACACATTTAGATGCATAATACCTGGTATTTGCAACATTGTCATTTATATGCAGGCCTATAAAATGGAGTACCATTGCATGGGTAATTTATACCCACAAGTAAATATGGGTCCCAGAGTTGCATTCGTGAGCTTATAATCTGTTTTCCTTTTGAAATAAGGTTGACTTTCATGAAATACACTTTTAATTGTGCCCCCAAGCATTCATAGCTTGTTGTTCTGTTCTGGAAACTCCAAGAAAAAAAACACAAATCCCTTCTATTGACAAAGTGTGTGAAGTTATGTTAGAATGAAGCCCTACTGAGACCTAATCTATTCAGGCTCCTTTTGGAACCACAGCTTATTTGCAGATAAGTAGTTCATACTGTGATTTTCTAAGATTCTGAAAATAGACAAGTCCTTACCTTAGACATTTATATAAGTGGAATGTACAGAAGCAGGGTTTTGTTCTGGCTGAGAATATGGCAGATGCTATTAATAATTGCGTTTGGTCCTTTTTATTGTTGCAGTTGCATTGTTTATGAAACACGAATGCCTAAGTAATGCCCTTAATTTCTTTGAGATCTTATCCTCTAATGAAATGTACTTATCCAAAAACATATTCTAAAGACTCATATTTTTTTTCTTATCTAATTCTTTTGTAGCTGCTGCAATGATTTGTTGTTCATACTGTTTCAGTAACACTGTGTAGGAGAAGACAAAAGTGACTAAACCCTTGACAAGTTAAGGGTCACATTTGTATTAGAGAGGAAGAAAATAGGCATCAGTAGATGAATCTCCTCTTTTCCCAGTACTATTGATCAGTACTAGGAAAAATTACTCTTTAGAAAAAATCAGCTTGAGAAAAATATATCAAGTTTTCCAAAGTGCTTTACTTTTTTTCTTGTTTCTTTTTTTAAATCACAGACTTTTATTACATTGAATAGTAGGAAACTGACCTTTTCAGAGTTCTTGTCACACTGTGAAACTATTTGGTACCCACCAGTTTTATTGCTAATGTTCTTATAAGACTTACCTAATTTTCTTAAAGTAATTTTTGTATGCAAGGAAAGCCAGGGAAAAGGTCTTTGCCTCTGTGTTACACACCTCTTGTTTTATCATCAGCAACCAAGGTTTCTCAGTTGACAGCTTTTTTTGGCATGCCTACTAGCACTTCCCGTGCGTCACACATAAGAAATCATAGCACAACCTATTAATAAATTCTGTGCAATTTTGGTCTTCTTGGTTTTTTATTTGCTATATTTCTTTATATTTCGCCACAAATATTTTATGTATGAGATAATCCAAATATGCTATGACATTTCAGAAAGTAAGTCCATCAGTAATTCAAATTTCACAAGGAGAAGAAAAATAGGAAAGCATTGAGTACCTTTTGGTAAAAAATATTTCTTGTTCTGTGATGCTATCCTCTACACTGATTGAAACTGGATTCATAATAAATTTAGAACTGCACTTAGTTGATTGATGCAAACTTGATTTGTAAAAGAAAGAGCATACAGTGAGAGAATAAAATCAACCTTAAATTAGCCTTTCCTATCTCTCAAGTGCTTTAAGCCCTAATGTTCTGTAGTATAGATTATCTATTTTTCTTACCTGTAAAATGTCTAGAATTATACCTCCTTTTTGTCATTTGTTATTCCTATTCATAGAATCACAGAACAGTTTGAGTTCAAAAAGACTTCTAAGATCATTGAGTCCAACCATTAACCTAATGCTGCCGTGTCCCCATGTGCCACATCCACACATTTGAACACTTCCAGGGATGGTGATTTCACCATTTCCCTGGGCAGCCTACTCCAATGCCTGATGACCCTTTCAGTGAAGAAATGTTCCCTAATATCCAGTCTAGACCTCCCTGGAACAACTTCAGTCTGTTTCCTCTTGTGCTGTCACTGGTTGCCTGGGAGAAGAGGATGGCCCCCACCTCATTATAACCGCTTTTCATCTAGATGCAACTCTCTGATCTAATTTTACCTTCACTTAAAGGTAAAGTTGCACGGGTTTAAGTTAGGGTAGGTGGGACCTGCTGTCCTGTAATATTTCTGGGCTGGTTCTTGATAGAACTGAGCTCTAATTGCTGCATTTCCTTGGACCAGTTAACCAGGAGTGATCTTTTAAGTCTGATTTCAATAATAACGCATTTATCTTGGGATAACTGGCTGAACCTCTCTGCCTACTCATTTGTGAAGTGGTGATGGGTCTTTAATGAATTCTCTCGTGGAGGCCCAAATACTTATGTTTTATATGGTTTAAACTATAGTTAAGTGCTTTGAAAATTGAAAACAGTTTGTAAGTATCAGTGGAAGGCTCTGCTTCTGACTGTAACAGCAATGTCTGACTGCCCAGGCAATAAACTAACCTGCCTTTCCCTCTGTTCAGTATTGGATAGGAGCTTCCTGGTGTATTTTGGACCATATGGAGAGGTATTATGTCCCTGTAAACATATATATATATAAATTTATGTGTGTGTTGCTATATAAATATATACATTTAAAAAAATTGTTTTCTAGGATGTCATGTAGTATGTCCTGTCCATTAATATTCCAAGCTTAGAAATAAAAACTGTATCAAAAATATGCTTTTATTTATCTGCTTAAGTTGCCCTTGTGGCTTATGGAAAACTGATAAAAGCTGGGAAGCCCATTCCATAGAATCTCACTGAATTTTGAATGAAGGTTCTGCAAATTTCCATGTGAAATGAGTCTATGTGAACTAAGAGAAAAATCAAAGAGCAGATATGTGTTTATGAAGGGGAATATTCAAAGAAACTTCTTTTGAAAGCAAACAAGAGCGAAGTAGAAATTCCCCAGTCGTGGGTAACACTTATGTGGCTTATGTAAAAATAGGAAAGGATCACAACAACAGTTAAGGTAAAAACTGCTTCCTAAGGAAGAGGTGACACACAGGTCATGAACTGCCTGGCATGGCATTAAGTATCTTTCAGTGTTACTTAACTATTGCTTTCGTTTGAGTGAAGGATCATAGCAAAGGTCATCTAGATTCTAAAATACAACCCCTTAGATTGTTTGCATTATTTTGTAAAGATGATGTTTTCCAGAAGGATGAATATGAGTATTTGTTCTCTCAATATGGTGGCTAGTTAAATGTATGTGGCTACTTGTGTAACAGTGGCTGAAAACTGGTAGTGGGAGAGGGCACGTTTGGAGACTAAGAAGTTTAGAACTCCTGTGTACATGTCAGAAACTGGAAATTCAAATCTAAAATACCCCACCCAAAACAGACAGATGTATTTAAGCAAAGAACTGCCTTAAAATCTCATTGGGCTGACTATAAAGGTTTCTCTTCTTCCTGACCGAAGCAGGGAACCTGCCATGCGGTGAAGCTATTGTTGCAATGATAGCACGCTTATAAAAGAATACATTGACAAATTTCACAAGTGGTATTGGATTCGTTTCTCCTGATTGTCTGAGCTGGTGATGTAATATGAGTGAACTCTCCTTTTTTAAATAAGCACTGCATAGTAAAAAGCCAGCAACAGTATTTCCTGAAACATTTATTTCTTTCAGTTGCTAACCTAAAAAGAGAATGAAACAATTTAAATGCAATATTGTGAGAACAAAATACATCCAAAATAAGAAATTGTAAGTTGAGATTCATCCTGGTATGATTTAAAATAGCTGAATCATAAACCACTCAAAAAACCCAGACTGATGATGGCAGTGGGCACAGAATTTTAAGCATGATGGTGCTGCCAGATTGATACTGAATTGCTACAATTGTGATAGAGAATATACTCAAGTTTCATTCAACAGAATATTATTTGCCTCAAATCTGCAAAGATGTTTTGTGATACCCACAAAAGTGTCAGTCACAAAAGCCTTGAACAGCATTATAATTAAAGCTGTTGACCTTGGGAAGCAAGGGTCTGAGTTTGGCAATTGTGTGTCCGCAGACCCACCCGCAGCACCTCAATTCAGCAGCACTCAGGGCTTTTGCAAGGAACTTGCTTAAGCAGAGGCATGATCAAAGTCTCTCAAAATATGTATGTTTTTCATAGGTCAAATTTTAGCTCTTGTTTTTGATCTGCAAAGTTACAAGTGTGATTTTAGCCTATAAATAACCACAGGAGGTTTCTACCATTGATTTAAGTGGTCTTCAGATAAGACTCTGTGTGCATCAACACATTCCATGCAGCATGTAAAATTCATTTTAGCTTCAAGTTTATGCATAATTTACAGTGAGAAACACCCTGCTAACTGGCATGTTATTTATTTTTATCTTCTGTTCCACTCATCCTCATCTCTGGTCTGTGCCTCTGTTTTTCACATTTTTTTTTCCAGGGATTTTCTTTCTTCTCTCATGTATAATCGTCTTGTTGTTGTTGTTGCTGGTTTTAACATCCATCTTAATCCACTTATCCCATCACCCTCCACTTTTCTCTTAAATGGCTGTTCTCTTTACTACCAAACTATTTTTTCTTTGTTTTCTAATAAACAGTTCCTTCCTATTTCCCTCTCATGCCTAGCCTAGCATGACACATCTTCCTTATGTTTCCATCTCATATATTGTGTTGCACCTGTTTTTCCATGTGTCTGAAGCTCTAGAGCCCTATCATCTTACAGAAATCTTATTATTTGCCTCTCCTCAGTATCTACTTTCAGGTTTCCCTCATTTTTCTAAGTTTATCTCAATTTTTGATTCAATAGTTTTGGATAAAATAAAAAAATCCTATGCTTGAAAAAGCTCAAAGTCTGTAAGTCTCTCATATGAAAATTATCAGTTTAGTCCCTCTGAATTCCGTCCCACCAATTCTTCTCCCTCCTTTTGAACACACTTGCCTATTTTCCTTTACTCCAGTATACTGTTTAACTCTTTGTTTAAAGACACAATTTCCATTGGATTGTTAATCCCTAATGTTCAAGTTTAAATGGTAGAAAGATGATTTTTATCAGAATATACATAGTCTAATATTTAATTCCCTACTTGAATTCATGCTAACGTTATGCAGAACTTAGTATGAATCGGGAATCTGCTCTAAAGAATCTCCAGTAGTTCAAGATCTTTCACTAAAACACAGAGGCTTTCTATAGAATGAAAGCTCTGAAGAGCCATTCAGAGAAAATGTGCACTTATTTAAAATACCAATTTTTTTCAAAACATGATTTAACACTTAGTGTAATCTCTGGAAAGATCCACCTTCTTGAACCTGATGAGCCCAAGATTGTTAGAGTCCTGTAGCCTTGAAGAATGAAGCCTTATTATATACAATTCTGATGTCAGAAAAGCACAATCTACAATGAAAAAAAATAACTTGCTGAACTCAGCAGGAAGGAAATATTACACCAGTCTGAGACAAATAATACAGATGTCTATACATAGGTTTGTCTAGAAGGATATTAAAAAAATTATGCAGTACTATTTATTGTTTACATCCCAGATAAACATCCACAGCTATATAATACTTACAAGATGAAAGTCGGTAGTAATCACAGAAAATGCTTTGCCAATTACCAAACTGTATTTTCTGAAACAAGATTAGATATGTGTTATTATCTAGAATACCCAGAAACACCCAGTGATAATGCAGAGCTCTAGAATGTCAGCACTTTCAAAACAATTCAGTTAGCATATTTAAGCAGACTTGATTAGGGACTGAGGCCCACTTTCTCAAAGGTGATTAAGTACATAACTCCCGCTGAAATCAATTTACTTATATATGAATTTAAAATGGCTACAGAGATGTATTTTGATATAAAATTAATTTTAAATGTTTGCTCACCACTGTGGCAAGTATAGCAAGGTTAAACTCTGTTACCATAAAATATTTAAAGGCTTTCTTAAATATGTTATATCAGCATTAAAAAAAACCCCAAACCTACTTAAGGATGCCTGTCATTTTTATGATATCAAATTTATACCACATTTCTGATATTTTATTAAATGATCTTGCAAATTTAACTTCTATGGGATCCAGATATTAGCACAGCAATCATTATAGTCAGTTGGCACTTTCCAACCTTGTCATTATTTTCTCAAGCAGCAGTCCTAGTTGGAACTGTGGAATAATTTAGCTGCAAAATCATAAAATCAGTACAAAAATTTTAGAACACAATTATTTTTATAATTATTCCTGACTTCCTAAATCATTCTGTTAACCTGATATTTTCTAAGTAGAATTGTTAAAAAGGACTTCTAATATTTACTGATGAATTTCAAGAGAAACAGCCTCTTCTGTATTCTTGGTTGGCAGCTTTCCTTTAGTCTCTGCTGTGACAATTAACACCTTATATATTGAACAGCTGCTATAAAAAAACAAATGAAAAGTGAAGAGACTGTACAAGAACTGCAGCACACAGACAATGAATTTTACTGGTTTTCTCTTTTATTATTTCAACCATAGATCCGTCATCTAGAGTAATGTTCAGTGCTTCATCCCTGTTTAAACTCTTTGTACAAAGGAAGTAAAAGGGAAACCTCCCTTCACTGCAAAAGTTAAATATTTATGTCTACTTACTTTTCCTTCTTATAGGCCAGTGTTTATTCATGCAAGAATCTTTTCTATGATACCAAGGCTGTTTACTTTAGTTAAATTCTTTGGTGAAGGATTCCCTGAAATTTTGTGGAATGGTCTATCAGTGAGGTGATGCCATGTGCCAGCTGTAAAGAGTTGCAGGGCTTCATGAGAGAATGGGTTCGTGGAAAAAAAGAAATGGCAGAGGAAGTTAGCATCTCTGCAAGTATTAGATAATGCACATGGGAAAAAAAAAGTTAACATCAAGTGCAAAAAATGAGCTTTGGGGCCAGCATAATCACTCAGGAGCAGTATCAAGACAAAGGACGTGATGCATGTGACATCACAGCTTGAAAGGTTTTTATCTGAGAACATTTGAGCTGACTGATTTTAACTTGCTCTTTCAATGGAGCACCTAAAACAGTGTGTCTTGTACATGTGAAAACCTGAAAACCGTTTTTGGTTTTTTGGTTTTTTTTATATTGCCTGAAAACTCTCAGCTTTTCACTCTGCCATGTTTCTTCTATAAGTACTTGAGGCTGGTGATTTTTTTTTCTTGGAAAATAACAGTGATAATTTGAAAAGATTAAAAATAAACCCCAAACAACAAACCCAACCAAACTAATAAGTAGATTCAGAAAAAAATCCTGAAAGCAAACCCCTAATTCTTCTTTTATAATCGTTATCATGTTTAATAAACTGAAAGAAAATCACAGGAAAAGCATACTTGAACCAGGACCACAAACTTACACAAACGTAATGTTCTGGATGATTAGTATCTTGCAACTTCTTGATAGCTGTTATAAAATATTCAAAACATTGACTACATATAAAAGAGTTGAAAGGCTGCATAGTCTTTTTTTGAAGTTTAATAGACTGTAGTAAAAGATCTTCCATTTGCTGGTTGCTTGGGAACAGATATCAGTAGAGAAACTGAGCCCTGACTGCTTGCAGGAGGAACCAGGGCCTGCGGCTGGTGAGAACTTTCCCCCAAACCATAGTAGTGGTATGTATAGCATTTCTATTTAACAGCAAGAAGTTGTCTTACAGTGGTGCAGATCCCACACTCACTTTCTAGAGCACAAACTTACTTTCTTAGGTTTGCCCTTCTCCACTACATGCCCAAACACTCGACAGGGAGGCTGAGGGGAGTGGAGGTGAGAAATAAATATTAAAGTCATGTAGCTTAGCATTAAGCAAGGCTTAATGAGGACTTGGAGTTACACTGCTGGAAACAGTTTCAAAGAGAGTGATTCAGCTCCCCAAATCCAGACATTCAAAAGCTTAATCGTCCAGCTTAAGCTAATCACCTTATGTTTCTGTTACCTGGCTCATTGATTAATTTGGGTGAATATCTCCCCTCTTTCAGAATGAACTCAAGAACTAAGAAACTATGTAGGAAGGGAACCGTTGATAAGTGTGATAGATAAGACTGTTTTAAGCTGTATTTCTCTTTGAAGCTGTTTTCCAGTAGTCCGTAAGGCAGAGTGCCCCACTTTGCTATTATCCGAGGATCTTTGTACTTGCTATCATACATGCAAACTGCATTATCTCTATAGCTATGCTAATCTATATCCAGTCTCTCCGATTTGATTCTTTCCTCTTTTTGGTGATGTAGGAGGAAAAGCTGATTTAATACGGAGGAAAATTGAAAATAAATTAAATTTTTAAAAATATATGCCATTTCTTCTCCTCTCAAGAACAACACAGATATAAAAAAAGTATGTGAAATGACATTGCATTGCTATCCATTCCTAAGGTCTATTACACCTTGTCAAGCAAAGGTTAAAGTTTTTTCATATTATGAAGAAAAAGTGGAGGTTTTTTTTGTTTCCTGTTTGGTGATATACCTCGATGTTCATTTTCACCTCCAAGACATGGACATTGAGCCATAGTATTCAGAATTTAAGATGAAGAATACCAAGGAAAAAACTACTTATGAGAGTTAGCAATTTACTCAGCATAAGGATGACTGTTAGTAGAATAACCTATTTACTTTGATAATAAGCAGTGGCTGAAATGTCTACATTAGTAATTAGGTTAAATATATGATTTCTTTGAAGAGAGAATTCAACATTGCAGTCAATTGAAAAGAATATGTTTCAAGAACTAGAGAAAAGGTGAACACAATGTGTTTCCTAATCTAGGGTACTGTATAGTTGGAAGATAACCAAAAAATAAAAGATTGAGATATATATTCAAAAGAAAAAAATTATTCATCCTTTCTCCACGTTTTCATGTTTTTAGATAATCATTCATCCCAAACTCTAAAGAAAATGTATTTTCAGTACATTCTTATGAATATCTCAGAATGGATAAGGTTGAATTAAAACAAGTTTCTATCATTGTGGTTACACTGAAATCTTTTGAGATTTTTTTGAGAACCAAGTACGTCTAAGTATTTGCGTGAGAAGCAAATGTAAAAATTGCATCATAATTCCTACGATTGGAAATAAAGTTTTCGTTGAACAAAACAATTTTTAGTCTCTAGAGAAAGCTTTATTTTCCTTTAGGTACGCATTAGAAATGAAAGGATTATGATGCTTACTTGCTGTTTTTGCTGAAATCTAGATTGCTAATTAAAATATAACATAGAATAATTGTTTTTCATACTCCTAAATCTTGTGTCTTTGGCTGCTTGAATTTCAAGGAGTACAACAGAGATAAGTAGTTAATTTAATTTTTTCCAACTGATTGCTATGATTGTTACTTGAATAAGCTGGAAAATAGGATCATTTCTGGGGTTATTGGGGAATGAACTAAAAGGTTATGAAATACTGAATAATTATTTGAATTTATGCAGGTGGATCTCCTTCACACATACTTTTAAATCCATTTTGAAACAAGATCTATAGGTATAATACATGGGGAAATCCTCTAAGTAAATCTCGAAAAGTAATTCTATAGTCTTGGCATTTTCTACTGTTTTTTCATTAATATCCTACTCCTCTCCTTGCCTTTGCTTAGACATTGTTACTGTTATATCTGAATCTAAGAGGACTATGACAGCATTTTAATTTTAGGGTAAAAGGGTGATGAACTGTTATAAAATTTAACAGAAATAAAAAGAGGACATTTCTAATTTCCATTTCTCAACTACAAATTAAAAACATGTATCTTGATCAAAAATTTAGACATTACTATTAACTACAGGGAGATTTAGTCACGGAACATGAGTAAAACCAAATGTACAAAAAAATAATGAAAAGCCCTGATTCTAAGAGGGAAGTTGGGGAAAACTTTCCTAAAATCTTCTTTCTACTAGTTTCTGCTTTCATTCCTTTTCTCAGCCAAGATGCATGATGATGCATGCTTAATCCTGCCTGTTTTCCAAAATATAAGCATGTTTCTAAATGAGCATAACTAGCTAAAGTCAACAGATTTCCATGATGCTTCAGACTTCTTTTGACTTAAGACACATATTTATGAGCTTTGCTAAATTTAGATTTTGTTTTTTTGTACAAGATTATGCTCTTTAAATTTGATAGGGAGGATAGATTAGGTCATATCACTGACATGTAGTTGCAAGCGCACAGTAAAATAGGCAAATTCTTTGATCAATAAGGCTCTTTATCATTATACAGCCTTTTATGGCCACATGCTCATTAGGAAAGTCATGAATTCAAATCTTTTATGAGAGCTTGATTGGTAAAAAGTATCTATTTCAAGAACTAGTATCTCCAATTATCATTCTGATGCAGTCCAGCAGTGTTGGAAATTACTGCCAATCACAAGATTTCCTTTGAACTTCCAGAAAAGCAGAGCTGGGGCAGAGTATGCTGCTGTTTTCTGAACTTCATACTAGTTAAGGGACCCACTTTGCATACTGTACAGTGCGAGTCTGACTCTGGCATGGGTAATGGCAGGAAGCTTGAAAATCAATTACCTTTAAATACAGAACAAGGAGATCCTTTCATTTCTTATCTAAAGAACCTGGAACACATGGTGTTTAACTGTAATTTAAGAGACATGCAAATCTTGTTAAAGATGCCAAAATGAAAATATATTGCCGATTCCCACTTCTGTAGAGTCACTGTTAGCTGCCTGCCTCGCTCAGCTTGTTGTCTATAGCCAGCACACTGCAAGTTTCATATTTCCTGTTGGGGTTGGCTCTTGAGATGTATGCAAGTTGAATAGGTCTCATAGTCTGATTTATGAACTGTGCTTACACTCATGCTGCCAGAGTAAGATGTAAAAATGTCAAAAAAATCTCTTTTAAACACATACCTGGACTTTACCAGCAGAAACCCACAAGAAGCTAGGGGGACGTAGGAACCAGTCGCTCTGTGGATGCAGCAGCCCCTTCATCTGCCACTGCCTTCCAGGGAAGCATGTATTTACAGCTCTGAATCCATAACATTGAGTTTGACGCTATATCCTTTTGTCAGCCAGTTTGGGGAGGGTTTTTTTGGTGAGGAGGTGGGGAAGAACATACAGTGAATGCCAATTTTTTATGGCTTTAGGCTCTGGAAGAAGTGCCTTTTACACCACAGAGAGAAATAAAGTAAGCAGTGAATCAAAACTTTCTGCAGAATGAAGTTGGTCAGTGAAAACTGAGTTCTTTTGTCCCAGGGAAGAAAGTCCATATTGGATCCACATGTTCTTCCAAGGCTTGCTCGGTCAAGGGTAAGATCACTCCCAGTTTTTGTCTGCCTCTTGAGTAGTATGTATCCATAAGACAAAGGAAAAAATTCTTGGCACTGGAAACACTGCAAAGCAGCAAGGGAAACCAGAGACATCAGAGCCAAAAGTTAAAGTGGAGATTTTCCCTGCCCAGGTACCAATGCCAATGTCTAGTGTCTATGGCTGGCCCTCATCTTCAAAGTGAAAAGCATGAGAAATGTCCTGTCAGGTCAGGAAAACCTTGCTGGCTGTCCATCTTAAAAAGATGCTTCAAGAAGGGTTGTGTGAAACAAGGAATTTATTTATAGTGTAATCTTCCACTGGTCAAGTATAACCTCAGGGAAATTAATCTTTATTAAAATAACTATCCTGACACCTGCTATGGAACAGGTGATAAGATTGCCTTTTAAAAGTCTTGGTTGGTGTTTTGTTAAGTTTTTCAATTATGTAAAGAGTCTTCAAATTGTTTGTTTTTCTAGCTGGATAATCTAAGCTCCATTTCTCTGCAAATCAAAGTTTAACCATTTTTATATTCTACAAATATTCATGTCCTATTGCTTGGAGTATATCTGGGCTACTAGAGAAAATTTTAGTGCTGATAGTAAAGACTGAAACAGAAAGATGCACATTTTTATGTGCTTAATTCAAACATGTCACTTGTTCAATAATTTAGAATAAGGGTCTGTGTAGGGAAAAGTAAATATTATTTATTCCTCTGTGAGAGTCTTTTACAGCCATCACCCTTATGGTGGCTGAGCTCCAGAAATCAATATTTATTTCTGGCATATTTAAGCTTCTTATATAAATAGAACATTAAGTTTATAGAGCCATGTAAAATATCTGATTTTAAGACTGTGACAAGTGGTTAGTGTGATATAAATATATTTGCAGAGTAAATGTTATCCCCTGGTGAATATATTACATGAAAACAGTTGTGAGAGGTGAATACAACACTTTCTAGAAAAAGACACCCTTTTCTCTAATTCTGCCATAGAAAATATGAGAGAATTAAGTCCATCATTAAACTTCAGCCATTTCTGCAGAGGTTCATTGAAATCTCAGATTTAATACTTAACATTAGAACCACACTAATATTTTTTTTTCACTCTTTGATATTATACAGCATGAAGGAGGCAGAAATAATGAAAGATAATCTGACTGCTTATAGGTTTGATTGCTTGGACCAGCAATTTTCAAATTGTACCTCGGCTTCTTAAATTGTGTCCATACTTATCTCTAAGGCATGAGTAAATTCAATGAAATTCGTGGATTTTAGATTGGCTGAAAATGGAGACTCCAAATTTCCAGTTTTTATAGCTCTGGAGTACTGTGTTCTTTAAGAGCTGAAGTTCATGGTGATGTCTGAGATGGCCACCTAAAAACAGAGACTAGACAAGAATAAGGGAATAAAGGTAGGTATTTATTTGAAGGGCCTTCAAGGTGCACCCTGGGGAGTTAAAAGGCTACACCCAAGATGGACTCCGGGTCACAAGTTCGTCACACTTTTATAAGTTTGGTCCATTTGCATATCAGGATTAATTCTCTAATTATAACTTCAGTTCATGATGTAATTCCCCCAAATTTTCCCCCCTCGCAGAGGCTTTTAGTTTACACATTTTGGGGCCTGGTGTCCTTGATGTGGAAACCTGGAGAGGTTTGTTATGTCTGACCAGCATGAGAGAACAGCAGCTAACAGGCCACAAGAAACTTCAGAGTTACACACTAGGCAGTACAGGATTTGAAAAATATAAAAGTTAAAACTTAAGGCATCAGTGATGTAGTTTTACATCAGTGTTGAAGTTGTATTGTCTGATAGAACTTTCAGATAAGTGTAATTCCCCTGAAAGTAGCACTTGATAGTTAAGCTTTCATTATTTTTTCCTGTCACTGATATTCTTTTACATAGTTTTGTTCAGAATTGACCTTTCTCTTTTAGTTCACACTAGGTTAGAATGAAGTGTATGTTTTTGAAGTTAGAGTTTTCATTTGAACTGTTTTGAAATTTGATGGCCTTCTATTCATAGTTTAAGTTGACATGTATCATTAAATGTACATATTTCCATGCAGTTTGCATTCTATAAACAACAGCGAAGAAGGGCCATTCAAAAGATACAGAAATTCGAGTGCAGTTGGAGTGCTGGCCATTTTCTTTGCATCTACTACACCTCCAGATTTTAGATTTAGTGAGTAAAGTTTCTCCTTTTAAAAAAACACTTTCTTGCTTTGTTTTATCAGGTGTTCCTTGAGGGATTTAAAGGAAAAGGGTGGGAGAGAGAGAGTGGAAAAAACCACAAAAGTGCTTTGTGTGCAAGAAGACTTATGGACTCTTTTGTTATATTTCCCTAATAATTTGAAAAGGTCAGTTGCCATATTGATTTATTAATACACTGATTTTATTTATAGACATAGACTCCTTTAAAGTGAGATAGTATTTTTGAGAGACAGCTTTTTCTTTAATTATTTTAATTTAGGCGTTATTTCAGTTTAAGGCTAAGACCATTCTAATAGCAGTTAAAGAAAAAATTTGGACAATTATAAAAGGCAGGACCCTCTTTCATCAAAGCTCTACTTTAGATGTGCATAAATACATAAATGAGTGAAATAGCAGGCCAGAACTCTCATCATGAAACATTATTGCATAGAGTATTAGAGCAGGGAAATTGTTTTAAATATTAAAAGTTCTTCTTGCTCATTCTAAATATAATTTTCACAGGATGTTCATTAGTCTAAGATTTTTGTAAAGGATGTTGTTTTCTAATTCTAATTTCTAATCTCTCCAAAAGAAAACATGTTAGTAGATGGGATACTTTCTCAATTTAAAATCAAATTCTATTTCATGAAAATCGTTGCTGAGCTGCACCAGGTGTTGACATGGAAATGACTTTTGAATTAAAAAGTGGGTGCACAGGCATTTCACCTTTGCAAGTAAGTCCTCAAATTTTCTTGAGACAGCATGAGGTTTCTCTGTCCCTCTGAAATCTCTGGGCTTTGAAGAGACATGTACTCTGTGAGCTAAACATTTCTCCATGGATTTTCTGTCAATCTCTATGAATTTGTTAGGTTTATAATGATTTTTCCCAATCTCCTCTTCCAGTGGCAATCTTCTTTTAGTTTTTTCAAGAGGTTTTTCTTTCAAGAAATTGTACAAAATTAGGGAAGGAATGGTCTTTACAGTGATAAACTCTGCCTGAGAAGAATAGTGATAACAATGATAATAATAACAATGATAACAATAACAATAATAAATATTAAAATTTCATTTTCATTGTGGACAAGAGATACATCAAGGTTATGTAATCAAGAGATATCTTTCAGATTTTATACTCTCATTTGCATTGATATTAATTTAATTGATAGCACAATTAAGGATAATATTACTGTCATGGGAATAAAGGATGTTATGGCACAAGGATAACTAAAAATTTAATCACGCAAGCAAGACAAAACTAAGACAAATGAGAGGAAAACTTGATATGTGATTACAAATTGATAAAATTGCTTTGATCATGCCCTACTGAGAAATCAGTAACCATAAAGGTCCACCAAGGCAGCTTAACTACCTAGAAATAATTATGTAATAATTACAATTTCTTGGGACATAAAAGAACTAGGTGGGGCTTAGGCAACCATACACAATGGATAAGGTGCCTGGTACTTTTCAAAGTATATTTAGCTTGGTACAAGTACTGAAAAATGTAAAGCTTGAGATATTGCAGGTTTTTGGAACTAAATATATGTTATATTATATGATTTTTTAAGTTCCTATTAGGAACGAAGGGACATTTAGGGTGACTGGTGAGGGGTCTAGAGTAAGTCCTATGAGGAAAAGCTGAGGGATCTGGGGGTGTTTATCCTTGAGAAAAGGATGCTCAGGGGAGACCTTATCACTCTCTACAAATCTCTGAAAAGTGTTTGTAGCCTGGTGGGGATCAGTCTCTTCTTCCAGGTAACAAGTGACAGGACAAGAGGAAACGAGCTCAAGCTGCATCAGGGGAGGTTCAGGTTGGGCATCAGGAAGAATTTCTTCACTGAAATGGTGTTTAAGCATTGGAATGGGCTGCCCAGGGAAGTGGTGAAGTTATCCCTGCAAGTCTTCAAGAAACGACTGGATGTGTCACTTCTTGTTAGGGTTTAATTGACATGGTAGTGTTCAGTCAAAGCTTGGACTCAATGACCTTGGACATCTCTTCCAGCCTTAATGATTCTATGACTCTACGATTCTATGGTTCTGTGAACAGAAGGAAGCAGCCAGCTACTTCCCTACTACTCTTTGGGCCAAATTTATCTGAAAAGCTATGTGAAAGGTGCTGTGGGAGATATGCAAAGAGCCACATACAGTAAAGATGATGAGGCCATGATAATGTCACTGCACAGGGGTAGTTATCAGACAGCTGGGCCTCCCAGAAGCCCTTCCTTCATCATGCAGTCCCCTGAACAAGCACTACTGAGTGAAAAATCAGAGCTTTCCTGTACACTTCTAGTTGTGAAGAAGAGGCCTTGATAGCAGAAATGGCAGTAATTCAGCTGGCGGTCAACAGCTTTGAGTGCCTTGAACAAAAGGGATGTCATATTTTCATTAGTATCTAGCCTGAGGTGGTGTTTGGCATAAATTAATTCAAATAGTCATTTATATAGTTTTGCTCTTTGTGCTTTAATATCATTCAAGCATTTTCTCTTGCCTCTCCCATTCCTCTCTGCAGAAAAAGGGAGAGACAGGTTGAAGAACCAGCTGCCTTGCTTAACTGCCTGATCATCTCTTGCTGGTTCTCCTGCCAATACAAACCAGTGCCCCAGAGCACTTTTTTGGTTTGACTTATGTGTTTGAAAGTCTCTTTTGGAGGAATAGTGAAGAGATAACCTATTTAAATCTGCTGCCTCTAACAACGCATAGATGCAAATAATGATAATTGGATTTTTGCAGTCAGATTTTGTTTTTTAAGACTCACACTACTGATGTATGATGTGAGTGACATTTTTCAGAAACCTAGTTGGTATAACTGTTTTCATTGAATTCCTTGGATTTCAGTGGGAATTGATATAGGCTCTGGTTTTGTATCTGTAAACTAAGCACTTCACATCAGCGAAGGGCCGCCTGCATGGAAATCCTTTCTGACATTTTTGTAGCCATCTTCTAAGCAGAACAGCATTTTAAGATTTTACTGTCACAGTGTTATTGTACAGAACAAAGTCATTTCCTGATTAAAATGAGTGTGATTGCACTTCTGTGCATTATGTTCCACTGTACTAACGTGTGCTTTTAAAATGCAAGTATTTCAAAGAAATTACTGATTTTTAGACAAATTTCATTCTTCTAGATCACTAAATAAACTTGCATTGCTCTGAAGAGGTTATTCTTGTTTATGTCCACTTATCATGACAAGTTTCTGAAGTAATTTACTGTTGCTAATTTATTTACACACTTAATTCTCATATTATCTCTTTGAATTCATAGACAGGTGTGTCAGTTCATTAGAGCAATAAATAATTTGGTAAAAAAAAGAGATAAAAATCTTTTTAACACATTTGCATAGAGAATAGGAAGGACAATCTGTGACCATCTTTGAAGACAGCAACTTTCTGATTTAGGTAGATCAATCAGTTTAGATAGATTTTAAAAAGTGATTACTACTAAGTTAAATGCAGTTTTCTGATTCAGGTATGTGGCATAAGGACACAGAAAGAATGTAGAGTGACTATATTGAAAGAATGGTAATCTACATCAGCCAGTTACTTATTTTATATATATTTAATCCCAATTTATCAATTGCAATTAAGAATTTAATTAATAGCTAGTCTTCTAAAATATAAATGATGTAGTCTCAATTGCTAGTATTTCACTTTACATACAGATCTTCAGTTGCATTGAAATGTTACATCCCATCGATTTTGCTTTTTTACTAGTGATTATTTCATCTGTTCGAGCAGAAAAATTCAGTCAGAAATGTCCTTATTTGAGGGTGAAAAATGAAAATGACAATGAAAGAAAACTCACTATAAGCAGAAATTTTAATAAAAATACTGAATTTTAATTAATTGATAATTTCTATTCAAAACACTGGATAATGTCACTCAGCCTATCAGAATGCATTCCTTTGTGTGGAGGAACTAGGCAGTCTCTTTCTATTTTTGTTATATAAGTTTTGAATTTCCTTTCATGTTACGGTTAATTCCACATGAAAAAGAATTTAGAAATTCTCTTTCCTCCTCTCTTGCTTGTAGACCTAGTATGTTTTAACATAATCATTGAATTAATTTCTTCCAATGTAAGTCTGCAACTGTTTTGCAATCTGCCTTCCTCCTTTAATCCATACTCTTCAACTTAAAAGCAATGCCTATTTAGGTTTCTATTTTAAATTTTAAAATATTTCGCAAATATGCATCTATACCTGATTTAATAAAAATCTGGATCTGCAAGGGACTGTGCAAGGTCACGTAATTGAATAAATACAAACATGAGATTTGTAGTACACTGGAAGTGCCTAGAAAGCCTTAAAATTTTTTGATATGGCTTTTCATTATTTATTTAATTAATACAAAGCTTACTCATTTTTTCTCAGTGTTTTTTGTACCTTTCTCCCTATGCCCAAGCAACTACTATTTCATAACTTCTCATTTTATTTGGATTTTTTGTTTATTAATTTTTTGGGGAGAAAAAGTTGTTGCAATTAGAAAAGATCTCTTAGGACAGAAAGCAAAGCCCTGCCAATACAGAACTGTAACATGGAATATAGTCTCTTGTGTTTTACCCATTTCATTTTAATTGTTTTGAGGAAGATCTAGCACACTGTAGAATGCTCTCAAGAGAAAAAAGTGGAAATACCCTTTCTCACTTACAGTAAGTCATTCTTCAAATTCAGATTACATTGTCCTTTTCTCAATTTGATCTCATTATTTCTAGATATATCCCATTTGTATTTTTAAATAATTACTCTTGCCCCTTGGTGTTTACCTTCTCATTGCTTTTGACAGATATATCTTCTCCCTTCTCCCCCCACTTAATTGTTGGTTAGTCAAGCTGTACATATTTAATCTAAGCTTTTCTTATGCATCGTCCCTTCCAACCCATTAAGCAGGTTCCCCCCTCTTTGCTCTGATCCTTTCAGTGTGTCAAAGCACAAAAGTTGGAGCTGATTGCACTTGTCAAGTGTTCTCCAGTTCAAATTTGAAAGGATAGTCTGATCTTTGTTGACTTGCAAAGAAATGACAGCTCTATCCCTTGTTCATGCTAAGGTCCAGTTTCTACACTCTTGTCACCAGGCAAAAATATCTTCATAGGGATGCTGATTTCCTTACTGCTACTGTAAAATAGCCTAAGAGCAATGGGGTGCTGGTTAATGTTTTATCAACTTAATTTAAAATAATACAAACTTAAAAATTCAAATTTTCATGAGTATTTTTTGTTGTGGTGTTTACCTGTGCCTGTGGAGGGGTTAATATCATGAAAGAGCCAGCAGGAATGGAAATATTTTCATGCTGTTGCTTGAGAACTTGCCACATTTGAAAGCCCATGGTGATACTAAATGCACATAAGGTTATGAGCATTAAGTGTAACGACTTGGCCCGGAATCAGTGTTAATCTCCAGTCATGAGCTGCAAAAGGGATTCTGACACACAGATTACAGCAGAAAACACAGGCTATGCTAGTACAGCTTGTGATGGGAAAGATTTCTGAAAATATCAGAATTATCAGACTGACAGTATTTTCCAGCACCACAGCCTCTGTGAATTTTTTCTGATGCTGCTTTTAAAATTAAATGGCCTTCACTTAAAAAGTCCGAATTAAGTTGGTAGGCTATATCTGAATTAGGATCTGTTGGTAGGGTTTATCTGAAACCACAGCTTTATTGGCAGGTGATATTTCAGCTCAGAAACAGATGAGCAGCTCTTGCTGTTTCTCTGACGCCAATGGCTTCTTATGCAATCTAAATAAATTACTGAGAATGGCTCTCTAAATCAGGGATTTGCATTGACCAGCCACGAAAAAAGTAACGTGTGAAAGACCCAAGCTGGGAAGAAGATGGGAGATGACTTTTCTTACTAAATCAAACAAATAAAACAAACAAAAGAAAACCCTACAAGGTAAATGCATTTGTAACTAGCCATAGAGATTATGTATTATATCCATTTTCCTGTGCTTATAGGCATATTTCAATTTCTAAAGAGATCTCTCATGTTTACTGAAGTGGCTTGATTTCAAAGAGGTAAAAAAATCCCAAACTCTAAAACTATACTTATAGGTAGAAATGTAACATTCTTAAATATGTATATATATTGATATAATTTTAAATTAATATAAACAAAAATATTTATATCAACATATTTTCTTGTTGCTACATGAACATCTTGATGAAAGCTTTAGCCAAATGTCTGTTTGTAGACCCTGATACCCTGCCATCATTACTGTTTAATGTTTTAAAAAGGTCATTAAAACTACTATATTCACATTTAAACCAGGCCTAAACATTCAATTTTAGTCCAAAACATTTAAGTAGCCTCAGAAAGCATAAATAAAAAGGAGAAAGAAAAACCAGGAATATTCTATCCAGTGGGTTAATAAAATCTCTTTTAAAATAAGGTGCTTCTTTGAAAATAAGAAATTAAATTAATATGTCCTGGGTGTACCTTATCAAATATACTCGCTTGCCTGTGGATCTCAGTTTTTGAGATGGCTTAATTCTGAATATTTTCTTAATTTCTCTTTTAAATATTGCTAGAACTCTGGTTTAATTTCCACTTGACTCTCTTTGCTCACTAACTCCTTAAGCTTTCTACTTCTGACAGATTACAAGGGTATCATTAAGTAATGCAAGTTCATGTCTTATTAGTAGACAATCCTGTTGACCTTCATTTCCCCGTGTCCCATCTTGCATCCCACTTTAATGCTGGCAGTCTCACTTTTACTTTATCTAGGCTTTTACCTCTGCACTTATAAAGCACACACAGAACATCATGAGTGCTTTGGCACCCTGATCTCACCTTGGAACTGTGGCTTTTCAAGGCTGGCTAAGGGGTAATGATCATCAATGTTTTTATTCTTCTATTATTTATATTTGCATGCTATTGTTTTAGTGGAAATTACTCCTTTCTTTCTGAAAAGGCTGTAAAGTGTAAAGGCATAGGAAGCTTGTGCTCTCATTGTCATTAACTCTGGTGAGTCAAGACATAAGAATTATTTCTAAAGTCTCACCATTCTTCAGTCTTATCACCTGGTCCATTCCCTGGCTTTGATATTGAATTTCCCGTGTGGAACTAATGCGGTCACACATACATTAACCTCTGACGTTAATACTCAATGGCAGTAGCTAGCTGAAGCTTCTCTGTGATGTTTCTCCTTCTGTGCACTGCTCACTTTGACCTGGCTTTAATATGCATGATTTGATTGACCCCTGGCCAGTAATGAGTAAAGCCCTGAAAGAAATAAGGTCTGGTATTGATACTAATCACCCTCTAAATCTCTGTAAAACAAGCTGGTATGAAAAGGACATAGGGAATCTAATGCCAGTAAGTTTGTTTTCTAGGCAGAAGGGTATTAAGCAAGCTTTTGCAAAGTACATGTTGTACTGCCCTTTCTTTCAAGCCAAAGAAGGAAGCAAAGGCATCATCTGTCATGGAGGTGAAAAGCTGCCAGGTATCTCAAAACCTCATCTTTCATCTTCAGCAAGGAAAACTGAAATTAACATTGCTGATATGAAGGCAGGTATAAAATTGTGTGAGTTCAAGATGTGGATCTAGATATAGACATTCACCTTAAAATATGAAAAAGGAGGAAAGAGGAACTCTTCAGCTGGGCAAACCTCAGTAGTTGTTTTTTTATGAAAAGCAGCATCATAACTGTAAAGCACAGGGGAAAATAATTCCACATACTATACTGAAATCTCCCTTTCCAATGTCAAATTCACTTGCTTTAGGACAGTTTTAATGGAGATACTTATTTTACCTCTTTTGAAACCTTTTTTCAGCCAGCCAGTATAAACAGGATGAAGCATTTGTATTTCTGAGTTAAAGAAAATTGCCTGTAGTATGTCTTAAAAGTTGTAAATAGTCATGAGCCATTACCAACTGTTTAATCAATACCCAGATACAAATTTTCCCCTTTTATCATGTACAGCACATCTATTCAAAGATGCCTACACAAAGTACAGTATTTCACAATAATTTTATTTCATTTTCTAAATACTATCTCTAAAATACACTTTGATAACATGTAAGATTTACATACCTGGACATGTGTGAAACTTAGCTTTCTACCTAGCCTAATTGTATTCCTCTGAAGTAAAGTTTTCCATCAAGTGTTTCCCATCTGTTCTAGTTGTCTGGAAATAGACCTCCTGAAATATGGAGCAGCTTAGTGGGTGCAGGAATTTTACATGCTGTACGTGTCATTCCTGAGTTGCTGACAACCACTTGAGGACTGAGGCCCAGGAAGACCAAAAGTGTGGTCCCAACCAAGCATGCATTATTTCCTTGGTGGCAGAAAAGATACAGCAATTTTGTTCGTTCCTGTGATATGTATTTGGGTAGTCACTGCTGTATGACATGGAAGTGGGTTTTTCTCATAACACTAAAACTGATCAGCTGTGTAACAAGAATTGTGTTATGATCTGGAACAGGCTTTACAAAAGGTGAAGGAAGGATTGTTACAGTGAGGACTGATTTGAGGTGTTTTTAATATATCCACCCTCTCCTTCAAATGGGACCCTTTTTTGTGTTACATCTAGTAATTATTGGATTAATGAAATCCATTGTAAGGCAGACAAATTCATCATGAGTAAGTTTCTCTGAGGTCTGACCTTTTTGTAAAAAATTGACTACCAATAGCATTGGGACACCTGATGTGACAGAACAGTTTTGGAATGGTGTGACATAGGCTGTAATTTCCATGTTTACTAGATATAGCAATGAATAAATGTGGGGTTTATTCAATTGCTAAAAATATATATTCCTCAGAAAAAAACCCAAAAACCAGCAGGTAATCTAGGTAATACCAAGTAATCCAAATTAAGATTTCCTACATCTTTGTGCTAGAGAAATCTGTAGTTTTATATCATTCAGAGATCTCTCACAAGCTTGAAATCATCTGAACAATTTATACTTACTATGCTTTTATCAAATATAAACAATATTAAATGAACTGCTGACTTTTTTCCTGAATCGTGAAATACGGTGTGGAACTTAACTCATAATAATTAAATAATAAATAGCATTTTTTCTACAGTGAAGTGATTTAATTTTACCAGTACACCAAAAAATTTCTTTCTCCAACATAAAATTATTTTCTCTCTAAGATACTCCCTTAGCAATTGTGTTTGACTTTGTCCACAAAAGAATAGGTTGATATCAGGTATAAAAACCTAATTTGTGTTGTGCCAATGGATATCTGCAGGTTTAGGTATTGAAGATGTGGCTCCAGCCTCTCTAGGTGGGGATGTTTTTGGATAGAGGCTCTGAAAAAAAGGCTGCAGAAAGGCAACCAGGATCTTCCAGCTTTTTCAGATTATGTGCATATGCAACAGGTAGGCTCCAAAAATGTGTCTCTGGACATACAGGAAGAAAGGTTTAATTAGCAACAGAAATGATGAAGTCCTTTGAAAATTTTTGGTGATTAGCTTGTATGGATAAAGTTGTCATTCTTCTCTTGCCTGTGGGACACTGGTCTACAACTTAGTCCCTGCGCAGCTTTGCAGAAACTAAAAAGGCAGCAAAGAGAGAACACTTCTTTTTGACAACCCACTGTTAATAGAAATAGAAACCCTAGTCAAAGTAAGATTATGAAAAAAGTTATTAAAAGGAAATGTTAAAAAAAAAAAAAGGCAAGGAATATGTGGTTCTTTGTTATTCCTAGGGATGAGAACATGGTAACTTATGTCCCAAAGAAGACAGAAGCATCAGAGTAGTGAGATTAGTATATATTTTTTTCATGGCAAAGGACTGACCAAAGAAGAGATATGGAGCAAGCAGTATCATCAGAAGATCTCAGTGCTTATTTGCATGGAGAAATGGGATGTTGACTGTAGTTGCACTTTAATTATTTATGACAGCAGGGAAAACTAAAAAGAAGGGTATCGGAATCCTGTGAAAGGGGGAGCAGGAATGTTGATGGTGCAATATTGTCTTTGGTATGTACCATAGGGTGGAATTCAGACCACTGCTTCTAAATATCAGAGTAGTTATTGATATGGCAATTGGTACAGTATTATTTTCTATTGTATTGCCCAGTAGTTATTCAAAAGGATTGAACAAGTCTACCTAGACATCCCCTCAGGGGCTACAAATATAATTCTGAACTGCTGGATAAGATGAAGTCAAAATCAACAGCCCTTCTGTTCTGCTTCATTTCAAGAAGCTCGATTGTTGAAGGTTGCTCTTTCAATGATTTTTTTTCTCTCATTGTGGCAAGGAAAAAATCAAACAAAATAATTAAAATTTGATCCAGCCCTTATCTATTTTCCCCAAACTGAGCATAGCTGCCTTTTAACAAGTAAATAATCCTTCCTTCCCTTGTAGCTGTTGTGAGTTGTTTTAAATTAATCGTTTTACTTGATTGACAAACTAACACACTTACATCTTCTTCTTTTAGGACATAACTGTGTCCTTCACTTATGAAACATAATTATGTGATCATGTTGGAAACTCCAGGAAAAATGTTAGCCCAAGAGTTAAGCCTGACTGTTAAACAAAACCCAGACTTTCAATATTATAACCTCTGAGCAAAAATTAGCATGCCAGTTCCTTAGGCAATCAAAGCACACACAAAGCACAAAGGATCAGGATTTCATCCTAACAGATGTGTTATTGAGAAAATGGCCACTTTTAGCTTTGTGATTATTTGCTCAGATGTTTAATCTTCACATGACAACAGAACTTGAAGAAACTAGCTTCAACACTGTTTACATGTGCCTGAAGCCAAGAGCATGATGTGCACTCACTGAACTGAGTGAAACTGTGGCCGGCTGCACGCAGTGCCCTGACAATGGGGCAGCAACCAGAGGTCAGGTTCAGCACATGGATCTCCTCATGCCAGAAGAACCAGACCTAGTCACAGAGCCTGAGGGCATGTTTGCTCTTCCCCGTGCAGCATGGCACAGGAGCTTTGCACTAACCAGCTCCGGCCCCGAGCCGCGCTTTTCCAGCTCTATTGCTTTTGGCCCAGGCATTAGATTAACCACAACTAGATGAGTGAGGGGGTGTGGGATGGAAGAGCTCCCTGCAAAACCTGGGCTTCAGAGCAGAGCCTCTTCCTTTGAGGTGTGACGCTTCTGAAGCCAAATCTGCCTTCAGCTCCCCTTTGGAAACCAGACGTTGGAAGGAATATTTTTCCAGCATATCACATTTCCAAGATAACTACCCTGCTTAATCATACTGTGATAGCATTTATTAAGCGCCCCACCCTGAGAATCTGCAAATGATGAAAGGTAAGGGTTTGGCACTGGTGTGCATCTGCCAGGTTGGTGAGCTTAAGCCAATGCCAGTAGAAGGAGCAGGAATATTTGTATGAAATGTGCCTCTACACTAAAACTGGCTGTGTCACTACACTTTTTTTCCTAATAGGTGGCAAGTTCCTTTTTTTAATAAACCATTTAGATTCACCAGCTCAGGTCATTTCAAGGCTGGGAATTTTCATCTTCCCTTCATATAGCCATGCCCATAGAGACAAGTCCTTCCTTCTCATCTGCCTTCCACTCTGATATGGTCTCAGGTTAGGAGGGTTGGAATGGTTCCTTTATTTAAAAATTCATCTATTTATTCACACATTGGGACACTTGTGACATAAACACCAGGATGGACTTGTCAGCAGAAGGAGGTTGGTGTAGCCCCACCTCTTAATATAGACACAGTGTGCAGTGGCTTTAGCAAAGAAATCAGCGACAATGTTAACACAAAAATGCAGTCTTGCCATTTGCACAACAATGGTTAATCTGCAATTTTTTAATTATGTGAGTTGGCCTCCAGTAACCATACACTTAAAAAATACTGTGGAATAAAACATGCATCTCAGACAGCTATGCATTACCTCCACAAATTCTAAAAGAGTGCCTTCAGATTAGGAGAGAAGCAGCACAAATCACAGCAATGAGATATGCTTGCAAACATGTAAAGCAATGTAGGTAATAAATACATGGAGCATTTATATATAATTTACTGTTAGGTGATTAAATATCAGTGCAAAAGTTTCTCTAAGTAACTCCTAAATATTTTAACCTTTATTTATGTTTGATACATGCCAATGTAGCTATCTCTGTGTGAAATGTTGGGCTTAATTCTTTATCACACTTTGGTCTACTCACATTTATTTTGTTACTTCTATTTCTGATTTACTCCAAAATTACTGAGAGGGGTGGTTCAGGTCCTTCGTATCTGGGAACAGTAGTACATCTCAAAGACGCTTTAGAAATACCAGGATAAACAGCTTTCAGAAACAGATACAATAACTTGAAGGAAATAGTAACTATCTGTACTATCATTGTTTGGTACATTTTCAGCTGTTTCATAAAATTCATAGAAAATTTCCTAGTAACAGATTTTCACGTGTAGTCTGCATATTAAATTTGGACTCAGAACTATTGCAATCAAGTAGCTTGGGTTTCAATTCATTCACATTTCCAAATTCCAGCAAAGATATTCCAGCAAATTGTCCAGATGCCTCAGAGACAGGGGTTACCTTTCCTGGTGATTATGGTGCATGAATGCAAGTGATAGAAAGGGCAAAAGTGTATGGACAGAAAAGATCAATGTATAACTCTGGCAAGGACAAACACTGTGAACTTTAAGAAAGATATCTATGTGGAGAAATATCTGGCAAAAAACATCTTAAATTTATACAGAAAATTATGTTTGGATCTTAGATCATTACAAATCCAACTGCTGATTGCAGGACATTACATCATGGAAACTCACCTGTTTGATGGAGAATAGGAGTCCTTGTGCATGAGGGCTTATGCCAACAAATTGGGAGTCCAGCCAAAATGACAGATCAGAAAATGAGGTACCAGCTTTGCTGCACCCATAAGGCATCATGGCAGAATACCAGAGTTTCAAAATATTGCCAGTTTGATCTGCATAAGAGATTTCATGTGATGTCATTTTTTTCCCAGTTAGTGGGAATTGTGTATTTAAAAGAACAATCTATTCACTGACAGGTAATTCCTTTTTTATGAAAATTCAAGCCGGAATACTTCGAGCAAGTCCTAGGTATATTTTTAATCCAACAGTACTCTTACAAAATTATTTTTAATCCAATAATCTGCTAATGTAATTTCAAATTCATTTAAAAAAATGTAATAGAATCCATCACATTTTAAGACGAAAGGAAAATTTCTTTGCCATTCAAAGGTGAAACTTAGATAACTTATCATGAAAATTTGTTTATGAAATCATCAATGGGAAAATTCTCTGTCTGACGTATTTTTTTCTCAACTCCACCAACAGAGGGAACAGATTTAGGGTTTTCTTTAGCTCAATGAGAACTCTAATTAAAGGTGGCAAATATAGCAATTACTATGCAAACAAATATAGTACAAGCATGTTTAATTGTTATTCTGTTTTGGTAATCATTTATCTTTCCCCAAATTTAAAGCCTTGCAAAGTTAATGAATGGCTTTCATTTAAATTCTGTAATTTCCCATTCTATATATTGTTCCTTAATTTCAGTTAACACTGGATGAAGGAACATTGCTATCTGCATCTCAAAAAATCCCCAAAAAGTCCTTCTCTGAGAAAAGTTGTTCTGTATGGAAACTAAATATTGCAGTATCAGTGGTTTTCATTTGGGTAAAATGCTCAATAGTATGAAACAATGTGAGTCTGGATAAAGTCTTGAGAGCATCCATTATTTTCAAAATTGAAAAATTAATGCACTTCTTAGGTCACACATTGTAATAAGGAAAAGTTTATTTTAAATTTTTAGGGGTGATGTAATAAGAGAATGTTCCTAAATTATTTGCTGGGTATTTAATTATAGTAAAAAGACATTGAGAATTGCTTTAAGTGTTTTCCTATATAGATAACTATATAGTTTTCCTATATAGATATCTATCTATCTATCTATATATATTTTATACACACACACACAGGTTTTCATATATATACGTAGGAAAATGAGCAAAATATATATATGCTTGTAAATATATGTTAATAATACAAAACCACAAGTGTGTTTGCAGGTTTTTGCATATATGTTCAGAGTGACACTTACTGATTCTGCAGAGACAGTTCTCTCTCTAAAAACCACCTTCTGCTCTCCACTACGAGAGAGTGCAGTGACTTGTCTGCCAGACTTGGGTAGCCTGTGTCTCTGACCTATAACCTTCCTATGCACAAAGAAAAGGCAGGAAAACTCAATTTTCTGCACTTGGCTACTCTTGCAAGCAATTAATATAATGTATTGCTTACATACTAATGCACAGAAACAAGTATGTAGCAGAAATGATGGTGCTTACTTATAATCAAAGGCTAAAGGCAGTAGGAACCTAAACAAAAAAGCCTGTGAACTGCTACTGTGTTTTCACTACATTCATTAAAAAAAAGCAGAAGAAAAAAAAATTAATCCCCTTTTTATGTTTTTTTTCCATCTAGCTGCTCTACTGATTTATTTTAAGGCAAACATTAGAATTATAGTTTTAAAGAAGATACATCCTTTATTATTTAATTTGGTTTTTTGGTTATGCTCCACTCCAGATGTGTATTGGTTCATAAACCCCTCCCCGCCTGCACCCTGGAAGTTTGGAGAAGAGCAAGGAAACCTTTCCATTTCAAGCTAAACAATACTTAAATAGTAAGTCAGAGATCTATTGCCCATAAAACTTGGAAGGGTTTTTCCTGCATTTTTTCACCTTCTCCATGCCAATGCATTTAAATATATCTTTAATACAGTAGCAGTGTTCTGGTCATGACCTGCTACCATTTATGTTGCACAACAGCTTTCCTTAGTTGCTGTTTAGTCTTAGAAACCTTCACCACTCAGGCTGAAAATTCTTTGTTCTCTATTTGGGGCTGAACTTCAGTGGCAGGTTTGGGCAAAAGCATTTGTGCCATTTGTCAATGAGGGGAGGATGAATAAACAAACAACTCTTTTATTTGCAAAATTATTGCTTCTGACCAGTTCAATTTTATTGTTGTTGTTGGGTGTTTTGTCTTTTGTTTTATCTGAAATGCAACATTTTAGAAGTAATTTTCTTTTGCCAGTTGCTAATATGTAGACACTGAATTGTATTCCTGAGGATTACTGCAGTTTTCTGTACTCCTTTTATAGTGCAAATTCATATACATTTAGCTATGAGGAAAAGAACTGGGAGGGGAAGGTCTTGTCTGAAAAGCAATGAAGCAAAACTTAGGATACTTGGATTTAGTTTCTAACACAGCTGTACATGCCTTGAATGGTCAAGCTCCTTAGGGACAGATCTTTCAAAAGCACCTGAAGACTTTCCAAGTGCAACTCACTTGCTTTTTGGAAAACAAAAGTCACGGTTTTCTTCTTACAATATACCAAGGTACATTGAGTATGTCCCAAGGAAGAGGAGCATGTCATAGATTTTCACAAATTCCACTAAAATTATTCTGTAAAAAGAGAGATGATAATGCTTCCTTTCTTTCCTCTATCTTGCTACTTTGTGAAAGAAACTGTGTTTTATTGTGTTTGCTTAGTACAATGAAGCTGGGAGCTGAACAGCAATCTGCTGAATAGTGATGGTGATGCTATGGACAAATTTATACTTCCTATGCCGTCCATTTCACAGTCTGAAGGAACAGGGTCACAAATGGTAAATTGGTCAAGGGCACCAAATGTCACAGGAGGAATAGACTGCTGAGTATTTCCACAGACCACTGAAACTCAGACAATTAAATAACTATAAGCGACGGCATGAATTATGGACTTGATTTAAATAATGAACTTAAAGTTCCAATTAGGAAAACATTTGAAAACATGCTTAAGTCCCATCACAGGCCATAACTGCATTTCAGCTTTTCACTAGAACTTCATCTGGCATTTAAAATTAAACATGGATTAAAGGATGATTTTTCGATAAAATTCTTTATCTCCCAAAGTCAATTTTTCAGTAACTTGTGGCTATCTGAAAGCAGTTTCGTATCTGTGAAACTCTGTACAATTGTAACTTCAGTAGTCATTGTCAGATCCATTTCTGCATGTATACCCACGTGAAAAAATATTTCAATATTCACATTGCTGAGAAAATAATATTATAGATGCAAACAAAAACCCAGTTGAGATTGTCCTAAGTTATTTACATACTGTATACTGCAGAGTATGAGTATAGAAAATGACATTTCTAGTGATAAAAGATAACATAGATTATTAATTAGTGATTTTTTTTTCTTCCTACCAGGAATTTAAAATTAATTCTGATTAGTTCTGATTTTGCCTAGTAATTAATCAAAATTATACTGTAGGTCCACCGGTATTAGATCTTGCTGTTCTACATGCTTGTCTTCTGAAATCGGTTTGTGCTATTGAATATGCATTATTAAAATCTTTATTCAGGGATTTCCAGACATTTTAAAGCATAACGGGGGGGCAAGAGTTTCGAAGTGTTAACTGAGTGTCATCTGGCTTTGAATTATTTCAGTGATTGAAATACCTCTGGCACCTTTGGATCAATTGTCAGTGAATTTAGACAATAGTTGGGGGGGGGGGGAATGGGGAATATAATGCTAAGAGATATTTATGAAAATTCAAAACAACATATCAAAATTTCCTGCGTTTATCTCACATATTGTACTCCAAACAGTTAACAATATTAAGATGATTAAAATAACTATTCAGATATATGTATGCAAGAAACATGATTTTCTCATCCAATTAACACAACCAGGAGTGATGTTTCTCATAATGTTATTTTCTATTTTGCTTAAGGTTGCTTAAGGTAAGTAGTCTTAGTCTTTTATGTTTAAGAAAACACTGAGTGAATATGTAGAATTCTCTTATTTAAAATGTGTGACATGCTGCTTTTCCTTCTAGATGAAGCAACTGGATTCAGAGGAAGGACACCATCGGCAGAAAATATTACTGACACAGTATTATGTGCTGTGGGTACTGCAAAAAGGCACCCCAGGAAGCACTGCCAGTCCTGCATTTCTCCACACATCCAATGGATATGTAAAGGGACTCAAAGGCATCTTTTATCCTGCAGGAGATGGATCTGGGGAGAGGGGACTGGGGTCCTGCTCCTGGTCACTGTGAAGCTGGGGTCCTTGGTAGGGATGTGTGAAGACTGTCACATCACATCACCAGCCCATTCAAAATGGCTTTTTATAACAACTTTTGCAGACATATCTTACACTGGTATCTGGACTGACTTCTTTGGTCTTGTAAAACATCACATCTGGTTCAGGGGGATCACTGTGACTTGTTCAAGCACAGGTTAGAAAAATCTGATTTTTGGCAGGTGTGTGATGGGGGTGCAGGAGCCCTCCAAGCGGATTTAGTTGATAGGACTTGGACGGCTGTGTTTGTCCCAAGCCAGTTCACTGGGAAAATAATAATCCTTGTGAAGTGACTTCTTTGAAATTTCACCGCTTGTATTTCCCACCCTCAGTGAATTCCCTATTTGTCTCTCTAAGTGTTTCCTCTCCCTGAAAAAGCTGCTTACTTACAGATAAATTTTCAAGCTCTCTTCATTCTTCCAAATGACTCATATCTCTCCCAGTCTCTTCTCCTGAACGGAATAATAGGATCCTTCTTGCTGTCATTTATCTCTGTGAACACCCTGATTTATAATAGTTGAGCAAATAAGATTCAAACAAATGTTTTAAATATGGGGGTTTTGGTCTATTACATTTGCATATGATGAAATTATACGACCTTCGTGATAGTCCCAAATGAAGTGTACAAAGTGGAATTGGTATAAAAGAGGAACTTTTCAAAGATGATTTCCATCACTGGTTATAACCAGACCCATTATTTTTCTCCTGCAAATGGCTCCCAAGTTGGCCAAAATTACAAATGGATTCTTTAAGGAGCATAATTGGAGAGTGCTTTCAAATTTGGTTGTTTCTGAGGAAGTTTTGCAACTTTAATTCATTCTTTATAGTAATGGGGTAGTTCCTCACTGTGTCATTATAAATTATGATAGAGATCCAGCTGAGTCCTTGGAATTGAGTGTAAATTTAGTATTAATGTTTCTTGGGAATGTAGAACTTAATGAATAGGAAATTTATAAACGATTGTATTCTACCAAAGCAATCTGCTTGTAAGCTCTTTGTTCTGAATCCCATCCCTTGTGCACAGACTCAAAAAATCCTTTGGGAGTGATGAGTAATGCGCCAGAATGAACAGAAGATGGATTTGGAGAGAAGTCAAGATGTTTCTGATCACTTTGGAAAGACACAATGTCATTACACTAAGTGAACACCAAAGTGAGCTATGGGGTGGAAATTGCAAGATAAAGCTGAGGGGGTTATTTTTAGTCCATCATCCACACGCTTTAGACCCTTTAGGAAGACTGTGCTAGTTTTACAGAATGTTGTATTTAAAATAAATATATTAATAGGCGACGTTAAAAATCACTGTGGCTTTAGGTAATGTTTTTAATGTTCAGATCTATTTGACACATCTGTCTGGAGCCATGGGAAAATTGCAAATTAAAAAGATCCACAAGATAAGCACACACCAGTGTCTGAGGGAGACTAGTCATTTGGGTAGGCCCTTTTTTTTGCGTACTCTGACCCAAATAGCTTATTTTTCCCCTTTGATTTAGAACACAGAAGTTATTTGCTATTTGCAGATCAGGTTATTTGGGTCAAAGCACTGGAGTAAGCCTAAAGTATCTGAACAGTCGGGGGTTTTCTTTTTTTCTGATTTTTTTTTTTTTGTTTGGCTTTTTTTGGTTGTTTTTTGGTTTTTGGAGATGGGGGGAGGGTTGTTTCTCCTTTTTTTTTGCATCAGCTTTGTTCTACTTCACTGCTGCTCCACATTTTAGCATCAGTAACCAGTGCCAGCTCCCTGATCCCAGAATAGCAAAACTCCATCTGGGTCGAGGTGCAGGTGGGATAAATATGCCTTGCAGGTGTGTGTGGTGAGGACATATCTTTTCAAACAGAATTAAACATTAGTTTGCAAACTATATGAGCTGCACGCAATATACATGATCTTTAATAAGACACTTGGTGCAGCATTTCTGAACAGAAAATACAATTCAAAAAATTATCTTGATTGAGAACTCTGCCATTAGGCAATAACAGGTAGAAGGTTTTGATCAAAAAGTACTGTAGGCAGCAGAGAGATGCAGGAATCACCTCTTAGTCCAGTTGTCCTTAACATTTGTGGAAGAGCAGGAGCAGCATATAACTATTTTGGAGTGGATAACTAGCTGGGAAATGTTGAAAATACCCATACAGATAAAAAGAGAGGACTGGAGTGCATTTGGGAAGAAAAGATAAAAACTGCTGCTTTGAAAATTATCTGAAACAAGGACAATGTGAGGAAAAGTGATAATGATACAGACTTCAGAAGTGCAAGAGAAGAGATTATTAGATGTCATAGTAATAGACAAAAATCAGTTTGGGTTTATATATGCAGAATTAATGAACCGCGAAAGAAAGAAATGATAGTGAGAGAGAACACAGTATGCATACACCCTCCAAGTATACATGATAAGTCTGATAAATTTCCTTGTAACTCATCAGGGAGTCACAGAGAGGACATCTCTCAGATGGAGAGAAGGCCTTTGTTTTATGTTTGGCCCTCAAAGTAGGTGTGTGAAATTTAAGTCTGAAAAATCACTGTTGTTTATGCCCCAGCAAGGGGCTGTCCTGAATGTTTTTCTTTCCTTTACAGTTTTCAGTTTCGTCTCACAAGTAGCATCTGAATGTGAGTGAGATTTACTGCTCATCCTTCAGTATTCATTGGAGGAGCCGAATCCAGGAACGTTTGGCAAATGTTACTTTACGTGTTGTTTAAATCTATGAAGAATAGGTGTGAGGTTCTGCTTAGCTGAATCTCTGCTAGGTTTTGGGTTTCTGGATTTAATCTGAAGTCAGTACCCCTGTCTACTCATTTCTTAATGAGATTACAATTAATAACACAGCAATTGTGCATGAATTAGTGCATGAAGGATAGAGAGGAACATTTTATGAGGACACGTAATGACAGGCAAAGGGAGAATGACAGGAGGCAGATTTGGATTAGAGATTAGAATGAAATTGTTCTTTGTGAGGGTGGTGAGGCACTGGCACAGGTTGCCCAGAGAAGCTGTGGATGCCTCATCCCTGGCAGTGTTCAAGGCCAGGTTGGATGGGGCTCTGAACAACCTGGTCTGGTGGAAGGTGTCCCTGCCCATGGCAGGGGGGTTGGAAGTAGAGGACTTTTAAGGTTCCTTCTGACCCAAACCATTCCGTGATTCTATGATTTTTTATAGATCTCCACAGCATCTGCATCATGCAGAATATAAAAGCTAGTTTAGTTTTGCATTTAAAGGGGGGAACTAGGAAGGGAAAAAAATGCAGTCTTTGTAACAAGCTGTAACACTTCCATCAAAGTAAGGTGAGGCCTTTTATCATCTCCTCTCACGCACTCCAGTTCGTTACCAGTCCAACTTGTTCCAACAGCACATGCGAATATTCCCCTACATAATGCACTGTGTTGGGATAGTAGCAGCAAGGTGAGCAACTCTTTAACCAGCCTTTGCCTCACAGAACTCAAAATATTTTCGTGGTTTTGTTCCATCACATATTTTTAGATCTTTAAACACCTGAAATAGGGCTAAGGTTTCTTGTTGGCTTGCCTGCAGAGTGGCCTGTTTAATAAAGAAAACACCACTTCCAGTTGCGGTGTTTTGGTGTCAGGCATGGAACAATGCTCAGGTAGGAGCTGCTCCTAAAATTGATACCCTCAGAAAACACATCCAAAGGTTTCTTAGGTGCACTTAGGCTATGGAGGGTAATTGCTGAAGGGTTTGCAGACTTCTGCTTAACAGTCAAAAATGTAATGGATTTAGACAAAAGATGAATTATTGCTGAGAACCTGAGGAAAAATACTGCCTGCATAAAAGCCTAACCAGGACATTTGACATGCATTTTTCACAACATTCGGATTTGTAAAAACATTCAGGCTCCTAAGTTTTATAATTAAATAAGCAAAGTATGTGCATTGGAACTACAACTTTGCATTGTAATATTGCTAATTTTATTCAGTTATGAACATCTATGGTGCTAAGATCAAAGAAAAATATTGCTAAAATTAATGAAAAAGCCCAAACCTATTGCTATCAATAGATTAAAAAATAGTTGAAGAAAAATCCCCACAAAATTAAAGGTTTTCCTCACAGATCCCTGCATTGTTACATGAACATCCTAAACGAATCTGTGCTATATATGATTGTTGCATGATTCAGTGAATGATGAAATTACCTTCGATGGTACTGTTTTACCCGTAGCTGTTTCACATGCATTTCCATTAGAAAGAACAAAGTGCTCAGTGTTAAGATGAGAGTGCTCTTTAGTGGCCTCAATAGCTGGCTCATTCAACAATTCCAACTGTCAATATGCCAGATATTTCTATGTAGTGTTCCCATTTAATGTACCCAACAAGAAAAACTACAGTAATAGCACCAAATTTGGCTTATAATTAAAACAGAAAAATTTCATATTTTCCCTTTCATGTAACTGTACTAATTCGCTAATAAATTCCATAAAGTTGACTCATATTTCTTCTTTGGCATTCTGCCAAAAGAACAGAATTCTTTGCGTTTGCTTAATTTCCATTTTTCAAAACTAATTTCAATTTTTATTACTTCATTTTAAATTTATTGATTAAAGTAATATTAAGTCTTGCGAAGCTTTGCCAAAGAAAATGAAAGAAGGAAATTATGTATATTTAATTAGCGACAGTTCCTTTTTAGGAACAACCTATTCTTTCTCTTTTAAGGGTGAATTTTATTATCAAGTAAACTAATTCACTCATAACACATTAGTCAACCCTGTGAGAAAGAGGAGGGGTGAGGGGGCTGAAAAAGTCCTTTCGTATTTAAAGCCTGTTCATTTAAGAAAGTATATATATATTATATCTATATAATTTAAAGAAAATTCAGAAAGCTATTTTATAAAATAAAAGTCCTCTGTCTTCCTCAAATCTCCTCAAGGTTTATATTTCCATCTTGTACTACTCCAGTGTTGGCTTCAACATTGCTGCTTCCAGGTAACAGATTTCTGGAGAAACAAAGAATGAAACATGGTAACACATGAAGATAAAAAAAATTAGTAGAGTTGAACTCCTGAAATTCCTGAGTGTTTATTTCAGTTTAAGATTTATGTTTTAGGTATGGATTCCATTAAAACAAGGAAATATTACTGTTGTTTGTTGGCTTTGAAGAGACTTCAAAATGTTAACTACATAGGCAGTTTTCTTCTTCATTAATAGAGGTTTTGTTTTCAATGTTTTTGTTAAATTGGGAGTATGCTCAGCACCTTCACAAAGAAGTCCTAAATGATTAAGCCACATTAAACAATGAGATGTGTCACATTACAGCATTAACAGTGAAAAATAAATCAGTTAATCAAATGTGTGACAAAAGTAATTTTGGGGTGAAAATTAAAATTGATTTCTATTAGAAAGAAAAAAAGTAGAACTTACAATTCAGCATCATACTTACACAGATCTAAGGCCATGAATTTAATATACCCTTATTTATAGAAACTAATATTGAAGATGACAATCTCTGAAAATTGAAATCGTATGGTTCTTTCTATGATAGCTTTTCTTTAATTCTGTAGAGAAGAATACAAAAATTTAAAATGCTCTCTTTTCCCCAGACCAGGGAAATATGTTCCAGTGGAGCAGTCAATAAAAGAACTTTCCCCCTCAAAAGCAACCTTTATAAGAGAAAAAAATCAGGGATAAAAGCAAAACACACTTATAAAACCACTTGGCGAAACCGAATAATATACCAAATATGAGAATGAGGACCTTTTGAAGCCACTTCTTCTGCTACAATTGTAGAGTAGCTGATGAAGTAGTTGGTCTTTCCCCTCTTCTCCTGGATAAGCTCTTACAATTTTTTTCCAAACTCCCCAAAACATACAGCTGTCAGATAGTCACTTAAACTCCAGCCACATAACCACTGATGTATTTTCTGTTAGATAGATAAATCCCAAAAATCGTAAATAAGACCAACCTCTTGTCTTTGAACTTATGTTTGGTTTCTTCTTGCCCCAGGCTCTTTTGCATTTTTAATCATTTTATATAAAAACTAGCTCCTAAGTAAAGGGTTCTCTTTTCTTCCCCTCTGTTCTTTCCCTTCTTCTCTGTCTCCTCTCCCTCATTTATGGCTCCTTCATTTTGCTGTGGGGGGCTGCAGTCAAGATGACAGGCATGTCAATCAATTTCAGCATCATTTTGAACTATTCCTATATGAAGAGTAGTGGCATATTCATCTTAATATCAGACTCTAACATTGTAACATTTCTGTGTTAACATTGTAAAGGTCTCCACAGAACTGGTCTATAATACAAAAGCAGGTTAGGCATGGTTCATGCTGACAGTTTCTTTGTACCAAAACATGCCAGCAAAAATGTATTTCTTTATTAGGACATCCATTAGGACCCAGGGAATACTGGTTTGCGCTTATGACTTCTTTTGTGTGTCAAAAAAAATACTCCTATCCTCTAAGATTTGACCACAGACGTTAACTTACAGCAATAAATGTCCTGTACTATACGTGCAGTGCTTTACAGCTTCCCTGGTCATCCATCATTTGTTAAGCTGTTTCAGTTTAAAAATATAATAGTAACCACAGGAGCAAGGAAAAAAGGCTTCTGGGTACAAATGGCTACAAACCTTTAAAATTCTGTGGTTTTGCCAGTCAATTAGATTTTGAGGTACCACTGGCGGAACAGCTTGTTCTCCGTGTTCTGCTGGTGGGAATGTTCCTCGTGGTACATGTCATATAAAGTACATATTGCCAGACTGGTTTTACTTAGTACATGCTTAACAAGAGTGTCCCAACCCACTAATTAGAACAAGTAACCCAGAGGTCCATTATAAATTGCTAAAAGGACACATATGATAACCCTAGGAAAGAAATATGATTGCCTTTATTTATTATTAATTATTACAATAGTTAAGCAATTAACAAATAACTTTATTCTTTCAGGCTTTTAAGGAAAGGCATATTTCTATGTTAATTATTACCACTGAGTTATTAATACTATAGAATAAAACAATTAAACATTTTAATGTTACTTTGCTCTAAGCAAACAATAACCCTCAAGATTTGTAACCTCCAACCCCCTTGGTAATTTATTTAAATAGCAAAATAATTAATTTTCTAAATTATATAACCATTTTTACTCCGCAAGCCCATTCCTCTAGATGGGTGGGTAAATATGCTCTTCCCACATGTTATTCCAGCTCTGAATACATTGACAGGAAGCCCATGGTGGCACTACTCTGCGATTACTCCATTGACATGCTGGAGTCCCACTGTCAATTTCTAGTTTTGTGTGAAAAGACTCAACAAAATATTTCACATGCATCTCTAAAAGAAATCCTCTAGTGCCAAAGGGAAGAAGATGTGTCCTATTTCCTTTGCTTTGTGTAGAGTAGTTCACTCTCTTGAGAGCAAATATTGGCGTTCTTGTTTCCTTGATTACCATGTCAAGGTTTTCAGTGGAGCAAGAACTGGATTTGTGACTCTGCATCTTAAGGGAGGTACCCATAGCCCTTGGCTAAGGAATTGCTCTCAACTTTAGAGGTTTTTTGGTGCACTGAATATTTAATTAGTTATTGCAAAGTGGAGCAGCTTTCAGGCTGAAACAGGAGGGGGAAAATATTTTCCTCCCTCATTAATATCTTATGGGATATTCTCCTGGAAGGTAAGAATTCAGGTCTTCTCAAGCAGAGAAGAGAGTGAACCCCGGTCTCTTTCACTCAAGCTCGGGGCATGGGCTTGGAATTAAATTAACTAGAAAGCTGTCTAGTTATAAATGGGTCAGCCCGTGTGTGAGTAAAAATAGTCCAGGTAAGTTAAGTCACCTTGCTTCTGCTCCTGTGAATCCTAGCTAGGGAGAGGGGTCTACCTCTGACATGATCCATAGTTGAAGCACATTTTTCCACTCCTTAAGCATGTGCACTGAATTTTTGTGAATCCTGCTGTGATCCCACTGTTAGAAAATTGTTCTCCTGCAATGTGTATGAAACCTCCAAGCCAAAGCAAGGATGGACACTTGATTTGGTAGCTACACAACAGAAAGTCATGGTTTTGTCTAAGTATTAAGCATGTGTGAACCCTTACTGGAGCCAAAACCTACAGATACCACGGTCCCTGGGTAAAGCAAAGGGAACACCTTACAACCCAGGATAGCAGTATCCTATCCTGATAGATACGCTGGCAGAGAAATTCGGGAAATGACAGAATTCTGCTAGCAAACTCTGCTTGACTGGACATAAACACTGTGAGTGATTAAATATTAGACTTGGTATTAGGTTTAACTTCAACACTAGTTTATTATTTTCTTTATTCTTTTTTGGGGGGGTGACTTATCTTTATTTGAAATTGTTTAGCAGCTCAGATAAAAAAAAAAGGTTAATTAGAGAAAAGGTCTAAAATGCTTGCCCAGCTGAGATTCATGGAAAATAGAAATCACAATGTGTTTCTCAATAACTTCGCACTGTGTTCTAACCTAGATATTACTTTTTGCTTCTGAAAATCATCAGACCTTTATAGATAGCTTGGGTATTCTATCACTTTGCTTTCTTAAATATTTAAACACTCAGCTGGTTTCTTCTTTTTGTGTTCCTGTACCAAGTGAAAGATAAAATAGAAATAATGGCAAGCATTTTGCTAAATAAAAATTATTTCAGTTTGAGGTTAATTCTCACATTGTGACTATGTTGCTACTAAACATACTTTTATCATTCAGTCAGCAAATACATTTTGGGGTCCCATTTACAATCAGATCTCTGAAAGGAAGATTTATCTGAAAAAGCATTCTAGCAGCTCCAAATTACAGCAGTTACTAATGATGTGAATAAACATTTTTGTAAATTGATGCTGAATGATTTCTTTAAGATAACTGAGAATTCCTTCACTCCCACTACAACCACTTTTCCTTGTGAATAAATACCCTGTACAGTTTGTAGGTTTTCTTACTTCCCAATCTAAATTTAAGCCGTGATACAAAGCTTATCTTTTGTCTAAGGTTTTTGCATTTTAAAGGGCACCTACAGAATATTTCTACTAAAAGGCATACGTGGGTGAGAAAGAAGAATGGAGGACATGAAGTTGATTTCACTTTGCCTCTTTCACTTATAGTTGCTTGATGAAACCTGCCAAATTTGATTTTGGAGTGTGCACGTACAGCATATATTAAAGGAGCTAGTAAATTTTCAGAAAGGGAAATCAATACAATAATTCAATGTGAAAAGCTCATTCTTAACTGATAGATTAGTTGAGGTTTCATGGCTCACTGTACATTTTAAGAGCAACATTCTAGGCTGTTACTGATCATGGGAAAAAGTCCATCTTAAGAGGAAATGTGTGTGTTGAGGAATGTTGACTTCATAACATACTTTCTATCCAGAAGGTCACAAATACCTGAAGGCACTGCCAGAATAAAGGCCACATCCTAAATTTTAAATCTTAAAAATAAAGTCCTTAAAATTTACATTTAATAGATCTTATGATTCTCTTCCTTTTGTTCGAGCAAAGGTTCAGAGAGATGAACTGATCCAACTGAGGTCAACACTGCAAGTCCACAAAATTCCCTGGGGTGAGTGATCCATTTCAAGCCTGGCAAAAGTCTTTTTTGAATTCCCCTCTCTTGTTCAGTCACATAAAATTCTACAGCTCAGAGATAAGCTATCTTTCTACACTCTTCATGCAATCAATCTGTGTTGTTAATAGCTCACCAGTGAGATATGTGCGTGTCACCAGCCCTTTTGATGGACAGCTTTTTATCACTAAGTTGCAGAAGCTATATAGTAACAAATTCCAAACTTTCTCTTTTGTACAACAAAAATGTATTTATATTGCCACAGGCAGAGTTGTACACTAAAAAACTGAGAGGTATACACATTTCCCTAGAACCACACTTAAACTGATACATTTGCGAAAATGTCACTGTTTTTTTATTCCTGTTGGTTCAAATTAGCTAATTTTTTACCTCCTAATGAGTTCTCCCTCTCCCCCCTCTCTCTCCATCTCTCTCTCCATCAGTATCTCTTCAGTACCTCTAGGAATCTGGATCAAAACATTAAGGGTCAGTGAATGCAGCGAAATGTTTCTTCTCAGCACTGTAATTAATCAAGAGATTTACTAAATATCATAAACAAGAAAGAATCTGGATATAATGAAAAAAAACCAACCAAAAGCAAATTCCAAATTTCTCTTCTGTTTTGTACATTTTACAAAAAAACCCCAACAATCCTGGATGAATCCACATTAATGTCAGTGCCTGTAGCTGAGGGTACTGTTATGAAAGCGTCTCACTTCAGCAGTGAACCTTATTCTTCAGCTGGGTACAAAAACACTGCTTTATCAAGCCAAAAATTCCAATTATGGAAAAATTTTCCATTGTGAGGATTGATCAGAAATCTTTTCTAGGGCAGAATAAGTTATGAAGACCCTCATTCTATTAGCTATCTGGTAGATGAAGTAGTAGCATATCCATCAATTCATCTACAGAAAATACTTAAATACTTTTGTGAAAAATTTACAGATTTTGATGTGAAGTGAGGGAAATAAAGCTTTTTTACTGATTCTTTCTATCTGAAAAAGAATCAGGAAGAAACTAATACTTGCTATGTGCCTGCCGAGAGGAGAAACAAACACCTAGCAGGTAAGAAATCTACTCAGATTTGCTGAAGCTCATCAAAAAAATACAGATGTAGGAGCTAACAGCTCTTTTCTGAGCTGACTGTACCTAAAAATAGTTCATTTGGGGTTTGCATAAACTATAGTTTGGGTTTTATATCCCTAATTTTTATTTTTAGCCCAATTGCCCATGCTTCTTGTGATTTCCTTCAAAGAGCTTGAGGAATATATATCAGCCTCCTATCTGTTGTGTTTATTTTGCACAATGTTCATGACTTAGATGACTTCTAAGTGGTCTGTTGTGGTAAAAATGCTTTTAAAATGCTTAGCATAGATAGTGTTTTTATCAAAAAGATTAACACCTGCTTCCAAAAAACAAACATGCAAACCTGAATGTTCTCTGCAGTATTGACTTTTAAGGACTGAGTGTTGATTTGTCATAAGTCTTCTCTTTCACTGGAGTTTGAAGAAGTGGGGAAGTTTTCTCATTTCTAGTTATTAGCTGTGTGTTGAATGAGATCCCTTCATGTTCCATAAGCTCTTCTGTAACATTTTTAGGTGCTTCAAATGTTTGAATTTAAGTAAGGACTGCAATGCAAATGTGAGGTGAACTTTGCAGCATCTCTTAAGACAGTTATTTGACCACAATATGTTTGTAGTTTCAAAGTAGTTTTGAAGTTTCAAAAAAGATCGCAAAGAGCTAGAAGAACAAGAATTCCTGATTGTTCATTATTTAAATGATTGAATGATAAAATGGGGAGAAATAATAATGAAGTTATAAGAAGGGTCATGAAATCGAATTGTGCTGTAAGAAGAAAAGCAGCAGTAATACATGTTAAATTATTTCCCTCAGTCAAAAAACAGACGAGCTTTAAATAAATGGCAGCAACTCAGTTCCTTCAAGATTAAAGAAGGAATGGGAAACTACTTTTATTTTTGCCCTTAGGGACTGTACATTCTGAAGAAAAAGATAAAATATATCAAACACAGGGTGACTAACAGGGGTGAGTACTGAAATTTAGTATATCTTTATTTACTCTGCTTAGCTTTCTCCTTAACACAAAAGAAGAGAAACAGTTTTACCTTTAATATTGAGAATTATACAACCAACCAAAAGTTTCCTGCTTTCTGTAAATTCAGCCTCTTTTTGTGTCAATATAATGATAAATAAATCTCTGGGGTTTACTGAAATTTTGTTATTGGGTTTTATATACGCTGTTATATGCTGTATCAGAAACACCTCCTGCTGAAATTTAGTCTTAATAGCCATTTCCAGAAGGTTTTTATTTTGTACATCATGTTTAATAATAAATAAAAGTTTTGATTGAGTTTGCTGCAGTTTATTTTCAGAATGACTTTCAAACACACTGTTTATCTACATGTTGACGTGAAAATGAAAGCAATATTGGTGACAAGCATATTTTGCTTTTTTTCAGATTTCAAACATTTTCTAAGGTCATGTGGGTATTGCTGGCCAAGCATCAGTAGTTTATTTATTGCTTTATTACAAGTGGAATTGTAAATGGAATGAAATAAGATGGATATGGAGCATTACCAACTGCTGTTGGCATACAACCGCATGCTTAAAGATGTCTTCATTCATTAACAGACTCTTTTAGCTTGCCAAGGTTGGAAATGAAATGCAAGTCACAGCTTGTACATTTATCACTGTAAGGAGAGCCTCCTGCCAGTACTGGTTAGGCAAAGTGTACTTGCAGCCATTAGTAGTCCAGTCTGATTACTGGGCTCAATCTGTTACTAATGGCAACCAGTGCCACTGCCAATGCAGTGGCAGCGCTGTTTCCATCTGTGCCCACAGGAGAAATTTTAAATCTTAAGAGTTTAAAATTCTGAAACAACCTTACAGACACAATTAATTAATTTTCTTAGGGATTTTTTCCAGCTGGTGTATCTGCAACAAGCAAACTGACCCCTACCTTCTGCAGAATCCAAATAGCAATCGGCCAGTATCACCCCAATTATAACTCTACTACGACTTGATACCTCAGGTCTGTGCTCTTTACCTGCAGGTCTCCTTCCCAGTACTGCAGTAAATGCCTGTGCAGCTTCTCCTTCCGAGAGAGAGCTGGTCAGTGCTTGTCAACAAAGCTAAAAGGAGAATTGCTTGAGGGAGTTAATACAGGAGAAAAGGGAGATGGGGGTACGTGGGGGAAGAGAATGCAGTAGGGAAAAGCAGCAGGATGTAGGGGGTAATGGTGGAAGATTGTTGGCTGGTCCTGGAAAAAAATATAGGACAATATATATGAAAATAAAGCATTTGCATACAGCCTTATGTTTATTTTTGCTGCTGCATTATGTCTCGTACAACAAATTTTGATCGCATAAATGTCATGCTGTGAATTATATCTGCTTTGCTAACTCAAACTCTTTATAAAATTTCTCTCTGTAGTACATAGTAATACTTCTCCTATGCTGAATAATTGCTTTAAGTCTGAAAATCTGCATTAGAAAGTGGATGTATCTAAGTATTTTCTTGTGTTTTAAATGTAAGTTTCTGATACGGTAGAACTTTTTAATCTGAGCTGCCTTTTTGTAGTTTGCCTTGGAGGTCAGGAGTAAGAGGTAAACAGGAAATCAATTGTTTCAAGTATAGGCATAATAACCCAAGAAGGTAAGAAGAAGGTGCCAGCTCTGTTTCAGTTCGTACCACACTAAAATATGCCTACCTTTTGAACAGATGTATTTTTAAAAAGCTCTGTTTTTCTTCTTTGTCTTGAATAGGCCATGGTAAATGTACAACTGGAATTCGTCCTCATCAAAGTTTTATTACACTATAGAAGAAACAGCCAGGACAGTCTAAGATATGACTGACTCTTGTCTGCCTCTACTGTAATTTATTGATCTTCCAGCACAACTGGAGAAACAAATTCATAGCTGATATACTGCCAGTTTCTTAAGAGAAAACCTGATAGCAACAGCACGTGTCACACTAGACTGGCCTGGATGACTTGGAGATGAAACAGGCCAGCTGGGATGGATGGGCTCCCTGGCAAACTCCAGAAGAAGCAAGATGCCAGGCTGGTCCTAAACTGGCATTTCTGCCCTAAGCATCCCACAGGAAATTGAGCACAGGGAGCTCTTGTTAGTACCTTTGTCCTAGGAGCAAGGCCAGTTTAGCAACCCTTTTCCATTCTCCAAAAGGAAGATAAGGAAATATTTTGTTCTCCCAGGGAGTATGTGAGGAGGGTCACAAGTGTTAGAGCATCTCTAACTGGATGATGACCATTTCACTATTGGTTAGTACCAAAAGAGTGGCAGTACCTCTGTGTAAATTAAAATGAGAGCTTATGTTGAGAGGCTAAAACACCAATCCCAGTATAGGAAAAAAAGTGCTTTCCACAAGGGCATGGGAGAAATGAAGCTGATTGAAAGAAAAAGCAAACAAGAAAATAGAGGGCAAGGCAAGACACTCAGGGTGCAAAGTCAAGAGAATAAAACTGGAACAGAAGAAAGCAAAATCAAGAATAACTATTGTGAGGAATAAGAAATTTTCAGAGCTCTGACTATAACAAGATGGTAAGTGTTTAATAAAGTAATTCTACAAAAATAGAAAGGTTTGCATGCACATATTTTTTGTTCCTGAACATCTTTCTCAATATCTGAGCAATATCTGGTAAATTGTGCAGTGTGTTAAAAAGAAAAAGAGGACCAAAAACCGCCACAAAACCAAACAACTGAATCACAATGACTTGTATCAAACAGTTTTGACCTCAACCTGTTTTGAAGTCTGACCGTATGCCTTTATGCAAATTTCCTAAATAGCTAATAAACTGAAGCAAAGGCCAAAAGCCTTTAACATACAGGTTTAAAATATCTGAGAACTGGGTTCATTAAAAGGAAAACCATTGAGCCAAAGCTTGAATTAGAGTTTTATCCAAATTCTTCCAAAATTTGTCAGAATGTGCTACTGCTGTGCACATTCTGTTTCTGTGGTAGTAATTTAGCACAAGTCCCATCTCCAAAAATGAAATTCAGTGTCCTTGACTGGAACTGAGAGAAAAATGGGCAGAAAAAAAGTGATCGTTATCTCCCAGAGTCTAGAGAATAGTAGGAGAAACTCACATAAAACAAGGACTCGTTCTCTGGAGGTGAGGGTACGATTAATATATTTCAAGATATTAAAGGCCAGAGGGATGTTGTGAACAAATAAGCATAATTTAATTCTTAATGAATTATCAAAAAAAAAAAAAAAGAAGCCTCCCAAATGACTAGAAGTGAAAATTGAGTTACTACAATCTAATTTTAGCTTAATTCTGTTGAAAGCATTCTTAATATCTAAAAAATGAAATGAAATTGTGTTAATTGTGTGTTTTTGAAGAGTGTAATAATCAAACTGCACTAAACAGGAAAACAGGTGAAAGAGCTCAGGTATATTACAATAGACAAAGGTTTAGAATATCTGAAATTAATGTCATGTGGGAAATAACTGAACAGTCACTCTTTCATTTCTATGGAGATCTGCTAAGACTGAGACAGCAGCAATGTTTGGAGAAGTTAGAAGACAAAGGGGAAAACTCTGGATCCTGAGATGGTTATAGAGCAATAGATTAGACAAAATGCATTTCTCAAGGTAAAGCAAATGTTGAAATAAGGACACTTTACAGATTCTTTCTTATTCTGTCCCAAAGTCAGCTCCATGAGCTGTAGTTTTAATGAAAGTACATTGGAGAGAAAGAACACAGAGGCAAGTTTCTGATTTGATTATATTTGCAGTTTAAAACAAGGACGTGAAATCATCCAAGTTAGGAGAAAAAAGACACAGATGNGAGGGGAAGGGAGGGGGTGGGTGCTTGCCGAGGGTGAGAGCTGGTAGGTTCCTGGGAAGGTGACTGCCGGCCTGGGGGGAGCAGATTAATATATCACAGAATCATAGAATGGCTTGGCTTGGAAGGGACTTTAAAGATCATCTCATTCCAACCCCCGCTGCCATCTTACCTAGTTTTTGATGTGCTGAATCTTGCCTTAAATATGCACTTTAAAAATTTATTTTACTATACTCATATGGCAAAGTAAACAGACCAGTTGAAATGCAGCCACACCCATCACGTGAATATTGCTTTCTGTCCCTGTATTGCCTGCTGATATGAAAATGTTTCAAGAAGGTAAATTGAATTTTCTTCTGAAAGTATATGATATATATTCAGAAAGAAGTATATAATACTACTACTAAAGATGCTGTCATAAAGACTAGAAAAAAGTTGTCAGCTCTCTATGGCAGTTGCACTAGGAGTTAATTCTCTCAGCAATACACCATGTCAGGCTCTCATCTGAAAGTAGATACAGTGACTATGACTCAGTTAAACAATACTCAAAATTCAGTCAGTAGAAAGAATATTTCATATTAATTTGAAACTTTTTTATTTTCCCTCCTCCTCCAATGGCAATGGATTAACATTTTCCTTATTATCAAATAACCCAGATAAAAAAAGAAAAACAAAATAGTGTTCTGAATTACTATAATAGTAACTTTGACACATTTATTGACAGATGCAGAAATCAAACAATTAAAAAGCTAATAAGGAAAAAAAATCTAACCCCCCCATGCCCACATCTTTCAAATCACAAATATACTCAAAATTTAAAGAGGGTTAAAGTAGAAACATAAGCTCAGTTATATTCAAATTAATTTGAAAACATGAAATAATCACTCTTGAAAATTATGCTATTAAAAAAAAGTCAATTAATATTCGTGACTCACTTCAGTTTTGATTTTATCCCTTCTGATCTAGAAAGTTAAGAACTGCATATCAAGTGTCCGGTGGGGTTTGGGAGGCAACGATGAACATTCATTTCAAGACAATTATTTTGGATTCAGGCAGTACTGACTGTGTGAAAAAGGGATAAAGATACCTCACTGAATTTCCTACATATTGCAACACCATTGCATCTGACCTGGTTTTCTTCATTAAAGAATGTTTTGATGTTTGTGATTTGGTTTGCAATGTTTTGAGAAGGAAATGTTATCAATTATTTTTCAGGAACATAACATTGTGGGATTTTACATTTATGTTGCATTTTTAGTAAAATGTTGATTTTGAAAGCAGCAGCAGCAACAGCAGCATGTTTCTTTCTCATTTTACTGCATCTTCTAGTATTACTGATAGTAGAAAATCCAGAACTGTTGAACTTCTGCACTGACATGTGCACAAACTGTTCAGCAGTGGAGGAGTGAAACATGCTGCTATATCCATTCCTCTCATTTCAGCAGTTATGGTATTTCTGCTGCTTTTATGGCATAGTTTCTCATGATCAGCTGAGCTCATGAGAAACCTCATACCATGGGACCTTCACCTAGAACTGATCTATGTCAGCATTATGCCAGTGTCAGTGAGGATGCCTCTGCCCCACCTCCCCAAGTATTGAAGGAAAATAAGTTTTCTGTATGGGGCTTGTATTTTTATAGATGAGTATCTACATCTGGATGTAGAAGGGGAAGAAAGGAAGCAAAACAAAGAATGATATAAACAAAAAAGGAATTTTAGTACTTAAGGCAGCCTTAGTATTTTGAACAAAACACTCTGACAGGTGTGAGAAAATCCCGAGACAATCATAGTCAAATGCTAGATGACCTTCTCTATGTATACTCAAGTTACCTTGGAGTTAACCAGGACGATGACATAACCCAGACAAATTATTTAGACTCCATTACAGATGACAGAGGAAGATTTGTACTTAGGCACAGCATATCATCTTGCCCGTATTGGAGCACAGAATAATGTGGTCACAGCAGCAGTGAAGCAGAGGAGGAGGATACAATCTTAACAGGAAAGTGAGACGACCAGCCACAGGAAGAATGCAGAGAAAATTGCTGCATTATGGTAATGGTGTTTTATTGATTTTACAGCATCCTGCAAAGGAATCATAGCAAGATTTTTAGGAGAAAGCTATTATATGTGTTGCCCCTCCAACATAAATTTTATCATTAGTTTTGAAAGGTAATCTCACATGAAGTAGTAAACACCGTCTTTGCATAATTTTGAGCATAATAGGAATACAAAATGTGGTGTAAAATTAATTTAGATGTAATGAAATCACTGAAGAAACTCTCTCTTGTGGTCTATCAGGACAACTCCAGAGGTGCCAGTTGGCTTATAGAGGCAATTTAGCCTGACTGCTTCAGTTTATCAGCGTTAATGTATAAAAAGCACTGTTTGTGGGGGGGATTAGTTGTTGTCTCATCTCACCTCATGTTCTGAATAATAAATGTTTATGCATGTTGCCTTCAATATGATTTGTCATATAAATGCTATATAATTTAGTTATTAAGATAAGATACTATGTGACAATGTTTATGTAGCAGTATCCTCCCAATCACTCAACTGCTTCTAAATGCTAAGGGCCAATTAGATGATTTTTGCCTCTGAGATCTGGTAATCATTTGTTGACAGATATTAAATGATTCATATAAACACATTCAACTATTTTCTCCCATGAAATAAATACCATTTTCCTTTTATTTTCTTTTTTTCTTTTTAATGAATGCAGTGGTTAATTAAAGCTCAAGAAGTTTAGAGCACCCAACATTTAAATTGTACTACACATCACTTCAAAACTGTAAGCACTTAATTTATAGTGCACTTTTAAAATTAATTGCAAGTCCTACCACTAACATCATATTATTCTCCATGAGGAAATTTTACTATCCAGCTGCTTTGTTCTTTGTACCACCTCAGCATTCTGGCCTACCAAAAGCCAACTCATCAGAGGAAACACCTTGCAACACAGTTTCTATGGCAAATGTCTTCTGTTGACAACATCTAGTGCTACACAGTGCAGCGCTTCCATGAAAGCTCCCAAAGTTTTCTTCTTTCCTCAGGGCCAGCAACACTGCATTCCCAAAGCAGGAGCAGGGCTTGTAGCTGAAGAGGGGTTCTCAGCACCATTCGAATTCCATGATATTTTACAAAGGCTTTCCTCCCACATTTACCTGTTGGTTTGTTGGTCTGCAAAATTTTACTGAAGTTGGTGAGTTCCCATTTAATTTATATAAAAGGATAAAAAAAAGTCATTTTAACAAAACCTGAACCGACTGCAAGTTTATGAATTGCATCCGGCATAATCCAAGGCAGAGATTCGACCTTGAAGTATTATACCCAGTTATGTTTGAGGCAGAGTTGGAAATAAATTGGCAGAAAATGTGCATAAATCTGCTACAGTAGTTGCTTTGAAGTCTGTATTTACTACAAGCTCATGGGCTAATTACATTATCATAGTTTTGCATTGGCTTATATGATATATAAGCCAGCACAGTAATTTATAGCTTTGCTGCTAAACCAGTGCAGAGGCATCTTGTCAGGCTAGCTGGGTACCCCAGAGAGGCAACTTTTTTTTGCTTTAGAGAACAGTACAGCAAAAGCATGACATTTCTAACAAAATAAACCATCAGGTCTAGTGCCAGATGCTCGTGAGCTGAGTTTGTGGCTGCCTTTACCTTCAGTGAAGAGCAGACGTGGTCTGACTTTGAGGCAGCCCCGGAGTCTGCCCGATGTCTTGCCAGACTTCCCACTAGCTCCTCAGCTCAGCGTGTGACATATGCTGCTTCCCCACCAGCAATCACAAGGTAACTCCTTGGTTTGGAGTGAGAAAGCCACGAGCCACTGAACTTCTGCAGCTCTTTGGATGTGTCATCTCACGAAGTGCATATAATGCCTGATGGTTAATTATGCCTAGAAAACACAACACAGCATTTAATGAGCCAGGGTAAAGACCCCCTTCCCTTTCAAAATGATTAATTTTTGAGCGCCTTCTCTCCTTTTCACATGATCGGAAGGAATTAAAATATATTACCAAGGCATTATGGCATCATAAAAGAGAATTATGTGGTGGATGGGAACAAGGTTGTTCTGGTTGTTTTGAGTTTTGGGTGTAGTTTGTTTGGGTTTTTTTTCAAACTTGTGCTGCTTCAAGCATCAAGCAACAATAGAGTACAAGTTAAAAATACAAGAAATTCTATCAGGTATAAGATTTTTGCATTTTTGATATTAATTTTTTATCAGGTAGACATGTTTCAATCAATAGATTCATATACATACATACATGTACAAATGAAGTATATGTATAAATGTATATGTACAGCTATTGTTCCAGTTTAAATAATTTTCTATTTGCTATATGTTGCTTTTCTCTTCCTCCCAGAAGTGACTTAGCAAACAAAATGCAGTGCATAGCATTCTTGTCTTGCTTAATTTACCTAAGCTTTCTTTTAATATTATACATTCGCTTTTCCAACTCAGACATATTTATTATATTTGGGTATTTCTATGCGTACAAAAATCTGTCTTTCAATGTAATCATATGGCTTGCTGCTTCCTAATGATGTAGAGTTACTGCAGGGAAACTTTCCCTAGTTTAAAAAACAAAGAAAAGAAGGGAAAAAAACCCCCAACAAACCCGGGTTCTTTCTTGCAAATATAAACATATCATATTTTATTTTTAATTTGCATCAAAACCCACAGAGAAACCGGAGGTGAATTTAGGCCCTCACTGTCTTTTTGCACATTTTTGCTGGCGCATTTAACTTCCTCTGTTTAGCCCTAGCTATTTGCAATGCCTCCCACACTCGTTGGAGCAGGCATCCTGTTAACTAACTTCTTGTTTAAATGAAGGGCTATGCTGACAATTAAATGTAGGATTGTGCATGCTTCAGTGCCGTGCCTTATTATAATCAACGTGAGTAGAAGTAGAGTGCTGAAATTATGGGTTTTAGTCTGCATCTGCATGGCATTATTATGCTTATCAAGGTGAAAATGTCAATGCTGAAGAATGTAATTGTGTACCTTAAGCTGCAGCAATAGTTAAACTGAACTTCTGCCCCGACTATTAATGCATCAGAGCGCTACTCTTAAGAGGCACTATGACTCTTTATGTAGGCAGAGCTTTCAATTCTTGAATTTATTTGCTTCCTTTCTGTTTTTTTAAGACTTTCAGACATGAGGTTTTGCTGTTTCAATATAGATTTTCTGGTGCAGTTTTTCCTTTTTAACAAAGTCCGGGAGCAGAAAGCACAGCGTAGGTTTGTGCACAGCTCCGCTGCCCTCCGGGAGGTCAAGTGTGAAATGAGTTGAGAGACATATTGACAGTCCATGCATGAGCCAAAGCTACTCAAGCTAGTTATCAGTAATTCGGATCTGTGGCTCTAGTCTGGGCTCTTATTATATCAAATCAAACCAAATAATCAAATAATACAGTGAATTATCTATGTTTACTAGATTATCATTTTGATCTGAACATTGTCTCATACCAATTATGCATGCTTTATTTGTTGATTTTAATGTTTAGTCATCTTGAATATTTTGATTTGTTATTCATTTACATTGAAAACCAAATGCAATTGTCTTAATACAATATATTACTCTGTTGGGTTTCATATACTTGCATTTCTTATAAGTCAGTCACTTGTAAGTTATCTGTAGATAGGGGAATATCACTTCTCTTTACACAAAGACAGGGGGACTGTTTTCCCCGCCAGTCACAGTGATTCTCTTGAGCTTCTTAAACTGTGCTGAACCCATACAATGGGCTCAACACACATGCCAAAATACATCCCCATGCCTGCACATTAGTTGGTATTTTCCAAATTATAATACTGAAAATTCTGTCAGTTCTCCTTTTCTTTCTTTCTTTCTTTTTTTTTCTTTTTCTTTCTTTCTTTCTCTTTCTTTCTTTCTTNTCCAAATTATAATACTGAAAATTCTGTCAGTTCTCCTTTTCTTTCTTTCTTTCTTTTTTTTTCTTTCTTTTTCTTTCTTTCTTTCTTTCTCTTTCTTTCTTTCTTTCTTTCTTTCTTTCTTTTCTCCCTTCCCTCCATTATTTCCCTGTACAACACATTTGGCAGGAAGACAGAGCAGATATGCGAATATAATAAACAATTTTTTTTGGCATAACTTCAATCTGTTTCAATTTCTAAAAAAAAAAAAGAAAAAAGAGAAAAAGAAGAAATGAAGAAATTGCACAGGCTTCAGTATTTTATGAGTCATTATTTTAAACTGATTTATTTTGTTCTAAAATGCTATTTTTCTACTCTCGATCTGATTTTTGCCATGAAGAGAAATACAACAGACACTCAAGGATCTGAGGATTATATACATGATTAAAGTTTGCTTTTCTACTCCTTTGTGCAAAAGGAAGAAAATAGACAAAAAATATTTGTATTTAGGAATTATTTGGTAATTTCCTTAAAGATAAAATTAATCTTAGCAACATAGAGAGAAGATTTCACTTCTTTTGTTGAAACACTTGGTAACCTAATAGAGCAACCCCCTTGTGCTTTTGAGCAGCACTAAGGAACTCAGTGCAGAGGGGAAGGAAGGCTGCGGCTGCACATTAAGCAGGGGCAGAGACTGGGAAGATTAATGCTTCTAGATTTACTCCTATATCATTTGTGGAAGTGAAGAAGTTACTCATACCACTCAAAATAAGTAAGAAAAATTATTTTGCCTTTGGAGCACTGAACCTTGGCATACTTTCCAGCTGCCAAGCACCAGATTTCTGCTCATCCTAATACGTGGACTACTGGGATATGGACTTACAGAAATTACAGGTGATGGCATGCTTATGCTGCAGGGAGAAGACAAGGTGTAAGGCTAAGGGGGTCAGATTTCTATTAAATGCTAAATAGCATTAAAAGTGATAAAAATATATTCATGCCATTTACAAAAAAAAATGTATTTTCTGCTACTGGACTGGGAAAATAAAGGAACTGTGTTGCTTGGAGCAGTAGTGGATCAGTCTGAGAATCAGAGATTTCTTAGTAATAAATATAAAAGTTGCAGATGTCGAGTTTGTTTCTAATCTTGCTTGCATCAATATAAATCTAGAAAAGCTCCTTGAAACCAATGAAGTAAAACTAATACAAATCAGTATTTTAAAATGAGACAGTCAGCCACTTTTTACACATTACTGTCAGAGCTGTATATCTCCGCCGATTTTATTAGAGTTGTATATCAAGATCAACCTTTTAAATCATTCTACAATCAAACCTCCTGTTGCAATGACAGGTAAGCCCTTTCTATTGCATACATTGAAATATATGTGAGAGGCTGTGATCAATTCTGCAGTTGGAAAGCAGAGTGTGTTTGTGACTTTTTCTCCCTTATTCCCCATGTGGAGTTCTCTATGCAGGCCAATATTCCTGTACAGGCAGAACTTTTAAGGAATCCCCAGGAGCAATAAGCCCTTTGAGAGAGAATCCCAGACTGACTCAGGCGGGAAGGAACCTCTGGAGACCACCTAGCCCACTCCCCTCCCCACTGACACATGATCACCATGTCCAAGTGGCTTTTGAACATCTCCAAGGACAGAGACTCTGCCACCTCTCCCTGCTGGCCCAGCGCAGAGTAAAGAAGGGCAATGTCATGTAGCTGGAGAGAGAGTTTGCGCTGTTTGTGCCTGCAAGTCGAGTGGGAAGGAGGGGAGACAGGGGAATAGGCTGTGACATGACTTTGCTTTGAAGCTCCTATCAAGTGCAAATAAGGCTCATACTAAATAAGTCCCTGCTAGGGAGTTGTATATTTTTATTTGTAGTGTTTAGCTTGCAACCAAAAATCTGTTTTGGTTCAATTCTTGCAGCATTCAGAAAAGCATTGAAATGACAATTTACTTCTGGTTCAAGCAAAACAATGGTTTGCATGATTATCAGTTCAGCTTCATGGTTTGATTACAGAAAGCTTTGATTTTAAAACATTGAGTTTAACTCTGTTGAAGGATCAGACCTCATAATTTTTTATCTAAACCTGACATTTTCCTCATGCATATAACCCCTTTTTGCCCTTCCTCTTTCTCTCTTGCTAATAAACTGCTGACAAGCCATGTTTGATTGTCTTGTGAAGGCAAGAAGATCAAATACATACTGAATATTAACAAAAAAGAAAGAATATCCTCTGGGAGAAAAAAATGCTACAGAACATGCATTCACTTGTTCTGCGGGAAGGAGTTGTCAGGCACAGTGAAAAACCAGTTCAGAGGCGTCCTGCATCCACACATCACTCTCGGCATCCACACAGGGGCTCTTAGGGAGCGCTCTGTTCACCCCTGTCAGTCCTGGGCTGGGCTGAGGGAGGCAGGAAGGGAAGGAGGAGTGCTGCTCCCAACCACTGACCTCGCAACTATTCTGTCTTTCTCACAAGTGGAGGGTAAAAATTCCTGCTCAGGACTGAAAAACAAGGCCCTTCTTCCCCAGCAGCACTGTGTCTGTTTTGCGCTTGTTTATTTTTGTTACCTGGGGGTTTTTTTTGTTTGTGTTTTTTTTTGGTTTTTTTTGTTTTTTTGGGTTGTTTTTGGTGTGGTGTGGTTTTTTTGGTTCTTTTTTGTTTGTTTGTTTGTTTGGGGTTTTTTTGAGGTTTTTTTTCTGTTTGATTGTAACATTTTTTTCCCCTAGTTAGTTCTACTCTATGGTGAGTGCAACCACCCAGGATTTATCTTTAGTCCTCTGGAAACAGGGCCACATGAGTGATTGCTGGGAAAGCAATAAGGGACTTGGCTTACAAGTTTAGCACAACCAGTGATTCCCATGGATTACAGAATCATAGAATCTCCTGAGTAGTAAGGGACACACAAGGATCATCGAGTCCAACTCCTGGCCCAGCACAGGACATCCCAAGAACCACACCATGGTCCTGAGAGTGTTCAAACATTTCTTCAACTCAGTCCACTTCCCTGGGGAGCCTATTCTAGTGCTCAGCAATCCTCTGGGTGAAGAACCTTTTCCTACTATCCAACCTAAACCTCCTCTAACACAAATTCATGCTGTTTTCTCAAGTCCTGCCACTGACCACCACAGAGAATGCCTGTGCGGCCACTTGCTGTTTCCAGTGCTGTGCTGGGTGGGCTTAGAGAGGCAGGGAATAAAGGGTGGCTCACTTCTTAGAACGTTTGACATGTTGAAATGTTACACGAGAGCTCACATTGCAGTTTAAGAACCAATTTAGTAGCAGCAAATTTGCCTTGAAATTATGCTTAAATATTACTTTGTACAGATTCTATAAACACGTTTGCACTTACTGTTCTACACAACTACATATAGAAAAAAAATTGTCTATACCTGATCCTTGATCTGTATTTGTAAGTTTGATATTTCTCCTTAGTCTTGTCTGTGCCAGTTTACCTAATAAAAATATTAATTTACTGCTAGCCTCAGAGCAGGTCCTCTCCTGTCCTCATACTACAGCCAGAATGCAGAGGTAGCACTGAACAGAAAAAAAACCTGAAGGAAATATAGAATAAAAGAACTTGAAAGAGATAGAAAAAAAGTGAATTTTTTTCTTGAGAAAAAAATCCAAGAAAATGAGGTCAATACCTTGAATTATTTACAGAGGGCCAGTAACTCAGGTTCTTTCAGCCCACTATATAAGCAGTCTGTTTATTCTGTTAAAGTAACAGCTTATTATGTGTACCAAACAACATATTCAGAAAGCTTGCAATGAAAACTCTATAGCCTCAAAGACAAATGTTTACCTGGAACACGGAGGAACAGAAACTCTAGAAGTTAATGTTCATGCCTCTTTGTCTGCACAGCACCTCTTGAGTGAAAACATTCTCATTTTCATCATGAGTAAAGATACAGACATATTAAAAAAATATGTACACACATATGCACACACACGCACATATGGAATCTCATATCTTGAAGCTAAATAATGCAGCAATTTATTTTAATATGAATGAAACTGTGACTCATGCTTGAATTAATTTAAAAAAAAAATTCCAGCACCATGAAAGGACTGTATCTTCCTAGCTGCTGTCTTGACCTACTTGACAGGTAAATCAGGTACAGCTTTGTTCCTCCAAGGTTATCCATTCCAAGGATAGGTTTTCTGTTTGGTATGCAGGCTTGCAAAACCACCCTTTGAAGATGCAGAATTGTCTTGCTCCCTCTAGATGTTAAGCTTCCTTTAAACTGTGATGAAGTTTAGGGAAAAGAGTTCTAATCACCAAAGAAATCCCTTAAAGCATTGATGTTTTCAGCTGTTAGATCACCTTGTAACAGCAGCAATGGAGAATCAAAATTGATGTCCAGTTGTATGTGAAACCTTGGCTGTGCACACAGGCCTCAATGTGACAATAGCAGGAAGCAAACATTGGATTGTAGCTGTTCTTGTGTCAGTCACTGTAAAAAAATTCTAATGCTAATTTACTTTATGTTACAAACTAATCCATTACTGATGGAGGAATGCAAAGTTAGAAAACAAAATATTTTATTATGTGCAAGTTTCTTATTAGAATAGAATAATCCAGCCAGAAATACTCAGAGATAGTAAATATTTGCAAGTTTGGATAATATGCTTGTCTTCATAATTGCAAGAATTGATCTTGCCGAGTGTTCACTTCACAGTTCAGAATTATCCCTCATTGTCTCATATATACAGACCCCCTTCCTTTTCAGATTTGTACAGGTGAGTAGCTGGTATAAAATATTATTTCACTGCAGGTTAATTTAAAATTTATTAAAAAAGAAGGCGAGATTTTAGGTGGAAAAAACCCCCCACATTAATTCTCAATCCTATTTTCTGGAACTATGCCTATTTGTCACATAGACTCAATAAATATGATAATAGCACTATATCGTTAGCATCTTAACAGACATTCTGTTTTTTTAGCAACCCTCTAATGTAGAAATCCCTAAATATGTTTAGTATACCTGGTATCTGATCCAAGAGGAATTTTAAAATCATTTCACAAGATGTAAACTGAACAGTTTCTGTAATTTCCCAGCTCATTCAAGTTTGCTTTATGTTATGCTGCCATCTCTACCTCTGAAAAGCAAGTGTTACAACCTCGAGTGGAACAGTGGCCCTTCAGGCTTTCTGTGGGCACTGCAATCCATACAGACACAAGACAGATGTTTTAGTCTGGTCAAATGTCTTATGAGCTATTGTGCTTGTTCATCAAAACACCTGTCAAGTAATGGCAGAGGAGTGTGAGCGATGATAGAACAGACCTTTCAGGTCTATTGCACATGCCAAGGGCTCTTTCAGATGTGCTCCAGCCACTCAAGTTTCTTGCATTATGAGACATCAGTTGAATAAATCCAGATTATGCTCAATAGAACAGTAAAGGAAAAACTTAGGAATCAACAATTACTTCTATTTACATGGCAGTACTGCTGAAACGTCAGCATTTCTGATCTCTACTCATCTGGGAAATTATTCTGCCTTAATTTGGCTTGCCTCCCCAGAGAGCTGGTGTCAGAGCAGAGGGACTTGCGTGTGCAGTGCAGTGAAAAGTCTTCTAGTAAGATTCCTTTGGTGATGCATGAGCATGGTTCTAGTCAACACATACCATTATTCCACTTCCAGCGCCAGGAAACTTTGGAGCACATAATCTGTTTTGCTGATGGAGTGAAAAGTCACATAGTAACCACAAAAGTCAAATACGACATCTATTCCAGATGATTTATATTGAAGGAAGTGTTTAACCAAGTGCCATGTAAGGACAAGCACTTACTCAATTTAAGAGAAAGCCTTACAAATATTTTTAAAATACTACACGGTATGGTGAAATAATACTTTTCACTTTTTGGAGGAACTTCTAAACAATGTATTTTACTCAGCTTGGTATTTAAAACTGTTTACAGTCCAAACTTCAAGAAGCCAGGTGCAAGGAGCAGCTTGCTTACCCATCAGTATAAACATCAAATAATCCATTTGAACACTCAGTGAAATAAAACAGGAGCAATTCCTAAGCCAGCCACAACCAATGAAAGGTGTTTCAGGAAGTGGTGTCCCTCAGCTGAGCTGCTGTGACTGGCTGTGTAAGGGTGGCTTATTCCTTCACTGCCATGCAGCAAGGGGATGTGTACACAGCTGCACAACAAGAATTCTGCTTTGGTTGCTCAGTTTTGTCACTTTCTGAATACTGCTGGATATATTAAGCAGATTAATTTAGTTAATTAAGGCATTTCATATGTGAATATAAATTATGCCATTGCAATACGGCAAATTTATGGCTCTGTAACATGTCGTCATTCCTAGCACTGAGGTTTTATGGTCATCTTAACCTGAAATAAAGGTGGATATCTGCTTAGAAGAGTATCTGCCTCCTTCTCTCCCCTGTCCTCAGGTACACTGGTCCATCCCTAACATTTGCCAAAACCAACAGCCAAATTACTTCATGTTAGGCTCAGGCTGATTTATTTTTCTCACGCAGACATGCAAAACAGGCCCATGATCCATCTCTAGCACAGCTCTGGGTACAGAGAATGATGAAAAAGTCAATGTAAGGAGCAGAAACAGCCCTGTTACTCATCGGTCAGAGTTTCCATGATCATCCCCCTGCAGCCCAGGACACCAAAGGTGGAGCTGCTACGGCTACCATCTCTAAAACTATCTGCTTTTCACTGGCAAAGAAATACAGTGTTAATAGTGCAAAAAGCTTAGAATTTCATTTCGAAGTATAATTAACTAAGCAATTCACAACAACTGTTTCGTTGTTTTATATTCACCGTTCAGTAATTACCACTTAAAAAAAAATAATGGTTCTTTAATGTGAACTCCTGACAGCAAAAGTACAGGAGAACTAACATATGAAATTGTCCTTGGCCTCACTGATTTCCCTGGCAAAATATATAGCGTGGGCTTAAGTGATCATGAAGGGGAGCTGCAAAGAAGCCTACACACAAAAGAGAACAAGCATAACATGGAAAACTACTGGAAAGAGCTTACAACACTGTACCATGGCTGAGACTCATCACAGCAGAGCTACTTTGCGGGTGTAAAATACTTACATGCTAAAGTAAAGAGGGAAAACAACATTGCATGAAGGATAAACAAAAGGAGGAAGATGTGAGAATATGAAAGTCAATAATAAAGAATAAAGGAAGTGCAGGAAGTGAAATGGCAAATTGAGAAGCAGGGAAAAAAGGTGATGGGTTGAAACTCTGTAGTATCATGTAATGGAACAAAGATGGAGAGAAAAAGAAATTTTTAAAGCCTGCAACTAAAACTAATGCATTAATTTACTTTCTATTTGAGATGCCAATGATTGCTTAGGCCTAGTTTTCTATTAGATGTTGCTATGTGAAACCAAATTTCCTTCATACTTTTTTTTTACTTCTTTTTGCGTTTTTATAATTATTTGGGACTTCTATAATAATATTTAAATATTATTTAAATGCTTATCATGTATATATAAAGCAACCAATAGAGTTAATAACTAAGAGCTTCTTAAATGTCCTGACATTTAACAGTGCACATAATGCAGAGACTTTATACAATGCTGATAAATTTCCTTGACCTACTGCTGAAATCTGAATAAACATATAATTAAGGGCTTTAAAATGGGGTTTTTATGTATAGTGACACATTAGGACCTGATGTGGTTGGCTTTAAGTAGCCTACTAGAAAATCTTTACGCTTGCAGACAATTCCAGCTATAGTGGGGTCACTGCGGGTTAGCAATTAATTCCTGAAATGAATGGGAGTTTTGTCACTGATTTAACAGAATCGGTAAAGACATTTTGCTTTTTCATTTTTTAACAGTTCTTCTGGACAGCACACTGTATGAACCAAAGTCACAATCCTATTGGAAATCTAGCTCTGGGACAGTAAAGCCAACACTTACATGGATTTCTGCTCTCAGAAGCCCTGGGAACACAGGGTGATCCATGGCCAAAGTTTCTCCACATCTTTTGCCTCAGACAAACACATGGGTGAATTCAGTGAAAGAAAGATAATCAGAGAACATCAAATTCCTTTAGGAACAGGTACTAGCAGAAAGCATTTCCACTTCCAAGCAAGGAATCAAAGCACCTCAGTCACATCAAACAGCCAAAGCCTGATGGCATCCACTTCCAAGCCATCCAAGGGCAGGTACATGCACACAACACTCACTAAATAACTTTGAGCCATATATTAATTAGTTGGGATCTGATATTTTATGAATTGTAAAAAGAAATTGGTTAGTTTTGGTAAATGAGGTCATTATAATTTATAACTATATACTGGGGACAAATATAAATTTATTAGATCTTGTTTTTCTGACATCTTATGGCCCCCTGAAATTGCAAAAAGAAATAGTAGGTAAGAATATGCTTGCGCTAAACCAGTGAAATTATAGTCCAATTTGTATTTTAATAGCTATCTTGCTGTTAACTTTTAAATTTTTATGATTTTGACAGATTTTATCTATAATAGCGTAACATAGCATACAATTAATATACAATAAAATATGAAATTGCTGCATACTATAGCATAAATGCTATTCTGGGAGAATTGATTCAAAATCTGAGGTCATTATTAGATGTGCTTTGCAGACCCAAGGCAAAGGGATGTTTCCTTACATGAGAATGTGAGAGGTGACCTGCAGGGTTAGCTGGCAGTGTGGCAGAACAGGGACACAGCAGTAATGTTTACTCAGAAAGGGTTATTACACACTTAAAAGGTCATGAAGGGGATTGATATGGAATAAAAAACATGTTCACTTCCTCGTTTACTTCACTGGCACTTCAGAAAGAAGCCTTAGCAGATAAATACAGCCAAATTTCCTACAGAAGTCACAAAAGTATGTATTAAAACATGGAGAAACAGTGGAGAATAGTAATGGATTGGAACAAGAGACACCAGAATGGGTAAGTGTTTTACTGAAATAGAGTTTTGACAGAGAAGAAAGATAAAAATCTGAATCATGGATCTAAGTGCACTGACAGCCTCAGGGTGGGTTTACCTGACCTATGTGTGAGATAAATAGGGACTGTCCCTACAGCCTCCTCTTCCAAAGTGAAGCACTCTCCTACATGGACTTGTTGGCAGTCAGACTTTTTGTACCCAGAGCTGAAGGGTACCAGATTCTGGCATGTGGCTTCTTCTCTTTTACAATCCATATATTAATGATATTATATTAATGATATTATATTAATTATATATGACATGATAAGATATTAATATGTATTTTTGCGATACATATATACTGGATTGCAACCTGCCTTGTTAAACCCACAACAATTCTCCCTATCATCCCTTAGCTGTGGTTAAAATAAATTGCTATTTTGCCAGTCTCTGGGAAAAAAAATCTAATTTGTCAGAATAAGGGACTCAGAATGCACAGTAAACAAATCCAGGAAATCTACCAGGAAATCCATAATTCCACGGCTTTTGCATGTTGATTTGCAAAAAGTATTTTTTCTTTTTAAAATAATGTTAGATTTATGTATTTTTATCTTTTAATCTAAGAGCCTGGGAGATAAAGCTGACCCTTTCTTCTAGACAGTGTAAAAACTGATAGTGTTCAATATCTGTACAATAATTTACTTGGCCATAAATAATAACCCAACCATTTTTTGGACACCATGAGAAAAATGTGTTAATAAAGAAACTTTCAGAAGCCCCATATATTTATTTAAATTCCTTTGTGTGAACTGTGAACAAATTTGAGAAGTACTGTGTGTGTATCAGAAGTGTTTTATTCAAGGGAGTGATCACAGGCTCTTGTTGAAATGTGTCTTAAAGACACTCTGTAAAATAAAGGTAAAGACTGAAACAGAAATCAGCTTTAGAAATATTCAGTGGCACCTTATCCTTGAACTGAAATTCTGTAAAAATTTAGGAATGGGCAGTCATCAGAAATATCCTGTCATATGCATGATGGTACAGGAGTCTAACAAAAGGGAGTTATCTATCGTGCACTAGTACTTCAACATCGTTAAAGAGAAATTGTAAAACCTTTTAAACAAGTGGTTCTTGCAGAGTTTACATCATTTGCTATTGGATACTAGCGATTTCACTGTGCTGCTGACTTAAAGAATGGGGAATCTTGGGAAAGAAAGTCAACTTTTTTTCCCAGTTTGAAGAAGGTGATGGTAGGTGTTTATATGGCAGGATTAATCACAGATGATTTACTCAGAATACAAAATGAAATAAACAGTTTTCCTTGGACTACTTTTCATACTACTTACCTTTGCTTTATATTTAAAAATGAAAGTTTTGCAAATAAAAATTTTGTTGCTCTATTGTCTTTTGGGATGCCTTTAATATTATTTTCTAATTCAGAAAAGGAAACTTTACCCTTTTTTTCAGCATCTATGAAACACTTTTAAAAGTCAGTACAGTATCTGCTTGTCTGTGCATGCAAACAGAAATAACTGTCTGGGGAACATAATCATGGCAAGAGGTCATGTTTGCCCTTTATTTGAAATACTTTTAGACTATCAAGTGGTTTAGAAGTCACTCAATCAATACCAGAAGTCAAGGAAAGCAGTTTGTTTTATCAACATGAAGATATTTTGAGATTTCTAAGATGGAATGCTGTTTCCTTCTGCATTTTAATTGAGATTTTATAAAATCACTGTTTTAGTGTATCTGCAAGGGTGTTTGAGTTGCACTCCACTGCAACAGCCACCTGAGACACAAATGGTTTAAAAATCTGATGGACCCACATGAGGCCCCTTCTCTTCCTCTTTCCTCTTCTGTCTTCAAAAGGCAAATCATCATGAAAGATGAGACTATAAACACCTCCATATACATGTAAAAACAGTAAGGGGGTTCTAAGAGATATAAATTTAACCTGTATGTACCTTGGATCAGTTTTAATTTTCATGCTGTGTGTTCTATTAACATGAGAGGGACTTTAAGGTTGGATGCGGATGCCAAGGCACGTTTCCTATAAACAAATGGTTTTGCATAACAACAGATGTGGTTAAAAGAAAGAAGTCTGTCTGAGGTTCAGAGGCTTAAGAATAGATATTTTCAAAGTATTTAACTGTATAGACCACCTGAATTATTTTAATTTAAACAATTTAAAAAATTTGTTGCTATCTGCAACTTATTGTCTAGTAGAAAACCCCATCAAGCAGTTTGTTTTCATGTAATTATGCTGAAAACTTCCCTATAAAACAGATCCCCAAATCTGCCTGAGTCTTTGAACTAAAATAAAAAAAACAACAAAAAAAACCCCCAAAACCCCAAGTCAAAACATATTTTTGAAGGACTGATGAAAATCATACCATACAAGATTGTATGAACATAGACAAGTTGATAGTAATAAAGTATTAAAATAGCATTGCTTTTGGTAAATTCCACATATCTCTTTCGAATCTAATAACTGAAAATTGTCAATTAAATAATGATATGGAGGATTAATATGTCTTGAAACTGTAGAAGGAGCATGAATCCAGCGGGACCAGTGTTAATACAAGCTACCAGACTTTGTGAACCATGAATGATTAGCTGAGTGAATTATGAGTGCAAACTGCAAAATTATAGTTGATACGGGGAGACGGGCTACAAGAATATGGAGAATTGGGTCTATGTCTAAAGTCCTGCACTTTAGTTGAGACTGGATTTCTGGAAAAACAGTGCTACACACTGAATTTTGATGCAGTCTAAAAATCAATGACTTTAATTACTCAAGGAACCTTAATAATTATTAAAACCCAGTTCTTCCATTATGCCCTGCCAGTCCTTTTTTTAGGAAAAAAAAAAGGAATTAAAATATCTGTAATGTTATGCTAAGAAATATGTGTGTTCAAATGAAAAATAACTCCGTTAGAAAAAAACGTAAATGTTCAGCCTGGATGAGCATTTTCTTAAACAGTCATTATCTCAAAATTAGTATAAAGGCTGAAAAACTAAAATAGCTTATTAATGGACTGAGACTCCTTTAACTTTTTCATAATGTGAGTCAGGTGTATAGAATCTTTTGAAAAACCTCACTAAGTAACTATCTGCATCTTTAGGCACTTAAATGTCTTTCGCTATTGTACTCTTGTCAATTGATTTCAATTAGGGTGCTAGGATTTGGAAATATTCTAATTTATTCACAGATATAAGAACAGTCTCAGGCACAGACTCTCAGTCCACAAGGTCCACAGGGGCAGGGCTACACCCTCTGCCTGGGTGGATACTGCCATGGATACTGCACACAGAGGATTCTGCTGGACAGGGTGCTGGGCCATCTTGTCTAGACTCTGCTTTTGACAAGAAAGTTGGGGGCAGATGACCTTTGATAGCTCCATCCAACCTGGTATTCCATGATTCAATGATTCTGTGAAAAGATTGTTTCAAATGCACTTGAAGATACATGGGAATTTAGTGCGTAAAATCTAGCTTTTAGTGAGAGAACCTACTGCAGGTTGAGAAGTTTGCATTTCACTTCTATGCAGCTTTTTAAGTTGAGGGGGCCCAGTTTCACAAAAGGGAAAGTCGAGAATATCCTTATCATTGTTGTTGTTTTGAAAGTATAAAGGGATATGAAGCAAAGAGCAAAGCTGAAGCAGGGAGCCTGCTGGTGTTCCCCAGATGTGCTGCAGGTGATACAAACTACTGCATTAGCTAGGAACAAAGCACTGAGAGGATGGGAAGCAAACCATGGTTCTTTCTTATAATGGGGTAGCACCATCTGTGTGCCATGAAGGTACACGGTATTGTTATTCAGGCTCAGCACAGATTTTGGAGCTCAGTGAATCCTAATACCTGAGCAGCAGCTTCATTCCAACAATACTGTGAACATTATTAGCAGGAAGAGGCTCTTTTTCTGCACTTTATGAGGAAAATTCACTGTATCTCCATTTTTTTTTCTTTTCCTAATTTTCTATCTTTCCTAAAAAAAGAAAAAACATTCCAAATTTTTAACTCCTATCTAATGTTTCATCCTTAAGGATTTCATACTTGTAAACAAAACGACTGAAAGCTGACAGTTGGAAATGTCATGTCTGCTGTCAACCATTCATGAATAATTGACACCAAGATTACCCAGGAAAAGCTGCAATTATCCTGACTCATTAACATATGAACTAAGCCTGGTTTTGTTCTGTAGTTGTAGGATTTTCCTTTAACTCCTTGATGTAGAAGGTAAAAAAATCCCCAGCGGGAGTTTGCTATACAAAGAATAAGTCTGAATGAATAAACAAAACCTCAGAACTATGAAGACATATTAGAATTTCAAGTAGTGTTTTGTTTAATCTTGCATACACCGTTTTGCTACACTGCTATTTTACAGGGGATACCACTGTGACAGATTTGTGTGCTCGCCTAAGGCTTGGAGAACAGCCCTTTGGAAATACAGGTGTCAGTGGGAAGATCTTCTTACCCATGTTCATATTTTCATACCTATCAAGCTAAAGGTGTCTACTCAGAAAGCTGAAATAGTTGGTAATCAATCAGAATTCAAGCAAGCTAAGTTGCCTGGATGATAACAGCATTAACAGAGGGAAAAATATTTTTTTATGGAATTCATAAAAAAAAAAGAAGAAAAAGTCTTAACTTGATTTTAAGGCTAAGTTTAGCAAATCAGCATTAACCACTGAAACAAGCAGGCAAAGAAAGTAGTCAAGAATTTCACAAGCCAGGAAAAACATGTAAAGAAACAAACTCACAATATTTACAAAGATAATGGAAATTACTAACTGCTGCTCCCAAGCATGTTAAATGCTTTCTCTCAACCTGTACAATAGGACAGACTCAAATATTTTTAGCTGCTGTGAGAAGTTGTAGGGTAGCCTTGAGGTTTAGGATAGGATCTGAATTAAAAGTTCTTTTCTTGAAAAAAAGCCCTTTGAACTGCAAGTTGAAACCATGAAGCTATTTCCCACAAGTAATTACCATTTTGGACGCCCCTCACTGCTGGTCCTATTGCCTCTAGAAGCACAGCATATATTGGAGGCCATCATATCAATCTATAGAGTTGAATTATAACTTCTTTGGTATAATGAGCTCTCTTTGACAGCCGCACACAGTCAAAGTCATTGTTCAGAAAGGATAACCAAGCTATTGCCTCTCAAGTGTAATACACTTCATTAAAATGCAAGTCATTTCTTAAAATGCACATTCACTGGACTCCAACCCCTCATAAATCTTGTAACATTTCATTTCTTGTTCACAGCTCTGAAATCTTTAAATTTGGGCCTCTGGTAACTTTCTGCATAACCTTAAAATATGTATAAATTTCCCACTTTAGTATTTTTCTTCTTTTTTGTACAAAAATTGCAAGAGAAAATGACAAACAGTTTGGAATCCCTTGCCTGTATGATCCTTGCAGCACATCTGTCAAAAGCAATTATTTAGACACTGGGTCTTCTTATGCTGTTGAAGACTTCCTGACATCCACCCAAATTTCCCATCCTTTAATTCCATATCATTTTTCTGGGCGATAATATCTTGGAAAAAAATAATTTTTTTTCAAGGTTTATAGGTAATTTCTTTTATGTAGCCTTTATGTGATCTTCATTCCCCCTCAGTAAATCCAACACTATCCATCTCAATGCAAACAGAGAAAATAAACAGAAGTTGTTAATGTGTGTAAAGGAGAATAAGAGGAATTATGTAGAAAGAGAGGCCAGTTCCTGAAGTTTCCTCTCTGTTTTTATAAACACAGTATTTGAAACTTACTGCCATAAAAATACCAATGACAATGACAGATGTGTCCAAGGCCAGCCTGGTTGGGGCTCTGAGCAACCTGGTCTGGTGGAAGGTCTCTACTAACAGCAAGAGAGGGAACAAGGTGATCTTTAAGATCCCTTCCAACCCAAGCCATTCTATGATTCCATCATATCTACATCATCTTATCCAGTAATTTTGTATTTTTATCCAAATCCTTTTTAATCTTTGAGAATTTATGTGGTATTTTTACTTCTTGCTCTGCATACAGCTCCTCTGGTATCACATACAATAGTCTATTCACTGTATCTTCAAAATACAATGAGAATCTGCGAACAGATGACTGCTGCTCAGATTTTCTTCTTTGAGAGGGTTCAGCATTAAGCAATATAATACATATTACTGTAATGTTAAAACTGTATGTACTGTATTGCATTCAGAACCCACAATTCTCAAGGAGCAGGGCTAGTCTATTTTAAAAATTTTAATATTTAAATTTAAACCCACTGACACATAATCCTGCAGTGACTTCTAGAATCTGACAAACAATAATCACTTTATATAGTTGAATACAATCATGCATCATTTTTGCCATAATCAACAGAATAAAATCAATTGCATATAAATATAAGCAAAAATAACCTGTGTAAGTTATAAACAAAACCAAAATGTTTTCAAGCCATTTGTATGTATAATCCATTTGATCTCGCAGCATTTTTCTTGTACTCAATCAGAACCAAAAAAGCCTCTGCAGACACTTCTCAGAAATATCTAAATTTGCCTTTTATTGGGATTGATTATTGCTTATGTACAGGAATACATACATCTACAAACTCAGCCTCAGTGTGCAGGTTTCAGCACACAAGCAACCTGAGGGTGGCTTTCCAACCTCTGGAATTTAAATGCCTCTCTCCGTGGAGACTCAGAACAAGATGAGAACTCTAACTGAAGATTAAAGTGGAGCACAAACCTTGCACACAGAGACATCACTTATTCATGAGCACTTACATATGTGATGCTGCGAGTCGGCAAAGCGAGTGCGTTTTACCACACCACCCCTACGTCAGTAGAGCTTCATTTCTCTTATTTCTTTAGAGCCAGACACTGAATCCCACTTTTTAAAGAGGTAATTTGCATATAATCTATTTGTCCTCTTAAAATCATAAAACTTTTACAGGGTAGTATTGACTAACATTGTCCATTTTAAGGGACTGTTTTTCCAATGTGGAGGCAGTGATTTACACAAACAGCAGTCACTGGCTTTTATTTAACACAAGAGCATGTTAAGAGAAAAGCAACAGGAAATAGTATGTAAAGTTCTACTTGGAGGCTGTAGTAAAGCTGACAGTATAGTAGAAAAGACTAATCAGTACATAAGAGATTCAAGGTTGCCAGCAATTAATTCCAACAGCAACTGAGCGTATTAAGGCGTTTTGGTCAAATCCTAAGAGTTTTGAAAAAATTTAACTTAATCTTTGCCTTCCACTGAGAGCTGGCCAGCGTCCAGACCATCATTGTATGGGGAGAATATAAAATCCCCTCACACCATTTTCTATAACTTATTAAGGATATGCTAGACACCTATGGGGGAAAAAAAAGGGAAAAAAAATACTGAGCACATTTTGTTTCTTCATGGAAGGAGCACCAGTTCTTCTTGTCACCCCATTTTTTCAGCTGGTTTAGCTCCCCCTTGTCGTAGTCATTCTCTTAAGTACTGGCAAACTCAAGATGTCAAACATCACTTTAATTTTGTCATGCTAGCGTACTTGCAGCTCTGTTCCTGTCACTTTTGAATTCTAGCTTTCAATCAGAAACACTTCAGATTACTTCCCAGCAGCATAATTTTACAGGCTCAGTAAAAAGCCTAATTCCACACCAAAATGATAATACACAGCATTTCTCAGAGAATTATCATTTTTACCTGGCTTCAGAGGCAAATGTAGAGACTCACATATCTTGTGTTAGAGAAGATTATGTTATGTAGGCAAATTAATCTGAACCTCACAGTATTTCAGTTTTAACCTGTGAGTAGAATTTGAGCGACTCCATCAGCCCCCTTCTTTTAGTGCACTGAAATGGGAAGAGCTACAGAGACTCCTTCACTGGCCACGGAACAGCTAGAAATGATTGCTGACCCTTACCATAGAATCACAATATTCTGAGTTGGAAGGGACCTTAAAGAACATCCAATTCCAACCCCACTGCTGTGGGCAGGGACACATTCCATTAGACCAGCTTGTTCAAAGCCCCAACCAACCTGGCCTTGAACACTTCCTGGGATGAGATATTCCTTAGTTTAATATATTATAAAAATGTCTTCACCTCAATGTCTTTAGCTTAAAAGAATATAGAAATGTCTTAACATCTTTAAGGTTGTGTGATCATCTGATGATGAAAGAAAGGAAAGTAATGATCTCCAGTGTACCCAGACACATTGCTTCCCATTTGTTGCTCCTTTCCCTGTGCCTTTCCATGCATTCTCTAAATCCATCACTGGCTTTCTTCCTCGCAGGCTGGCTGTGGAGCTGTCTGCTCAGGAGGCTTTATGGCCATCAAGCACTGCTGTTTGAATCACTTCACTTTCCTCAGCAAGAACTTCATGCCTTGCTCCTCAAAACCCAAACAGACCTTTAACATAAAATACCGGCTCTCACTAAAAGAAATGGAGATTTGTGGATAAACAAGGCATTGTATATTTTATTCCAAGCATTATTATTCCTTCCTAATTCCTTCTAGAACACACATGGAATAATCATTTATATGAGAAAGGGGTTTTGTTGTTGTTTTTGTTGAGGTTTTTTGGCTTCGTTGGTTTTGGGGTTTTCTTTTCGTGAAATACCTTCCTGGAAACGAAGAAGAGGATGAGTTTTCCTATTGTCTTTCTGTATAAAGTGTCAATTGCTTGCAAATTTTGGTGTCTCCATTCTGTTAAAAGCAGCAGGTGCTGAGTGCCCTTTTTAGTAGGCCTAGCATCCTTGATTTACTCAATCTTACCTTTCAGACACTTTGAGTCATTTCTTTCTCTTCCACTATTCTATAGGCTCTGTTCAGTTAACTTGGACCATCCCAGTTCTCCAAAGTGGAGCACAGTGAAATCACAGATGCTGGACAGGACCTAGGATACCTTGGGCTGGAAGGAACCTTGGGAAGTCTCCAGCCCCATCTGCTGCTTAAAGCACTATATCAAGATTGGATAACATTGTGTGTCCACTCAGGTTCTCTAACCTCTGAGCACCCCTGGGTAAAACTGATGAGGCCCAGTGAGTTTGCCAGCACCTGACTCAAATTCCTGGTAACTTGTTTCTAATTACAGCTTTAGACTTTTCTCCTTATAATCAACATTAACTGCACTAACTAGGTACATTTTTAGTGGGAACTGAAAACTAAATAATCAACATCCCTTACCATTGCTTTCTGATAGTATTCTCAACTATGGGACCAAAATTTTCTTTCACTTTCTTCTAATGCAATAGAGGGTGCTTGCTGTTAATCCTGGTATCTTTAGGGACCTGCAGTTTCTGTACACCTTTATTTTTCTTATTTAAATGGAGGTTGCAGATTTTATATTTTCTTTGTGCCCATTCATCTAAATGTAAGCTAAAAAAACCAAAATGCATTTATTTTTTCCATATATTCTCTATTTTCCAGATCTGTAGTTATCTGCAGAACTGTGGATGAAAGGATTTATCAAGTAAGCATACAGTGAAAAATCTAAGAGGAATGTTTGATATATCAAAAAATAAAAATCAGTTTTCTCCTTCTTGCCCTTGCTCTGACTGCAAAATGGAATACACATTAATGTGTTACAATATAATATACTTTCTTTTTAAATTATAATCAGGTTCCAGGGTTAGTTTTTCATTGTATGTATTTGAAAAAGAAAATAATTCACGATTCCAATTTTCCTTTATCTTATTATATTGATAATGGAAAGATGGGGCTGCTGAAGCATTAAAAAGTCATTTTATGTTATTTTGCTGAGGTTATTGTTGTTTTATTATTAAATTATTTCTTCTACTGGGTTTTCTTAAATATGATGATTCATATCCTTAATACGTTAAAGGATCACTATATATAGAAATATCTGACCAGAGCCATAGGACTGAATTATGTGTGAATAGATGAAGACATAGCTTAAGTACACAGAAGAGACTCAACCCACAGCATAAGTATAAAGAAAATTAAAAAAATAATAGTCTTAAGGATATTAGAGATCTCAGGTCTTATTCTCCTAAGCTATAGTGATTCTAGGTCATACTAAAATTGCAAAATAGTAATAAAAAATGCCTTGTTATACTTAGATGGAAGCATCAATATTTTAGAAATATATAAAATGTAAAATATATAAGGTTTTGCAATATTGGCAAAAAACAAGAGCAAAATCTAATTGAGGCCATTTTACAGGTTGTAAAAGAAAAAGCTGTCCAAATAGTTTTCCATTTCTCTCCTTTTTTCAGTTAAAGGACCCTTTATTTTTCAAAAACAGCAGGCAAGCCATTTTTCATCAGACAGAAATGCATTTGAAGATTGTGTTTTCGGCCATGTAATACCAACAGCAGCGTCATACATGGAGAGCTTTGTTAGTGTAATTACTAAAGAGCATAGGACTTGGATGGAGATGGTGAAGAGGGCATAACCAGCAATTGTGGGAAATAAAAGTATTATTGCTTCCCACTGAAATGCAAACCGGGCTGGACCACTGAGAGACAGGAAGATTGGAAGTTCCGCCAGACTATGCAATCAGGCTGAACCCTTGCAGTCCACAGAATCATAGAATCACAGAAGGGTTTGGGTTTGATGGAACCTTAAAGACCATTTAGTTCCAGCTTCCCTGCCATGCACGGGGACACCTTCCACTAGAACAGTTTGCTCAGAGCTCCATCGAACCTGGCTTTAAACACTTTCATGGATGAGGCAACCACAACTTCTCTGGGCAAGTGCCTCACCATTCTCCCAGTACAGGTCAGTAGTTCCCATGGTCCTCCTTTCTACCCTTTTTAAGTATGGGTACAATGTTTCCCCTTTTCCAGTCACTTGGGACTGCCATGACTTTTCAAATATCACGGAGAGTGGCTTGGTAACTACGTTTGCTGATTCTGCAATGCATCTCACCAGGTCCCATAGATCTGTGTTCTTCTTCCCTTTTACAGTATTGAACACACAAACCAAGAGGATGGAAGAAGAAACTGATAGGCACCAGTGTTCTGTGCAAATATTTTTTGAAGTATATGTGAACGTCTTGGGTTCTTTACCACAGCATATTGCAATACGGAGTAGGAAATTAGCTATTTGAGGGAAAATCTTCTCATCCTAACTCTTTTTTAAGTTAATCTTTTTCAGCATTTATAATGCAAGTTTGTATATAGTAAGTCTTAAACTGCATAGTGGTTGGTCAGACAAAAGATACGGAATTATTTCACTTCCTGTGAGACAAATCTCTCTCTTAAGGGCCCTCTTCCTCTACATAAGTTTGTGTGATTGTAACAAAAAGGATCTACAAAAATAAGAAGAACCAGTATTTTATAACTTGCGGCAGAGGACTTGTGGCTCATCATTTCTGAAAACCTGGAGTTGATAATAAGCCAATTTTACTTCTGAAGTCAGAAGAGTAAATAAATGATGTGTATAGAAAACCATGTGGAAAAGTGTGATACTGCAAATGTCTAATCACATGGTTTCAGCAGGAGGTTAGGAATGTAAATAGGAGTTAAGAACCCCTGCTGAACCTGGAGCATGGTTAACTTTATATACTTGAGTAATATTTAAATCGATGGGAATTCAATATAACATTAAGTAATCTTATATTTAGAGGAATAAAGCTGAGATTATTCTTCTAAGTTATGTGCAGTTACTTACATATCATTTGATATCCTTTTATTTTTATATCATTTTAATTCACATTTCAGTTTTCCTTATGGTTTGCTGAACTGCATAAATGTTTGGTTTATTGATATTTTGGGAATAATGAGGTCCACTAGTACATTCTTGTAACTTATAAAATACCAGCAAACTCCACATTTATTCAGCAAAATATAACCTTTGGATTCTGCGTTGCTAAATGAAAGAAATTTGATCCTAATGATTTTTGAAAATAATGAGATCACTCAGTAGTATCACTTAATTCTAATAAGTATTTGTTTGACATGTCACACTGTTATTTTTATAGTGGTATAAATACATCTTATTTTACCAATTCACTTATAGTGGTAAATAATATATATAAATAGTTCCCATATCAAAATGCATATTTTTATTAACACATTTTATCACTCATTTTTTAATGAATCGTTGCTGTGTTTGACTATTTTATCTTCACACATACTAATATTATATTATAGTTTCACATATACTAGTTACTGTCATATATAAACAAATGCAGAAAAACTCCATCCTGTTATGAGAAAGGAGAAAAAGCCTCACTGTTTTCATCCTAGTCATACTAAGTATGAGTGTCAAGGGTTCTGAAACCTGCACTGGAAATCAAGGCTTCAGGTAAATTCAAGTATCAAAGCCTGAAGTCAACTACCTTTGGCCAGTATAATCTCTGGGTGATATTTTTGGTAATTAATCTCTGGTAACTAAGAAATATACGAAGCATGTTATATATATGAAAAGCAAAAGCATCGTCACAGCTACTTTAATTTGAGAAGGTTGGGTAGAAATAAAGTTCTTCCAGCTTAAGGCTGCCACAGACCTCTAGTTTGAAGTGTCCTACAGACTGAATTATTGATGTTGAGAGCCTCTTCAAACCACCATTGAAACTGAAAAAAAGTTTGATCTGTTTGCCATTGGTAAGTGATGTTTTTCATGTATGTGTGTGTGTTTACTCTCAATTTTGCTTTCTTATTTTCTGTACAAAACTTTGACACAGGCTGATTCAAAAACGCTGCATCTGTGGACAAAGGAAACAATAAAGGAAATTAGATGGCACAGTTGTAGTGTGACATATTAAATTCTCTTTTAACTTACAGCTTGAAATTTTACACTTGTAAAAAAATGCAAATTTATATTCTCATATGGAAAGATGCAATGGGTATGCAGGTTGTGACTATCATATTTCAGATGTGAGGTTTCTTGCAGCAGAATATGTTTCTTTAGTAGTCTATAAAACTTTTTCAAGATCTGGGCAGACATAGTTGTCTAAAGTTACCCTTTTTTGCCCAAATCATCCTCTTAGTCAATCAAAAAATAACTATGTTCTCTGTCACTTTGAAGCTTTCAAAATCTTACACTGAATCTTATGGTACAGAAACATACCAAGGAAGGTGACACACTGCTTTTCCAAGAAAGAAAATTTACATTTATAATTATAGATTTTGACTACTTTTGTCTCTAAAATGTCATAGATAAATGAGAAATGACATTTTAGTCTATTCCAAAACATTCATGATTTTAGGCACCAGGAAGCTACTACTGATGTTTGAGCTTGTCCTACGTATAAAGTGGACAATCTGTAACAGCTGTGGCATTATAATAGTAAATATATCTGCATTTGAACTCAAATACAAAGCATGTAATAACTTCTCTAACAGTTAATTAATACAGTATCATTATGACCCACTAACCTTTGGTATACCTGATAGCGTTAAAACAGGAATGTTATCAAGGCTGCATCAGAGACTTCTTTTTATAGCCTTTAGGTAGAAAATAATAGCAGATTAGTGTGGTTTTAACTATTGATTTTAAACCCCACGTATCGAGGAGGTGCTACCCATAGGAGATCTATAGCATTGGCAGTTTCAGAATGGTTGAAGCAATGATCTGATTTTTATTTTGTGCAATAATACTGATTCTCTATGCGTCTTAGGCAGGGCCATCCTTTCAGTTGCAACACAGCTTTAATTCTGATCTGACAGTTTTAATCTTTCAGCCAAAAACTTCAGCACTGCATCATCTAGGTGTAACTTCAAATGTCACAACCATTTAAGGGCCAAAAAGGTATTATCATCCCTACTGATTTTATTTTGACCTTTTTAAAGAAATTTGGGACAGACTAAGAAAAAAGCTATTAATTCTAATCCATAATCATTCTTGGGTATTAACAAAACTACTTAACTGGAGCAAAGAGGCTCAAATATATCAAAAAAGCTCTTGGCCATCAAAACAAAATCAGTAATATATGGGAAAGAACTGATTTAACAGAAGTTAGCCCCGAAGCCCATTAATAATTCCTGCCTCCAAATTTGTCTATAAACATTAAGCCCAGTAAAATGCCACTGTACAAACAGTAGCAGAGAAGGTAAGCAAGAAGAATATCAAAAGAAAGTTCACATAATAGGAATATTTTTTCAAAAGTGTTTGTTAGTTTAGTTTTCAATATTATCACTTTTAATGGTGAGTCACAACATCAAATGCAGTAAAACGCATATATGACAGAAAAATTAATATAATTTCAGGCCAATTGAATACATCAACTTATCAATAACAAACTACTTCTACTTATCCAACAACAAACTAGAAATAACATTCCTCAAAATCATCAACGTTGATAACTTTGAGTCAGATTACCAGAGCACTACTTTTCATGATCTCATTTTTCTCTTACAATTATTGTTAATCTTAGAGAGGTGGTTTTTTTTTCATTTTTTGGTTCAGGATATTGTATTTTTGAAGCAAGGAAGAGCTACATTATATGGAATCTTGCCAGCTTCCGATTAACAATAAAAATGTTAAGAGTATTGGACTGTAATATAATGATAAGATTAAACTGTGAAACAGGTTTGATTATAAAAGACCTCATCTGAAAAAAAGGTAATCCTGATGTAAAATGTTATATATTATGGCTGAGAAGAAATAATAAACCAACTTATGCATATACTAAAAGTTAAAATATTCAATTATATTTTAGAAGACATTCTTATCAGTGAAACACACTTGCTCTACCAAAATAAAAGTTGCATAATTGGAAATGAAAAAGTTATAGCTGTGTCCTTCAACTTTTTCCAAGGTGTCTGTTGTTTTTTTTCTGGAAGAACACTTACCTTATTTCAGGGGGAGGAAAAATAAACCAACTTTTATTTCATTCAGTTATTTTCCTCTTAGCTACACCATTCCTGTAAGTGTCTCCAGTGCAGATCATATTTTAGGATAAGTATTAAACCGATAACCGCTGGACTTACATGAATATTTGCTTAGTCATTTTGGATATGGAAAAATGCAGCACATAGCTTTTCGTTACACATTCTCATTCTGTATTTTTTGGTTTGATTAGTCAGCCTGCTTTGAAGGTGTCATCTTTGTGCTTTTCGTAAAATGCGGTTTCAGGTATCATGGTTTATTCAGGCTTTTATAGAGACATTTCTACCCCCTAATTCAGTGTCCAATACAAACACAACATATTAGCTTCTGAGGAATGATCAAATACAGTGGCTGTTTGAATTAGATAAAATCAAAACATTAAATTTGCTGAACGGTGAAAATATTTGACAATTCATTTATACATCTCAGATTCAGAATAGGTTTTGTAATACTCTTCTCAAACCTAGAACAAAGTTTAGGACTTAATCCCACTAATCCTGCAAAGCTAAAAAAACATAAAAAATATCAAATTAGTTTTGCAGCGTGTCCTGTTGGTCATGCAGGTTAGCAGATTCAGGCTGTAGAAAAAAAAGTGGTAGGTTGACGGGTCAAGCTGAAAGCTGAAATGCATTTTACTGTGTCCCAGGATCTAACCAGGTAATTCCTCTTCAAGGGATTTGAAACAGCTGAGGATCACAAAGGCTCAGAGGTGTCACTGATTGAATGCATTGGTAACCTCCCTCCTGTAACAGTTTACCTGGCATCAAATTAACAAATCCCTCTCATCAGTACTTTTTAATACTGTTACATTAAGGATTAAATCCTGTTTTTCTGCTCAAGGCAGAAGTTCTTATTCTTTAGGCGCCTGAGAACATTGCAATGGACAAAGTTATAATTCACCACCACTAGGTTTTCTGACCAAGCTGAGCATACACAGACTTATGCAGAAAAGCTCTTTGCAGGAAATGTGAACTTAGGAGCTGGGAGTCAAAAGTTCAGTACGTAGTCCTGCTACTCTTTGGCTCATGAGAACAAACCACTTGCTGCTGTGAACTTACAGACATTATTACTTCCATCAAAAGTAAGAAGATTACATCCTATCAGATCAATGGTAGGAGATACCATTATAAAAGCCACAATGTTAATGAAAATATCTAATTTTATGGTCTCCTGCTGCCATATTTTCAGGATTTCAGAAAAATATTTTTGTTTCTACTGTAATTCTATTTAAGATATTGTATTGGAGGTTTTCATTTAGATAATGTGCATACCCTCATATTTGAAATTAAAATATTCATAGATTTTCTAGATCACTAGGGAAAGCAATTATGTTACATGCTGGTATGCTGTTGATCCTTTATAGATGTTTAAGCAGCACTCAGCATTTATTTTCCATTTTGCATTCCGTACTGTCTCAGTTTTGGAGACAAAACTTCGGGAGGAAACACTCCGGAATGAGTGCCCTCCCCCGAAGGGAAAAGGGCCTCCTCTTTTCCTCCACCAATAAGACAAGTGGATCACAGCAAGTGAGAGTGGGAAAAAACAAACTGTCTATTAACACCAAACAAAACAGGGTAGAACAGGGAACAAAACTCAAAATACCACAAGTTCCCGGAGCGGGAACAGACACTCGGGCTTGGACCAGCTGGGGCCACCCCGCGGGCCCACCAGGGCCACCCACAGGCTCCCCGGACCAGTGAGGAGGGAAGGGAGGCAGTGAGGCAAAGGGGAGGGGAAGGGAAAAAGAACAAGTAAAAACCCAACAGAACCTTTTCCCAGCTAGCTGGAACACAAAGGAAACCCAAAAACCAGCACAGTGCTCCCGGTGCGCTCCCTTCCGAGCCCTGCCAAGGCCCCGAAAAACCCCCAGGCCATTGGGCTGAACCGTTGAACTGCCCCGCACTCGGGTTCCGCGGCTCCATCCCCCAGGTCCTTCTAAGAGGCACAGCGTCCTTGGGCATTGAGCGGACGGTTAAGGAACAAAGCGGCTTCATAACATCACCCCAGGACACATACTTAATGAGGAATTCTTTGGTGGATTTTCCCGTGAGATGCAGTAGAATACAGAGAATATTGAAAATAGAGAAATGCGGAGAATACTCTTCATGTTGTGCCAAGTCTACTCTTCTAGACATGCTATTTTACATGAAATAACCCAGATATGACTGCAGCTTTCTTTCTCCATGGACAATTGGCACTGCCCTAGTTCAACAACAGTTGGTTTCTGTGTAATACTATATTGGTTCTGTTACTGTTAAGTTAGCAGAAGTAAAATAAGCTTTAATATTGTTTTGAGGAGGCAGAACAGGATGTGTATGACACTCCATTTTGCCCACATATATAAATGAACACAGACAGGTACTATTTGTTTAAAAAAAAAAAAAAAAGGACAACTAAATGTTCAGCAGACCTTGATTTTTGAAGAACGCTCTTCATAAACAGTTTGGTGCATAACTTCACGGTTAACTGAAAATGTGCTAGTACAGCATCTTTACAGGTTATTGTTACATGGCTTGCAAAAGTCTAAAGCTATTCCAAATGTCAACATAAATGCTAAGAATACCTTCAGGCTAGGAAAAAGCCCACTGAGTCTGGGCTCATTTCATTACATTTCACTTCATTTCATTTCATCAGACTTCACTCAAAGCAACTAAAAATATAAATTTAACTTTCACATGTAAAAAAATATTTTCATTTTATCAACTGTCAGCTGAATTTTGTATTATTTTCCTTACTTGCCAGTCTGTGTAGCACTACAATCTTGGGGAAGAGCTGCTGAAAATCTGCCCAGTGGAAAAGGATCTGGGACTGCTGGTTGACAGTGGCTGAACACGAGCCAGCACATGTCCAGGTGGCCAAGAAAGCCAATGGGACCCTGGGCTTGTATCAGGAACAGTATGGACAGCAGGACCAGGGCAGTGACCATCCTTCTGTATTTAGCACTGGGGAGGCCACACCAGTTTTGTGCTTCTCACTAGAAAAGGACATTGAGGTGCAGGAACATGTCCAGAGAAGGGGAATGGAGCTGGTGAAGGGTCTGGAGCACAAGTCTGATGAGGAGGGGCTGAAGGAGCTGGGTCTGTTTAGCCTGGAAAAAAAAAGAGGGCTCAGGGAAGACTTAATCACTCTCTACAACTCCTTGAAAGGAGGATGTAGCCTTGTGGGGGTAGGGCTCTTCTCCCAGGCAACAAGTGAGAGAATGAAAGGAAACTACCTCAAGTTGCAGCAGGGGAAGTTTAGACTGGATGTTAAGAAAAATTTCTTCACCAAAAGAGTTGTCAAGTATTGAAACAGGTTGCCCTGGGACCACCCCTGGAGGTATTTAAAACGAGTGTAGATGTGGCACTCAGAGACATGGTTTAGTGGTGACTTGGCAGTGTTGGGTTAATGGTTGGACTCGATTATCTTACAGATCTTATCCAACCTAAACAATTCTATCATAGTAAGTCCCCTCCTTTAAAAAAATATTTACAGTAGAATTATTGCATTTTAGCAAAACAAGTCAATTAAACATCACTTTTACAGCCAGAATGCTGTACTAGGCAATTTTTGTACCATAAATAAATGTATCTTTTCCTCCCTATTGAAATTTAGTATTTTTGCAGCAGCCATTTTGTAATTGTGCTAATGTGTTTCTTAACAGCATATTATGGGAATGGTTTTGCTCCAGATCCTTGAAGCAGAGTCTTGTAAAACACAGAAGTTTTGATACATATGGAAGCTAATAGAGTTATTTCCACCATGTGTATGTGCTGGAAATCAGATTCAGTCACCTGGCCAGTGCATTTTAAATTTGGCAATCTTTCCACTCAATTGAGATCAGCAGATTGTTGAGTATTCATGGGTCAGGACTTTTTATTAGAAGACACTGGTGTTATGTTCTTACTTAAAACAATTCATCATTGCCCTTTCCATCTGAAGAACTTTTACCTTTTGAGAGTTAATTTACTATATAATGTTTGATTTGATAGGCCCTGAACCTTCTGCTCACAAGTTACTTAACATTACATTTTTCCTACTCTTTAAGTTAAAAAATCATGGTTGATTTCCCTGTAATGAATAGTTAATAAAATAAACTGTTCTGCTGGATGAATTCGGAAGAAAATAGAATAGCAAAATAGCCTATTCCCTTCATAGCTGGGGTAGAAAAGTGTTATTGCTAAAGAAGGGTATGAATAGATGCATAAATGTTCAACTCTTTCACAGACCAGCAGTGGCTCTCTGGAGACATCCAGCCAAATTTAGTCCCAGGGCACACTGACTCTCTCATTCAGTACCACACAAGTGCTGTACATTGGCGCCAGAGTAATGTATTTTGTCATTGTCATATTATCTATATGTAAACAAAAAAATGCCCAGGTTTTGGTACAGATAAACATCCAAAAAATGAATTACAATGCTTTACCTAAGGGAAAAATCCAAACCAAATACCTGACCTGCTAAAGTGCACTATTCCTTCATTAACTTTTTAAAATCTTTCTTAGTTCTTCTGAGTTCTCCTTACATAAACTGAATTACTGTACTAAGTGATCACCACAAAAATTAAAAAGCAAAGTAACAAGAGCAAAAAGAGCACATTTGCACTGCAAATGCTAACAGGAGCTAAGCATACAGCTTTTATACTGAATTACTTTACAGTGGCTGATGACAATAGAAAGCATTGTAGTTATGCTTCAGCACGTTCCAGAGCAGATCTGCTGAAATCTCTACTTTCTCTCGAAATCCCTATCTTCTATTTCTACATCCCAGAAGAGAGCCACGTATTCATATTCAGAAATAGTATACAAACTTTCATTTAGCACAAACACTTCAGTTGAATTAAAGCAGAAGTATCAACAGCAAATTTTACATCAGATGGAAGATGTATATTTTTTGGTATATTGGAATCACCTTCCTTACCAGAATGTCAAGGATTCCTATAAAAGCAAACATCCAGCACAGATACCGTTTCTTAGATTTAGTGAATTCTGTCTTGCTCCTACAAATTCCACAAGAAATTTCTTTACCCTTTCCTCTGGACTAAAAATCAGAGTTTCTCAGAGGAGTAAAAAACTGCAGTTCTCTTTATTCTAAGCTAATAACAGCTCCTGAATGAGTCTCTGCCATAATTTAAGAAGCCTAAGGGTGTAATTATACAAATGAATTATTGAAAGGTAATTTTACTCTATTTTGGCCATTCTGTTCAAAGCCTACATATTTATGCTCATTCTCTGAGGTAACTGATTTGGAAAACATAAATGTAAAGTATTATGCAACAAATGATGGTGCCCTACTTATGAGATTATTAATATTTTCTTTCTTACATTAAAAAGAAAAAAAAGTACAGAATATTAATTTCAAAATCAGTAGTAGAAACTTCTCATTAGGTAAAAACAATCCCTTTAAAAAACCCACTCTTTCCTAACATCGTATTTCCAAAAATTGTAAGCTAATGTTTTAAATTTTCTTTTGATTGTTTGCCTCTGAGTTCTGAGACTTGCAGGGCTTTTCATGTTCACCTTTCATAATCAAGAAAGTGAAGAGATTTTCTCTATATGAACTCTGAAATAAGCATGGGCTCATATAGCTCCAATTTAATTGCAGCTGTAGTGCTACTTCTGATTAAAAGTCCCAGATCATGCAGGGGAAAAACTGCAAATGTTTCAATGCAAGGAACATTCTCAAGAAGAAATCTCAGTGACCTGAGAGTGCTTTTTTTCACTGAATATGATCCTATTAGTCCAATGTTTCTTCAGTTTTTCCACACTAGGAACTATCTACCATGTTCTAAGTAGAATTCTCTCTTTTTATTATTGCAAAGGTATAGTTGCTGTGATAGATAGCAACAGAAAAGTGCATTTGGAAAAATCAATAAGAGCAAAGGTGTGAAGGAGCTTGTTCTTTGTCACTGCAGTTTGGTTACCGAGATGAACAAAAAACTTACAGAACAATGATATACCAAAAGCTGATCAGAAAATCAGAGGCAAGCCTTTCAAGGAATATCTTCTCTAGAAAATTAAGAGTTTTCTGGTGAAAAAACAAAAAACCAAGAAAAATTCCCTTTGACCTTTGGATAAAAAAAATAAAAGTTATGATCTTCAATTAATAGAGTGCTACATCCTGTAAGTTGCAATTATAATTCTGAGCAATTTTCCCTCTTTCTATGTGCCTAAGTTCATTGTTAGATTACATGAGGTTTTCTCATGGTTTCCCTCTGAAGGTTATGGTCGCTTCATGATGATGATGCACGAGGGGAGTTCAAGCCTCAAGACAGAGCCACATGGCCTATAGAGAGTAAGGAGAACATTCTTACCTAATTATTCACCTACTTCAACCTGAGGGTTTGTTCTGATGCTCACTTACGAAATATTTCTGAATCTGTCAGCAATAAAACCCTTCATATTCTCTGCAACACTTCAGGTGGGTGAGACAAAGATATTGTATTTTAAACAGATTGTAATATATTGATAATATTTTTAGTCCATCTTTACATGCCAAAAAATTTTAAAAGCGATACTGCTGTCCCCACTGCAAGGTCACCTGTGATGCAGCTTTGTATCAAAATAACAAAAACACCTTCCAGTATCAGTAGTACAGAAGGTAAACAATCTCTATTTCCAATTCATAGTTATCTACTTAATTCTAGTCTTCAAAAACAAACAGAAAAGTAAAATGTGACATGTTTTGCAGATATTTCAACAATACACATCTAAGTGTCTTTTTTACTCAAATTATTCCTTACAAAAATACATATGCCAACGATTTGAATTTATTATATAGTGGAGGCAGTACTATATCATTAGGGTTGAAAGGTAAACTTTTGAATTTCTTGGGTTTGTGACTATTCTAATGTATTACCTTTCATAACACTGGGTTTTATTAAAGCCCAAAAGCCCACACAAACTCCAAAGCCTGTAAATACAGAAATGCCAGCTGTATATACTGTATGAAACATGTTCAGGGCAGCTATGCCTGGAATAAAGCGGGTAAGTTATTATTTTGAGACCTTACAGTGCCTGTTTTATAGTGTAGCTTATGCCCAGGAATGCTGTGCCAGCCTGAGCCTGAAACCAGCTGTTTATCAACTGGTAGTGCGAGGAACATTGTTTAATTAACCAAACAGAGTTTTTTACATTGTATGCTCACACTGAACATGAACCAGCCACTTTAACACTCATGATGGTGCCGCCAATACATCCAGAAAACAATTCAACACAACTGGAGAAGATGGAAAGGGAAAAGGAGGTGTTCAGTAATGCATGCAGGACTAACACAGTGAGTGAGCTACTGAAATGTGACACCATGCTCATATTCCCAGGCAAAGCACCTCTATATGCCCACAGGGACTATCACTGCTGTTACTCCGGCTGCACAGATCAAGCAATTTTACATCTTAGAGGCATTCTTTAGTCTCATGGCCTCTCCTTGCTCTCAGCGAGGATGGCTGAATTGACTTCTGCCCCTAAAGGTTGCTAAATCCCAAAATCATCATGAATCAGAGCTCTTAGATGTGGTAGTTCATAGATCAATATATTAACACGGACTAAAATCAATGGTGGTTTGCATTTATATGCTAAATTTTGAATTGCAGCACTTTAGGACCAGACTCATTGCTCTTCAGCCAGTTTTGGGACTTGTAAGTGCCACTCAATGGATGTGATGGACAGCTGGAGGTGACAACCTCTTAAATTGTCCTAGCTTGGACTAGTAAATCTTGTCAAAGAGAAATCATTAAAAAGAAATACCCTGACCTTCCCTATTTCCTAGTCTAGCTTTCTACACTTCTGCTCCTAGAAAAAAGCAACTTTTATTCATCGTTGGTGTCTGCAAACTCTTCCTCTCCCTTTTATCCATATTTTTCTCAATTAAACTGCAAATAAACAGCCAGAATTTTCCCTTGTCCATTGTTAAAGCCTTGTCATTTTGCTTAGCTAATCACCTTATCCGTACCTCTCACCTTCCATACTAAATTAAGTTACCTCTTGACTTGTCATAATCTGAACAACATAAAAATATAAGTGAAAAACCTGGAAGTTTTCAGCTTGACAATTTTTAATACATGAAAGTTATAACAGTATCACTGATTATGCCAATACTTGGATCAGTTTTGATGCAGAGACATATTCTGTAACTTGGAAAAGTAGACATGGGTTGATACAAAAGAGCTAAAATATATATTTTGCATGAGTGTCTGTAAAATTCTTTCACTTACAGAAATACTGCAAAATACTATCAATTTTATACATAGAATACCTGTTAAATTAATACAAGGAAACCAGACACCTAAATAGCTAATTTTTCTGTCATACGGTTGCCCAACAGAATGAGCTAATTATAGTAGCCTTTCCTTTGTTTATGGAAAAATGTGAGGTTTGGGTTTTTCTGTTTGTTTGTTCCTATTTAAATACAGTTGTGGAGGACACAAAGCATGTAAGGTAGGAAGCAGAGCTGAGCATGTCCAAGATTGTTCATGCATTCAGGGTTCTCCAGGTTGGAACTACGAAAGAATTTTCTCCCAGGCTGAGCTGCAGGAACTTAAAAAATTTTTGCTTTCTCTCATTGTCTGAAGGGTTAGTTGTGTACTTCACAGGTTCTCCTGACAGCTTAGTCTAACAAATTCCTCTTGCTGCTCCATCAATCTACGACATCACTGATGCCCGTCATCTATTTTATTGCTACTCCATAGTTTTGATAGGTTTTTTTGCACTCCAGTTGGCTATAGCGTTTCTGTGCCTGTACTGCAGCAGGAGTACACAGGGGGAAGCAGCAACCTCTCAGTTCCTGCAGGCTTCAACTTAAAGTACATGGAACAAAAACAATCTTCCCACACAGAATAGCCTTTGGTTTCTGACCTGTACAAAGAGTTCCCGACAGCAAAAACCACATAAGCTGCCTGCTCATGTACTTTAGGTTGTCACAGGTACTTGCACCGTTTTCCAAATCATATTTTGGCCAAGACTGACTACAAGGCTATGTAAATCATAGAGTCATAGAATGGTAAAGATAAAGTGGTTGCAACCCCCTGCCAATGACAGGGACACCTTCCACTAGAGCAGGTTGTTCACAGCACCATCTAATCATCAAAGACCGTCAACACACACAAGTCATTCTGGAGAAAGTCAGACACATAAATGTGAAAACATCTGTGGGAACACAACACAACACAACCAGGTTAAATGGGAAGAAATTCAGATCTTTTATTCCTCTCTTGCCTATAAATCATTTTGCACTTGAGAAAATGAAACTGCAGATGTGTTCTTGTGCCTACCTTTCTACACTGAAATCCTTTGGTGGTCTCTGACAGTTTTTACAGGTCCTCATCCTATTTCAATAAGTCATATTCTTTCATATTCTCTACTCCCCAGATACTGCTGGGCATTACCCCTTGTTTTTTTGTCTACTCTGCTTCTCCCTTCAATGTTCTACAGCATTTCACGGTACCTTGAATGTCTTAGCTGAAGGGAAGAGGACACATCCTTCCCACCTGAATGTTGAATTGCTTCCAAAACACAGATACAGTTCAGACATTCTTAGTCTAGGGGAAGAAAAAAAAAAAAAAAGGGGTTTACAAACTTTGTAAGATAAGGCACAGAAAAGAACATATGGCACTGCCTAAGCTGGGCCAAAATGCAAGTGCTGTAGAGCTGCAATTGAGATAAAGGAATTGGAAGTAGGAGTGAAAGGAGGAGAACCCTACTTTTAAGACAGAAGAGACATGTCTAAGCAGACTTTAGCTCACAAGCTACAAAGAACTAGACAGGATGCCAGAATACAACTTCATTTCATGTCAACATGGCAACAGTGATAAAAATACCAATACTGAGACTAAGGATTCTTTTTGAAGCACAGACCTGGCATCGGAAACTTTTTTGTTTGCTGGAAATCTGTTCAGGCAGTACATAAATCATTCAGACTCCTTTAACCCTCTTCCATCTCCACTGACTGCTAGAGAGCAGGAAGTTTCCCAGTGCCACAAGGGCACAGAATACTAAATAATTGCTACCTTGCTTTCATGCTGCAAGTCCAGCCATACATGTGCAGTTACAGACCAGCTCTGCCTGCTTCATAAGGGGTGGGTATGATGACCTCGACTCTATTCTGACTCCAATTTCCACAAGCTGCTTGTTAGTCTCTTACCAGTTGCTCAGAATTGTAACCAGTGCTCTGAATATAGATGCCTTCTTCACTCTACCATATTCCTGGTTAAAATGAAGCCCCCTGAATACCCCCCACCTTTGCCACCATCACCTCACACATACACTTTTCGTTAGCATTGTAGGAATCTGTGGCTGTTCACAGGGGAAAGTCAGGTCACTTTTGCTAACCTCAGTGTTGCCTTCATTATCTGTCTTGCCACATCCCCTACTCCCTGAAAACAGCACACACATGCACACAAAAAGAAATGCAAAACATTGCAGGTTTTGAGCACTTGGTGATATGATAAAAATAAAAAGGCAAGCAAAATGAAGATAAGGAAGAGAATTAAGAAAAATTCACAAACACTTAAGGTGTGCACAATGGCATTGCTAAAGTGCCATTTTTGTAAAGGTAAAAATCTGTGAAATTCTTTTGTAAAACTAACAAAAAAAATTTTTCGTGGGGGTTTCCTTTTTATTTATTTATGACCAGTACATATATTTCAAATGCTTTTTTTAATGTTAGCATAACTTTTAGAAGATTTTTGTTGTTGTTTTTCCAGTAAGGCTCTTATCAACATCATTTCTCATTTATACCGAGGCATGTAATAGTAATTTCCAAAGCATAAACAGGCAGCCAGCCACAAATGCAAATTACTGGAAACCATTACCCTTTTTTTCCTTAAAAGCCTGAAATGAACAACACAGCATGACACAATGGTGTCTGAACCCACTGCTGACAACATGAACTGGAATTTTAGAGAAGGAAAGTGTACTAGCCATAATACCACATGAAAAGACCCACATTTTGCTGGTTGTTTAGTAAGCAGGCATAGTCTTCTGGACAATATGAAAAAATGTGTTATTTTAGTGAACATCATGAATATGTACCCTTACAAGACTCTACTTGCCTTTCTCCTATAGGCATATGGGATTTGCTCCCATGGATTAGTGCAAGGCTGCCTGAAAAACACTAGATGTAATTACCAACCTGACCTCATCAGAAACTGTATTTCCTTTCTCCCTCAACTTGTGCCCTCCTAATATCGTTAATTAGATACCTGGCCTCATGCAGCCTTCTTAGTGATAAATGCAATGCAGTGCAGCAGCAAAACAGCATAAGGACCTCACCTACCAGCTCTGTGGGCAAAGCTCTCTGGATAAAAATGACAAAAAAGGATTCACTGGCTTCACGAAAGACACTCTTAATACAGCAGTGTAAACCATGTGTTGTGGAAACAAACAAACAAACCCAGTCAAAACAAACCCCAGCAAAATACCTTCATATCCTCACACCAAAAAAAAAAGAAAAACAAAGGGGAAAACACCCTCCTATTTACAACCCCTGACACTAAACAGTGCAACAGGACTACAGAAGGTGGGTTGTTTTAACACTGTCTCCCCAGACTATAAATTCTCCCCAGTGAATCTAGCTCATAATGGAAAGGGACAAGGAATCCTGTACTGCAGCAACTCACAGACATTACTTAGCCTATGCCAAAGCCACCACTTGATTTATACATCCAGTTAGAGGCCTTTAGGGTCAATTCATGTGCCAAGATACACTTAAAACCAGCAGGGCAGCTGATAGTAAGCCTTTCTAGACACTGCAATATTCTGTTCTCTTTAGGCAATGCCTCAACCCCAAATGTCAGCATGAACATTGTGATACTGGTACCTAGACAAACCCAGTAAGAGAAGCTATCCCATTGAACTCACCCATGATGAGTGACTGACTCCTTGCCACCCTCATTCTTCTATCTCATTGAGTTTATTTAATTTCATTTTATGTTGTTGGTCTTTTTTTTTTCAATTTTTACTTTTCCCACTGATTCCACTTTATAAACACAAAATCCTAAGAGCTCCTGTGAAGCACTATACTTTCATATCAGCCAGATAGATCAATGTAATAAACATGGAGCCTCAGATTTTGTTACTCAGACATTAAAGTAAATTTGGTCTCAAGCACAGGATGCCAATGAATTAATTCCAGAGTATTAAAACCTAAATGTACACACACTGAAATATCTGTTTACAAACAGAAAACAGACATGAGCAGATCTGTTTTAAGATCAGTTTGTCTTCCTTACAACTTCAAATATTCTCATGGGCCATCAGGTCTTAGAATCTAAGATTAAAATATTTGAGGCCAAACAAGAATATCTTTAAAAATATCTTGTTCACTTCTTTGTCAGCAGAGGCACACTGTGCCCTATTCCATGTAAATTTGAATGTGTTTTAGAACATTTGTGATCTAAATCATATTTCAGCACCCAGAAGATACTGTTCTTTTTCTATTTATTCAATACTGAGGTTTACTCAATTTCCCATGTCTAAAGATACTTCTGCTAAGAAAATTGACAATGTTCAGAAGTTGAACAGAGCTCTTCAAAGTTCTATCTTATGTACATATTTTTAAGTTCTCTTATAACACCTACTGATTTCAACAGCAACATTCCTAACACCTCACCTTAAACATGAGCAGTCATTGTAGCAGGAGGCCCCTGGAAGATAGTCTATATTAGCAATACTGTGCATTGAAATAATCAAATTTTCCATGTAAATTCCCCCCAGAAAAAACAATATTCTCTCCATTAAGTCACAGCAAACAAAGTAAGTCTGATTCATTTTAGCCCTATTTTTAAAGAACTCCTTTAAGTATCTCCCTCAGGCAACAAAGAATTTGCAAAGAGTTTTGGTGAAACAGTAAAAAGAAGTCACTTTTAATGTTTCTTAAATCTTGTTTATTTTTTTTTTCAACTTCACAGCATTTTTAACACACAGAAGAAAGCAGATCAAAGTGCAATACTTGCAGTTTTCTCCCTACCTTGATATATGCTAAATATAATATCCAGGATAGGACAAGATAATGGATTCAAGCAAAGGAAAGGAGCATAGTGCCAGTTGTGTGCAGCTGCCTCAGAATACACAGAGTATTGTGGGAACTAAAGAATTACATTTGCTACTATTTTACCCTAAATATTTTATTTTCAATTCAGTACTACACTGACACAAGGTACTGCATTTGGTTTTAAATTTCTAACATGAAATTATAACTTTTCAAGGTAATTGTAATACAGTCATATTTCTCTTAGGTTCACAGACAAATGCAAGGTTGATTAGTGTATATAAAGACAAGGCATTTATGTGTATCAAAAAAGAGTTATTTCACTTGCTATGGCAAACAGATGAATGAAAAAATCACACTAATTTCAACACTGGAGAAGTTTAAATAAAGGTTACTAATTCTTTACATCAAGTTTGAGTCACCTATAACTGCCTATTCATATTTTAAGGGTATATATTTTATAGGTGGAGACAAGATTTTTCTATCTCATCTTGGAATGTAGGTAACAAAAATATACTCATCTTTGGGTTAATTTTTGTCTCCTGCTCATGAATCCCTGTAAAACTGAAATAAGATTTTAACAATTGACAAATAATAACAGGGAGACTGTAGTATTTAATTTTCTTCCTTTTGAATGGTCTGAACAAGGAAATAAATGTTCAAAATATTTTCATGTGAGATGAGTGGGTCCTTTTTCTACAATACCCAAAAGAAATTCAAGAAATAACGTCACTCCTGTGAAAAGCATAAATCCATAACAAGCAATCCTTCTGGAACCTCACTACAGGAGTCAGAGAAAAACCCAGGTCAATAAAAATTTAGGCACACTCTGAAAGCAGACCATCGTATATGCAGCTATGAAATTTAAATGGCTTCAGAGTTGCTTCAATATATTTAAAGTTGAGAAATGTGCTGCTCTTTCTCATGAAGACTAATTTTTCTAACCTGTTGATTTTTATTAACATAAATACAAATATTAATCATACACCAATAGCGCAATTACTTTTGCTTTTGGAGCCCTAATTGTTCCTAAAGTATCTCTAATGCTTTTATGAAATACAAATATAAAAAAGTTTTAACTCACAAGCCAGAGGTTTTTTCAGAAGCTTAAGATGATATAAAGGAATTAAGATGATGTAGAAACTCAAATGTCAAAAAAGTATTTCTATAAGCAATTCATGGAAGCCAGAGCTTGATTATAAGCAACAGCAATGTGATAACCTAAAAACAGCCGTACACATTTTTGAGTGTGTAGCGACATGCTAATTGACAGTAGATGGAACAAGTTCATAGGCCCACCAAGCCACATAAAGGAGAGTGTCTAAATTCTAAGCTTCCTTTCTCTTGCATATAATTTTCACAATAGAGGGATGAAATATTGCCAGTTATATAAAGGAAATTGTCTTGAGTCTCCTACCTTCCATTCAAGATACACTAGCCCTTTCAAAATGTTTTTTTTATTTGTTTGTTTGCTTGTTGCTTTCTGTGAGAAAGAGAAGGAAAAAAATCCAACAAATGCAATGGTACAGAAACCCCAGAAATTGCTTCTTCCTGTTATTGAGCAAGAAGCTTTATTTGATCATGAAAACTGACCTTTCTTCTGGTTTTACCTCATTTTTTCCAATGCTTATCCATCTCGCTTTTACTCTTTTATTCTTATCTGTCCTTGCTTTTATTCTTTTGCAAAACATCAGGCATTTGCAATGACTAAAATTTTCCATCCAAGTTAAAACATATGCATGCTTTTTCTTCTCTCTTTTTCCTGCTTAGAATGTGGACAACCTAAAGCAGTTGAGCTAAGACAAATCTTTTATCTAATTGAAAACTCACAGCCCCTGGTATTCTTTCATTATCGGGATTCATTGGCTCTAATTCATCTTTAGTTCTCAGACCCAGAGGCTACAGAATAACAAGAGTTAAGAGAGTTGCTTAAGGAAAAAGCTGTCTAGGAGTAAGTCTAGTTGTCAATATTGAAAAGATAATCTAATAATCTATGATCCCACAGAGATTCATATTTTCATTTAACTTGGCTAATTAGACCTACAACTCTAAGGATCTGCAAATACCCTTTAATGCTATTGACGGTAGAAATCTGACTGAAAATAAAGCTGTGACATTAGTGTGTGGGAGATTTAGATCATCTCTTTGTCTTCTAAATACTTAGTGACAAAAAAGCAAGTCCTTTGAGGAAGTGACTTCTAGCTTCTGCAAAATAAGGTCAAAATGGGTCTCTCTTTAGGTCCCTTAGAAAAAGAGTCCAAAAAAACTTTAAAGATAAAGCTTAATTTAAAAATTTATTCAAAGATCGGGGAGCTGACACAAGAAATCTATCGATGGAATATTAACAATAATTAAAAATTGGTATTGTCTTGATAGTGGCCTTCAAAGTTCCTCTTTATACATTCCAAGCAAGTAGGAATACAGTTTCCACTCATGAGGTTTTGATGACAGGACTTTTGTCCTTATTTAGGCACCTTTCTTTCAAACCTGTTAAATAAACAACTTATTATATTAATTTCTCTCATTTCAACTTTAGAACAGAGTAAAATAGAGTAGAGCAGAATAGAATAGAGCATTTCAGTCGGAATGGACCTACAAGGACGATCAAGTCCAACTGTCTGATCAATTCAGGGCTGACCAAGAGTTGAAGCATGTTATTAAGGGCATTGCCCAAATCCCTCTTAACACCAACAGTCTTGCAGCATCAACCACCTCCCTAGGGACCCTGTTCCCATGTCTGACCACCCTGTTGATAAAGAAATGCTTCCAAATGTCAGGTGTAAACCTCCCCTGGCACAGCTCAGAGCTACTCCCATGTGTCCTATCACTGGATAACAGGGAGTAGAGCTCAGCACCTCCCTCTCCACGTCCCCTCCTCAGGAAGCTGCAGAGAGCAATGAGATCTCCCTTCAGTCTCCTTTAATCCAAACTAGACAGACCCAAAGTCCTCAGCCGTTCCTCACTGGACATTCCTGTCAGCCCTTGAGGACTCCTTGACACTGACTGCTGGCCCCAAGAGGTCTAGAAGGAGATCAGGTGGGAATTCTGTTCCCTCCTCCTCGGTTTCCCCCACTTGCAGCCACCAGACACTCCCTACAATCATCACTAAACTGAATGGCTGCCTGCAAAGCCTTAACACTGCTGTTATTTTACCCACATTTGCCCACCAGGATGCAGACTTAAACCAAGCTGGCCTGGTCAATGAAAGAGTTTCAGAATAACTGCCTGCTTTCTCATTTTGCTTCAAATTTTAAAAACCACCAAGGACTACTTGCAAAAACAGATCCATAAAGAGTTAAGTGGGATTTGCAGCATGTGTGGGCAGTAGTTAAAGGAATGGGGAAATGAAAAAAAGTCCCAACTGATCTTCTGCTAATGTTTTTTCTTGGAAGCAACAGAAAACATTGTCTTCAGTAAGCAGCAGAGGTAATTATGCCAAGTGTGAATGCTACAGTTACTCGGCAATAGAGGAAACAGAGATGTTGATCCCATTTTCAAGTCAGAATCTCAAGCTATGCTTGTCATACAGAAGTAGTGATCAATATTTTCAATAAAAAATAATTGCAACATCATTTGTTACGTAAAACTCCAAACTTTAGGAATAAACATCTATCTACATATATATACTAAGTACTAAATGAGGAGGTTTGGTGAATACATAACATACTGACATTTCATTCTTTCAGTAACCAGCATCAGTAAGAAAAATAATTGTGTAACTGAAGAAATAGGAAGAAAAACTGAATGTGAACAGTGAACTCAGCAGGTGAATCTTCTTTTCAATGCCAATGAACAGTAGTGCACATGAGCCCTCTTTACAGAAATGTTATCTATGTCCCAGGTAAAGTAGGCATGAAATCCAGAAACTTTAAATGTTTTCTGACTGCATTTGCTCAGTGAAAGCCAGAGACTAGAAATCTCCTCATTCCCTCATCTTGCACAGCTGCTGTATGTATTATTCAATTCTGAAATCACTTAAAAATATACTAAAGGAAGACTCCTGGGTCACCATATCTTTTAAGGTTATATGGATTTTTTTTAAAGTCTGAAAGATCAACCTATGCTTAGGCAGCCATCTCAGTAGCTATGCATTACACAGGCAAGAGTTAAACAAGTTACACACTACAAATGAACTGGCTTTCAGGTGCATTTTGTGCATAATCAATGAAAGTGATTTGTCAGATTAGTTGAGAGACATGTCATGGAAATAATGAGTAGTGTCCACTGCAGGTTGCAAGAAAGGCCTGGTATATCATACTGACTAGACTGACTATAAATAAATGTGTCCTTCTTTGAGGCCACCTCTATTATCCTCAGCTCTTCACTGACAATCATCTTTAAGTAGGGAGCAGTGCTAAGGAAACCTAAGATTAAATACAGGAAGTACTTTTACAAGCAAGGGAGGCTGATAAATCCAGATAGTCTCGTCCTGCACCACGGAGACAAACCAGCTCCGGGCTGAAAGTCCAGTTGAAAATCTGTGCATTTTATAACCATGGACACGATCCTGTATTCTTATCACTGCACTCATTTCAGACACAAGCTGACAAAAACAGACCCCTTCTGAATGCATTTCTGCGAATGTCATACTCATTTTGAAACTTTGTAAGTCTGCAGGCTGGAAGGAATGAAATATATTTTTCAGAGTCAGCACCAGAAAACAGGAGTGAATAAAAAAACAATGTATGTATGATAGGATGAGCATGAACAAATGGTCTCAAGCCATCATTAATATGCTGTCTGGAAACTGCAATTTGGCACTGCCTAATGCCTAGTGACTGAAGCAGAAACGTACTGGTCTAAAAGAAATGCTGTTCTTACTTGCAATGAAAATGTGAAAAAAAAACCTCTTAATTTTAAATTAAGAAGTGTCTTATTATGTGTCATTATGACTGTATTTCAGGTCTTTTTGATTGCTTTTGAACTCCTAATTTTACTAGTTATCTCTTTAGCATCACGTTACTCGAAAGTCTACTTGTTCTCTTTATTTCTCAGTGTAGGTGTGAGTGACTGCACTTTGACTTGTGTGCATAACTTGTTTATTATAGCCCTGATTAAATATTTAATGCTATGGAGAGGTATGGAAATTGTTATGAATTGCTGACAGCAGTGGGTGTTGAGAGTCACTTGTCATTTAGAACATATGCAAACAACCATTAAAAGCTCTTTTATGCAACTATGTAACTGAAGCAAGAAGTATTGGACAACTCTGAGAAAAGATACCCTCCTTCCCATCCCCTAACACCATAATTTCAGGAGCTAGCCAGGTCCAAGGATGTGAATGGCTTAAATACCATTTGAAGGGAATTGTTAAATTATTTTAGAGGACCAAACAGAAATGTGAAACATAGTAAACAAGCACTAAGGGGTCTCAACAGGTATAGTAGCATGCTTCTAAAAAAGCTTTAAAAGTAAGTTCTCATTTCTGAGCTGAATGATGGCCACAGAAGGTCATAAACAAGGAATATTCCCTAAGTCAGGAATATAAGATCTGGGAAGACTTTTACACGTAAACTATAAGAATTGCTTCAGTGATACCTGATCCTAAATGTTTTGCTATTAACACCAACACACAAAGACCAAGCTTTGGAAAACGCTTCAATAGCTGAGTTACACTAGTTCTCTAATTCATTAGCTATTGTCCTCTTTGAGGGAGATTCACCCTATTTTCCACTGAAAAAACTGTTGAACAATTCATTCTGTAAAATTCTACCTACACTTAAAAAATTAGGAATAGTGTTGTTGCTTACCATGTGTCTGAAAGGAATAATGTTTCACAGACATGAAGTGAACCAGATGGAATGACAAAGGAAATTGGGAGTCATTAAATTGCAGAGAGGGAAAAAGATGCTGTGGAAGAAAATTAAAGAGCTAAAAGGCACATATGCCACATAGAGCGAAAAAAGAACCAAGGAAAATACTCCTGTATCTCCCTGCAAACTATTAAAGGCACAAAGAGTGAGAAATGTTTTAAGATTTCTTTTTTATTTTGTTTGAGGTTTTTTTGCTTTGTTTTCTGAAAGACAGTTTTGCCAAAAGATTTACAAGAGTCAGTATCAGCACAGATAAAAGTGTCTTAAAAATTCTTCCTGTAAGCCATTTTCTTGTTTCATTATTTTACTCTCACAGAAAGTGTTGCTTATTTTCTCCTCCTTTGAAGAGGAAAAAGACTATCTACTACCACATTTAAAAAATAATAAAAAAAGAAAGTCTTTGAACTAAAATTAGCTATGGTATTTCAAGCTATTATTATTAAGTTGCAATCTTCCGTACCATCAAAGGAATGAGTCAGTGTAAACCCAGTATCACTTATTAGTTCTTAAGATTAGCTGCAAATGTAAAGCTGGCATAAGTCAGTGTAAGTTACCCACAGCTGTAAAGCTGTGTTGATACATGCTTGTCCTGCTCTCACCAGCTGCTAAAATTCAGAAGCCACTTTCTAAAGCTGAGTGGGTACAGTGTGTGGAAGGCAGCCTCTGCTCCAAGACCTCTGTACTAGGACACCTGGACACTTGACACTCTCACAAATCAAGGCTACTGGCACCACTCACAGGGAACAAGGAACTCATCCAAACCAGCTGCTTATCTCCTCCACTCATCCCAGAGAGAGCTACATTCCACTGTAACTTAATTTACCTGTGACTCCTTTGTTTTTGTAGATCCTACTGGATTATTTAGCAACTTAAAGTCACAGAGATGTGACCAAGGCTTTGTCTACGTGTGGATGCATCAGGGTAGGATTAGTCCTTCCAAACAAGAAGCTGGAGAAGAGTCTGGAGCACAAGTCCTTGGAGGAGCAGCTGAGGGAGCTGGGGGTGTTTAGCCTGGAGAAAATGAGACTTGGGGGGAACCTTATCACTCTCTACAGCTCCCTGAAAGGAGGATGTAGCCAGGTGGGGATCAGCCTCTTCTCCCAGCTAATAAGTGATAGGTCAGGAAGAAATGACCTCAAGTTATGTCAGGGGAAGTTTAGATTGGATATTAGGAAAGATATCTTCACTGTAACGGTTATCAAGCGATAGAATAGACTGCCCAGGGTTGAGTTAGATTTATTAAATCACATGACTAAAGCAAAGACATCAGAGTTGAACGAATACCCAGAAATGCTGAAGAATGAATTCAAGGCTGGAATATGTTATTTGAGAAGAAGGATTTGGAATTTGCATGTGTTGACCCACAATTCCGAAACTAACCCTAACCCTAACCCTAACCATAACCCTAACCCTAACCCTAAACATAACCTAACCAAACCCTAACCCTAACCCCCTAACCCAACCCTAACCCTATCACTTTGATAATGTGTCCAGAAAGAGTGACAGGAGGAAGGCTGCAGCTGCATGAGCCTCTGTATTACCCCATGTGCTCTGCAGAGGGGCCCAATACCCTGCTATCCTGTACGCGCTTATCCTGAAGTTGTCTGGTTAAATGCCAGACAAAAGCACATGGAACTGGGAAATTCACCAAAAGTGAACAATCACCAAAGTGAGCCCGTATCATTCAGAGTCAAATGAAAGGCCATGTAGGGTGTGGATAAAACCCGACTGAACTAATTCTTTAAACACTGATCTAACACATTACAAACTGCAGCTTCTTTTACGTTGTGTTTTGCCTCTTCCACCTTAACAATAAATTTTTTCCTGGATCAGTTTTTAGAAGTTTTCAAGCATTTAAGGTTCTAATTACTTCTCAGTGATACAGTTTTACATGGAGTGATATTATTGCTCATCCACACGATGCTCTATGGCCCTGTATGACAACAGCAAAATGATTGCATGGTCATGATTCTGCACAAGAATAATTCTTCACAGATGTTAAATTATTACCTAATGTCCAGAAAACTCTCACTGGAAGTTCTTGCAATGCCATTAGTCCCATCTTCAACAGTCTCTTCTCATATTTTCTCTGATCCATTACTTTGCACAGTCTGAAAAGTACCAAATAGCAGAAGAAGCCTTCTTAAAATCAACTCATACAAGTTGAAAAGAACTCCAAATATTCAGAGGAAAAGAAACATCAAATAATAAAAATTTAGTGGGAAACTACAGTCTGATCTATTAGAAGAGAAAGCAAATACACTAAATAAGTAATCCTGTGAAAATTATTCACTCGAGTCTAGCACAAATAGTAAATTTTGCAAGTCCACAAAACTGAGTTATCTTTCACATTGATTCCTTACAAATGTAAAACTTGCTTGTCTGTCAAATTCTTTCTGCAAAAACGACAGTCTAAGGGGCTTGTCATGTACAGAATCTGCTTGTAGACAATGCTCTCTACACCATTCCATTCTTCCTTCCCAATGATTTAAATGAGCAAGGCACCAGGCACACAGCACTGCTGTGCTTATGACAGTGCTTTTCTCTGTTAGGAAGTATCAAGTGTCTGCAGGCATGCTCTTTAATTATGAATTTTGATGTGCCATAAGCACAGTCATTCCAATTGGCATTAGCTAGCACACAGAACTGCAAATTATTCTAATAGTTAGGCTGTTTTATAATAGCAAGTTCTCATGCACCATCCAAAAATATGGTTTGTTGTTATCAGCAAAAAAATAAAAGTCATTATTTTGGTAAAGCCAAGTAAATAATTATGTGCAACCAGAGCAAGTAAGGAGAGGTAGAGAAATAGAAACCACTGATTTGTTTTCTTCTAATAGTTTAACAAACAATCCTAGTCAATCAAATGGAACACATCCAGATTATCTCAAAAAAGCAGACAATAGCTTTCCTTAGATTTCTTGCCTCTGACTAGAAGCAGTTAGAAAGTTATAAAGGTAATTTGTATCAACTCATTACTATGTCACCTCATTTCAAGTACAAGTTAGATAAGTAGCAATAAGCTCTGGGTTCGAGGATTTCACATTATAACCATTAGTACAAACTCTAACAGCACCGAGCTCTTGAAGATTACCCCAGACAGTTATTGAGATTTAGGAGGTGCAGCTTTCTACTGAGTTAAGACAGATTCTGTAGACAATTTTATCATTTATTCTAGAACTGAGGTAAAAAGCTAATTTGATGAAAAGCACTCATGAATTATTTCCTTCCTATAGGTACCATAATGTTCCCAGTAGAATGCTCTTCTTGCTCTTTAATTCAAGGTAATGATGTTGCTGCATCTTCTCTTGGCACTTAAAATGCAGTTTAATGCCACATCATCAGTCAAAACTTCTGTGTGATTTCCAAAGGCATTAAATTATCAGAAAAACTGAACTGAGAAAACGAACATTTCTGATGCATTAGAACTTTTCTGGGCTTTTTAAGGGAGTTTCTCCCTCTGCTCAGGATTGTGGAACAAAGAAAACTTTCTTACCATGTCAGAAAATCCTTTCCCATGAATTCCTGCTCTGAATTTCATAGGAAGTATGGCTATGAAACCATTTTACTGTGCTCCGTTAGAGTGACTTACATGGAATAATGTTTACAGGTGTCCCTAACATTTTTCACTTACTTTAAATCAGCGACTCTGACAAAATGGTGTATTTATTGACTTACTTACACCCTTCTGCAATAAATTATTTGGTATAAAAAAATCTAATCTACTGTATATTCAATATTGGTGTTTTTTTGCTGTAGAGGAAATCTGAAAGACATAAATCAGCTTTTTTTCCTTTGTTCTTAAAATGTATAGGGTTTGGTAACAGTATTTCTTAAATGTGCAGGGATAGATCAAACTGAATATTCACTCACTTTCATTTCATCACAGCCCACCTTAAAATATTGATCAAAGCAACAGTAGAGTGCTTTAGTTCAGAGCTTTTTATAAACTTTAATATAACTAGGTTTTTATCAATCACTTTGTTTTCATATTTAGTCACAATTATAGTAGGGAAAAAAAACCCACCAAAAATGTTAGGTAGATTTGGGTTCAAGTGTTTAATATTTCCAAAATTTCAACAGGCAGTTTATTTATTTACTAGGGCACACACTTCAGCCCACACTTCATTCTGTATCTTTTTCTTATACTTTATCGCACAAACCTCTAACAGCATCAAATGTAACACCGTACTTTGAGCAGATAATAAAGTGATGGAATAGGTTCTAAATGATATGGCTTCATGTTCATGTCACTAATAAACATGTAATTTATGCCACAATTTAAGGAATTCTTAATGTTGAATGCAAGATTTCAACTCAGAGAGTAACACAGAATTACAGTGCCCAAGCAGACACTCAGAAGTCCCATGAGACAATATATCTGCTCTGAGGGGAAGGCAGAGTCACTTGTGATATTCATTAAAGACTTCCCAGGTCATCAGGCTGAGTATATGAAGGATGAAAAGGAATCTTATGTTTCACTATCCTTTCCTGGTGAGCACATGGTGTTCTTTTCTCCACCATGTTTAGATGTGTCAATAGGAGCAGTCACCTCCATAGTAGTACACCAAAGTAATAATAATAACAACAACAACAACAACAACAACAACAACAACAACAACAACAACAACAACAACAACAACAAATCTCATTTTTACACTCACCTTGGTATTAATGCAAAAATAAAATAATCTTTAGACCATCACTAAAAATACAGATTTATCATTTTGTACTTATTTCTTACTTCTGGGGAGAAAGCTGAAGGGCTTATTGACTCAGCATTTTCAAAGCATTTGATCCTGCTGTAGAAAGCTTTCAGGTGAAGGAGGAGAGGTGGTGGGGAAAGTTGCTTAAATGCGTTTTGTTTGATCCTTTGTTTGTTTCCAGCATAATTGCTCATGACATATCACATTGTTAGACTTTGCTATGCTTATCAGGAGCACACAGCCTAGTCAAATGAGTTTTGAGTTTGAAGAAGGCTGGTGTGCAAATTCAGAGGAGCACAGAGACTTATCAATGCTGCTCTTTTATTCATGGAGAGTGTTAACAATGATGGTTCAGAGTTTAGTGATAAACTCACTCAACACGTGGAGTTACAGGACAGCAATGTGCACTTACAGAGGAGCAGTGGCTTGGTTTGAGACGATTCAAAGAACACTCTGGAATGAGTTGTGACCCTGTATAGATTCAACCAATCTCTTTCCACCAGTAAGGAGCAAATACGAGTAGATATAAGTGAAAAAAAAACAGTTTGCTAAGAAGTGGAACAGCAACAGGCAAAAAATATCAGTAAATAACCGCTAGATACAGAAGACAAACAGAATCCCCAGAAAAACAAAAAGTTGGAGGAGACCACAGCCCAAACAGCACTTTTCTGGTTGTAAGTATGATCCAGGAACAGGAGCGCCTACATGGGAGATGCTGAAGAGGGGCTGCCTAAGGATCACCCTGTTTTCTGCTCTGTTCAGATGCCTGCTCAGCTAAGGTTACAATGACAAGAGTAGGTGACAACAAATCCTTGTTCCACCATAAAATGAACCTAAGTGAAGGCATAAATGAAGAAATGACAGATAGATTTACTGTAATTTTGCAGTCTTTTTTGGTTTTCATTTCTCATGTTTTCTTTCTTCAAAAGTGATTATTCTTAGAATGTTCAATCTCAAGTGAAAATGTCTTTCAACAACTTTGGCACATTCTAAATCACTTGCAATCAAGGAATTCATCAGAAATGGGTAATATTTAAACAGCGACAGAACACACGGGCTATTCAGCTTTAGGAGCTGAGAAATGAATCTGTATCTATGAATAACCCTTTTTTCATCCACAAGATTGTGGCATTTCTCTCAGCAATTTTAATTAAAGTGCAAATTTTACAATATATGAAGAGACTAAGAATTGTACCAGAAAAGAAGTTCTACAAGGCAGGAAATAAAGGGCTTATTTAAGTACTTAATCAAATAACTATCCTTGATAACCCTAAAAGAGTAAATTCTAATCCAAAACTTACTTCAGCTTTTGCTTCAGTAATGGAGAGGGTATAGATACACTGATGACAACTATTTTAAGAACAAATGGAAAATGCGTGACTTCTGTCAAAAATTTTAAGAGACAATGAGAATTATTTTATATGTGTATCTTGTGTCTGTGTGACACAGCTCACTGTGTCCTTGAAAGAGTAAAAATAAAATAGTGAAATAAAAAGTAAAAAATACAATGTGTGTGTGTGTATATATATATGTATTTATATATTTCTCTTAGCTCTGTAGTTCTAGTAAATGATATGTAGGCTTCTACAGTGTAAAAATATGTAGACAACCAGTGGCAAAAGGGGACACACAAAAGGGAACACACAAAACCACTAATAGTAGAAGACTAAGGGACAGGTTCCAGCTCTTCCAACCAAAAAGACTGATCTCCTTGATTAATTAATTCTACCAGAAAACCTGGATAACAAAATTCACTAAAATCAAGAGCACATTTCCATGAGGTATTAAGCTGAAAGGGTCAAGAAGCTGATGGCAATTGGCCTCATTGTTTATAATTTTTCTGTTTCATCTTCCTGCTGAAAACTGTTATTAGCTGAACAAGTTTTAAATGAGTGAATTAACATGACTGCTCATTTCTGTGTAAATCACGTTTACAACTTTCTAAGGATGACCCTTAGTAGCATAATCAAAAACATGGTTTGTAAGCAATTGATGCATCTTTAAGAATAAATACCTCAAATTTTCCCGCATCAGCAATCTCTGTTTTTAGCTCTTAAGCTAAAAACATTAAGCAAAGGTAACAGTTGATAAAGATTTTGAAGTGCACCACTAAATGCTTCAATATTTTGATTTAGAAAGATTAGCCTATATAAATAATATGTCAAGAATAGTTTAAGTGTTTTGCACAAAAGACGCCTTTCCCATCATTTATTCTTTGAGAAACAGATCAAAAGTGCTGTGCTTGAGGACAGCAGTGCAGAGAAAGCTCCTATCAATACATTTAAATAGCTCAGAGTAACTCAAAGGGAGAGCAGCCTTGCACTCAAACTCTCTGGCAAGGCATAGATTGGTCTTAACAGCAAATGAACCTTGCAAAGAACCTCAATTATTTATTTATAGAGTTGCCAACATATGTCAATCAAAGTAAAGGACAAATGAAGAATATTATCTCCAGGAGTTTTGGCAGGAAGCGTATATCTGTGTGTACTCCATAATCTTTTGATATGAAGAAATGCAGTGTAACTACAAAATCCAAGACCTACTTCATGCCTATTAACATTTGCTACCAAATGTGCTTCCTATCAAAGTGACATTTTCACCTAATGAAAAAGATGTTTGAGTTCTAATTCAGACACTCAGTTCAAAGAAACGTGTCTGAGCAAGATTTGAGTATTGAATAAGAACTTATTTTGTCATGCAAGATTCAAAAATTCATAGTTCACAAATCTCAGCACGTAAGATAACCAAATGAATTATGTACTGAAGCAGGGAAAGCTCAGAAAATATCTTATGGCAAAAATGATCTTTATTTCTCCCTGTGGATTTAATCTTGCCATTTTTTGAGTAACTTCCAAGCAGCTCTGGACACGTCCTGCAGTCACTGACTTCTTTGAATCCTGAAACAACAGTATAACAGAGTATTAAGAGAGAAGTCAGTAATCTTTAAGAAAAAAAATTATAAAAGTCAGTGAAACTGAAATAGAAAAAGAAAAAAAATCTGTCATCTGCCAATATTGGGCAAGTAATGGTCAATGAAACAATTTCAGATCTGTTTTCCAGTTAGCTGATTTCCCATCCTGAAAGCAACATTGCTCATATCTATCAGCTGAAATCGTATTATGAACAATTGTGCTGGAAAGATGGAACAAAGTGCACATGCTAAATCAGCGGTATCAAGGATCACAGAGTTCTCTGTTCTAATTACATAGATATTATATATTCCTTTGCAATACAAGCTCTATTTCAGACAGCAATAACAGCAAAATATAATGTTCAGAAACATGCTATAGAATACTTTATATCAAAAAAAAGGGGGGGACTGAACACTGAGAAGTACTTTGAGAAAGTTTAAAAACTGTGAAACATTAGGATTCATATGATGCATTTATCAGGAAATTGCCAAATAACTCCATGTATTTTCTTAGCCATTATTCATACTTGATGCCCAGGTTCACGATTTATCTCTACTTTTTGAGAGAGGCTTTCAAAGTACAATTGTAAAAAATATTTATTTGCATTTCATGACGTGCAAACAATAAAACAGTGTTAGAACAAAGGTCCATGTGGCCTTGTCTCTGTCCCACCTCTGACTGGCTAAAGTCAATGTCTGCAGAAGTGTTAAACAAAAAGAAAAACACCAGTGATATTTATTTCAGAAAATCTGCCCACCTTTCAAAAAACTGTGTCTATTTCTTTTGTGTCACATATGGTGGTAATGCTTTCTTTTTTGAATTTTCCAGGGTTTTTTGGAACCCATGTAAAGTTTTGGCATTCAAAACATGTAATTTAATGCCACTCTGGTGTGAAGAAGTACTTCATTTGCTTTAAGCTAATTAGTTGATTTATAAGCAAGTTGTTTGCTTTAAATCTGTCGTTTCATTTGACGTGCTTTGTATTTGGATTGTGAGCACCTTACTGTCACTCTCTTTTTAACACTCCTGTTTTGGAAACATATAGCTTTCCCTACCATGACTGACTTTCTTTTTGCCAGGGTGAAGAGTCTGAGTGTAAGTAAGCTCTCCTTGTGGGGAAGCAATTCTACACTTTGATAACAGTTATAATTCTTTCTGTAGACTTTTAACTTTCACTTTCCAAAATGTAGGCTCCAGAGAGATGCCCAGTATCCAAGCAGTGTTATTTTATGGGCATGTATCGGGGAACCATTGGTTTTGTTTCTCTATCTCTTCCTCAGAACTAGATAAGGTTCTTAAAATTCTGTTTGCTTCTGAACTGATAGTTTCACAGAGCTGTCAAACATACTGCCACTTTCTGTTCAATAGGAATAGATAATTTAGAGTTCACCACTGTTTATAAAGTTAAAACTACTTTTCCACCAGAATATTGGTTTGCATTTATCAATTTTGAATTTCATCTGCTATTTTATTGTCCTATCATTCAGTAATGGGACTCTTCACAATAAAACAACATCTTGTGTTTAGAATCTAAAATGTGTCTAGAATCTGCAGAGCCTTATCTGTATCTTTGCTGGTAACCCTCTCCACACACAATGTGCAGCTCAGCTCTCAGACCGTGCCACTGTGTCCTCCAGGAGTAACCCCTCCCTGTCTTGATAACTTATCATTTTCTACCACCATTTTTTCTCATAACACGCAGTTGCATGAAATCATAGTTATAGAATGGCTTGGACAGGAAGAGGACTTAAAGATAATCCAGTTTTGGGCAGGGACCTTCCACTAGACCAGGTTGGTCAAAGCTCCATCCAACCTGGCCTCGAACACTTCCAGGGATGGGGCATCCACAACTTCTCTGGGCAACCTGTGACAGTGTCTCACCACCCTCACATGGAAGAATATTTCTTCCTAATATCTAAATCTGCCATTCCCCCTTGTCCTATCACTATATGTCCTTGTAAAAGTCCCTCTCCAGCTTTCATCAAAGTAATCGTCTTTATCCTTAGCTCTTTGAAAATTTATGGAATTATTTTTAAAGATTATTTGAGGTTGAACATTGCCAAATAGTTTTTGAAAGTAGAAATAGATTGTAATAACATTGTGTGCTTACCTATCCAGGCAATGTCCCATCACGCCCTTCTCAGAGATTTCTAGGAACTTGTAGAACCCTATTATTCTCTTATATATTGTTAGCCATAGTATATGACTAAGCTTAACCATGCTTGTAAGTTTGAAATTAATCTGAAATGAGACACGATCCAAATTTTCATTGCATAGAGCCTAGTGTAGCAGAGGTAATGTATCAAGAAATGCTTTCTCATCCTCACAATCAAATAAAAAGCTTATCCTTCTACTTGTATAACATGTTCTTCTAAGTGAATATAAAGTCTATATTATAAAATAAATTACCTGGATAAATAGAATTAAATTTTTGGATTAAAGCAATTTAGCAGCCACAAAAGAAGATGAGAATTGGAAGTAGCATCAAATCAGTTTACAGTGGACAATATCTAGAGGCTGGACCCTAGTTTAGATCATCTACTTAAAAATATCCTTTTCTTTTCCCCATTAATATCAGAATATGAAGTGTTTCCAAACCACCTGTAATTTATCAACCACAAAATTTGTTTCCAATAGGAAACCCTGAACTTAACAAAACATTATTTGATTGAAATTTTTGCAGTACTGAAGCACTATGTAGGAATGCAATGCTATTATTAACAGGGTTGTTAGAAGTATGACACTGCCTCAAAAGGACAACATGCTTTATTAGACAAACTCACATGGCCAATCTTTCAGCAATATGCATTCTTCTCCCAGGCTGAAAAAAAAAAAGAAAAATTTTCAAAGGTGATGCAAGCAGGGAACACTAGGTCTGAGATAAAATAGATATGTTAATTTTGAAATAGCTAAGACAAAAGGGGGTTAGAAGTATTGGAACAGAAAAAATGTAATGGGAAAAGGTGATAAAATAGTTTTCTCTTATAGTAAAGGACGAGATTTATTGCTGGCAGCACATGACATGATAGTTTGGGAGGGAGAGGGGAAATGATCACATGCCATAAAAAGGATGTCTCTATTGTGTTCATGATTTTTACTTCCCAGTAAAGATATATTGTGAACTTTTATAGCAAACCTGGACACATCAGTAAATTTTGTTTGACTGATTTATTATTTTTCTGTTTAAGGAAGAAGGTACCAAGGTTTTACACAGGTTGGCACAAAGTAAACAGAAAAAAGGATGTTTCCTAGCTCATCATTTTGTTTTAAAATGGTTCAAATATAAAGCCTCAGTAAATGCTAAGATTTTATACTTGCTGGAACTGAAAGCAAGCCTACCAGTTAAAACCACCAGATTTCCCATAGCTGTAGTTAAATTCTTGCATAATAAACTTTTTAAACACTGAAAATTAGGACCAACATTATTTGAATAATCTGTAAGGATGATATCTATTTAGAAAAAGGTGTGAGAGTTTTTTGACCTTAAAAAATACTTACTGAGCTTATTTTCAGAACAACTCTGCAATACCAAGCTAATCAGATAAATACAACTATTGACAGAGAGGTAGTATATCACCAGAGACACAAGATAAAATGCAAGGAAAAAGATTTAAATTTTTTTCAACATTTTTAGAATTCAAGATGTTTAAAATCAGAACAACAACAAAAACAAAAAAAAGACAGTAAAGTATATAACCGTGATAACATGAAAAACAAGCTCCAAAGACATTGCTAGATGCTATATTCTACTATAAAAAACAAAGCACTGCATATATGATTTCTTATTGTGTGTATAATTAAATTATATGACAGTCACAGACTTGATTATGGTTAATGGACATGCTATGTTCCGAAAAATTTAAAAAATATTTAATATGTTCTGCCTTGTTACTCATTGACTGACGTATAGATTGACTATATTGCAAAAGGTGCATTTAAAACAATTTTCTTGCTATGCTGTTAATATTGTTTACAATACCTCAACAAGTGCTCCATCATAGAAACCTTTCTGCCTGCTATCATGTAAAAAAATTGATTCACTTCCAATTGAAGAACAAACTTGTTTGAGGTGTCTGCCTAATGACACATTTAATGAATAAGCAGCCATTCTAGATGGAATAGAATCTCTACTTTCGCTATAAATTAATATGTTTCTAACAAACACTACAAAATACAGCTTGATTGCTTTTTCTTCTACACTGTGATAAATGTGCATTATAGAAAAGAAGTGGAGAGTTTAAAAAATCACTTAAATGTAAATATAATAGATTGTGTGCAGCAGGTTTAAAGAATTTTCATCCTGTCCTCAGTGATTTACAGCTCCACACATTTGCTTTATCATTCTATCAAGGTTTTCTGATTGTTTTGTTTCTGCTTTGCTTTGTTTAATTCATAAAACCAGAGTGGAATGGAAATCTGTAATTGTGTCCTAAGGCACACTCTTCAGTACAAACAAAATCATCAAAAAACAAGTCTTCCTTGCTTTCATAACACGATAGTTTAAATTTATATTATGGATATCACTTGTCATTCATTCATGTCATCCAGGCAAAACACAGAACAGTCATTAAGTGTGCTTTAATTTGTGATATGGATTCAGCACCTTCAATCTGCACGTGTAGAACACTGGCACACAGGAGTGTTACTGATGAAGATGGTATCCCCTTTTTACTCTTCATAGTCAGTGACAAAAGAAAGATGGCCTTTTCCTAATACTGATTTAAAATGCTTGAGGTTTAAGATCAGATTTGTATGGTTGTGGTGTCCTGTCTTTTCCCCTGCAGCTGTTTCTTAACATACCTAAGGTGATCACGCTAATGTAACTAAAGTTGGGCCTTAATCACTGAAAATACCACTCACTGCAAATCCTCTACATGGAGCTGAGCCTTTGTATGTGTAAATATGTGCATAGTTATTCCCAGGAAAAGACAACCTAACAGAAATAGAAACTTCTCATTATAATATTTTCTGTATGTTTATACCACATATAAAGCCACAGGCTTCCTCAGCGTGGAGATGCTTTCAATCTAAACCCTGGAAACAAAGGCTGAGGATGCTGGCTCCTAAAAGCCAGGGAACTAAAGTGGCAGGCTGCCTACGCTACAGGTTGAAACATTCTTCTGTTTATTTAGTCCCCAAATTATTTAATGCAAAAGATGGAGACAAGCAAGGACTAACAGCTGTGCTTTCCTCTGTGGATCCCTGATTTACAAAGTACAGATGGAAAAAGAATCAGAGTCACATCATCTCCTGGCATTTGTCAGTATAAATCAGCACAAGCTATGGACTACAAGAGAACTAGGTTATAAACCATTCTGCTATTTGTATTCCAACACAATAATTCTAATGCTAGTGTAGTAGCATCAGCTACCAAGCACCTATGAATAACAAACTGTGCAGTATTTATCCTAAAACAATCCCTGATTTTAAAGTTTATTTTTGTCTGTGTAATACCAACTATTTTGTAATCCCTACTTGGTACATTAGGATTCTCAGTAAATAATCCCAGCCAGAGCATCATAAATCATTTACAGTTGCTTGAAGAGCCCCCAAAACAAATACTCACCGTCTGCGAGAAATGTAAATCATCATTTCAGAGGAAGGGTGCATGTGGCAGCCAGGCCAACGTCAGTCAGCCCCATTAATTATGAAATTATTTATTTATTTATTAGCATTTCTTCTTGAGGATTTAACCAGCTCACACAGATTGTCTCCAGGGAAACCACTACTAAATAAATTCAGGGCCAACTTCATTCCTTGTAGAGTTGTATTAAAACACCTGGGGTATTTTATCATATCCTAATCAGCAGTACCTGCCTAACCATGAAACAGGCAGTTTGCCCTTTGCTTCTCTCCACCTACACTTTTGAAAATAGCATTGAAAGCAGCATTGGGCAGCTGCCAACAATGCCATGTCAGTATCTTAAGGTCTTAGAAGAATCATTTACTGCCTATCAGAGCATCATCTCCTAAAACAAAAAAAGGGAAAGAGGTATATGGCCATAGAACAAAATCAGCACAGGGTATATCATCTACACAGTGCTTAAGCTCCACACAGACACAGCTTTGCTATAATAAGGCACAGAAAGGAAACAGATGAAACCTCGTCTGGACACCCAGCTAACTCCAAACTGCGTTCCTTCAGGCAACTACTAATCAACACAAGTCAAATGCATGGATCAAGAATCAAGATGTTCTCTCTGATTTTCCTTTTTAAAATAAATATTGATACACAAATTACTCTGCATTGTGTAAATACAATGGTAATAATTGTATATGCCCATAATAAAGCCAAATTTTCAAACCTTTGATTGGAAAAAGAGTAGCTTGCTGTAAAATGCTATAAATTACTCATTCCTACAGCTGCTCAGCCTGATGGACTTTGGACAAAAACTTCCCGGAAGTTGTCATTTTAGGTACCTGGTAGATCAAAATGTCTATGGCAACATGTGAAACCCAAAACTGAATGCCTTCCACCAGAAAATCTATTTCATCTGTAAGCAGAATGGTACCTACAAAACTGATTTCATCAGCATGTAACACCCCACCCCAAGAAAACACACACACAGGGATTTGCCCTTCTATGAACAAGCACTACATTTCTGTCAACTGATTCTTACATTAAAACTACGGCTTTTAAATTACTTCTAGCACTACTGGTAAGAACAATATCTAGACTTTAAGACATTTAAACCTATCAACCAAAATCCACAAACATGCCACAGAGTTTGGGTCAATCTTTTAATACCTGTTACTGTGAGAAAATCTCAACTTTATTTACAAACTGAATTCATCCAAACTGGAATTTGTAGTTCCAGCTATTAGAACTAAACCATCTTTCTCTTATATGCATCTTCTATTAAATTCCTTGTTAAACAAAAGCTTTAAAGTTGCACTTACACATATTTCATGTTAGTCTTCGTTGTTAGGTGTTTTTATTTACATTTGCACTATTTTATTTATTTTGAAAATAGAGAGAGAGAAATCATCATGTTCCTCTGCATCTATTGAGAAAATTCCCCTTACATTTACAAATAGTAAAGCTACAGAAAGGTGACTCAACCAAGGATGTTACCCCAGAGTTACAGATGCAGAACATGAGTCTACATCATTAAATCTGTTTGCTTAAGAAACAACAGACCATGTCCAAACACTGATTTAATGCTGTGATCTCAGAATTGGTTTCATAACAGAAGAGAAGGCCATTAACACACAACGATTCATTCATTCACAGATTCCCACAAATTTCAGTCGTAATTCCTTAAACCATGGATTATCCACAGAGACGGGAATAAAGAGCACTCTGCAAAAGACATCCAGTAAGAAGTTTGAAAAAAGATACAAGACTGGACCTTAAATTTTCACAGCAGAAACTTGCCAAGGAAGAAGCTGCCCCTGGTGTCAGCTGTCCTGGACACAAATAATTGCACTTGACCTCAACCTTCTCACAAACTACTGTGCTGGGCTGACATTTGCAGCTCCCAAGACTCAGCCACACCATCTGATGCTGGATATTCATGCAGCTGTGTCTGCACACACGTACCTACAACACTCTCAGAGTGAGCAGCTTAGAAAACCTCATCAGTTGTTTTGTGACTTTTTTGAAGAGAAGAAATCCCTGTGCTTGTCGGCCTTAATGTCCTGGTGACACCAGAAGCCAGCATACTTTCGGAGGTCTGCTGAGAAATCAAACACCCCCTACTTCACATACACTTTTTTCCGATTTAAGCTTACAAACTATTAATGTTATGGTTCTTGAAAAGTCACTCTGGGGTGTACATTTATTGAGATGTCATTAAATGTACTGAAACACACTAACACAGCATGAAGAAATTCTCGGAGCTCTGTCAGAATGCAGATAAGACTGCACTGAAATAAAATTATACCATGTCCCACTTTAGTAAGATTAAAAAAATAGGGGTTTCGAGACGTTATCTTTCAATAGGAAATAACTGTTGGCCAGCTAAAGCATGGCAGTATCAAGCACTAAAAATCAGAACTCTACATCAGTGGAGATGATTTAACTCAGGGTCTGCCACATTCAAATGAAATGTTGAAATAAGGGTGGCTCCCTGTAGATTTTCACAAAAATTTCCAGATATTTATGCAGTAATAACCTTACATCAGATTCACGCAAGTCCCTTTTCCCTACATGCCCTACATGATTATACTACTAACATTAAGTATAAATGAAGTGTTGCAACTTTCTATCCTTCTGGAAACAATGGCAGCAGTGATTAGAAAAGAAACAGCTTTCTCAAAGGTACCAACAGTATCAAAAGAAAAGCAGTTTAAAATACTAAACCAAAACCAGTCTGGTAATTTACATACATGGTTTTTCTGCAGCTTTTCTTGAAGCTTTGCTTTCTTTTACGTTTGAAAAGTTCCAAATCCTTACAAAGACTGCCAACTCTCCTCCCCGAGTTGTCTAATAGTTGACCTTTTTTGTTTTATCTGAGAATATATAAGTATATATACATGTACATGTTTATATATTACTAGGTGCCAACTGTCCTCAGCAGTGAGTTCTGTAAGGACAGTAACTCTGATCCCAGAAATGGCTTAAACTACTGAGCTCTTTACTGCTTGTTGCACGTAGTGTGATGTGTAATTGCTGTGTCCCAAACTGACAATTTCCAATGGTCTCTACTTTCCCACTTCCCACACAATGTACTTGAATGCACAGACCTAAAAGGCTGACTTTCTCCTTACCCTGCCTGCCAGCCTTTCCAAAGATATTTCTTAATGAAGAATTGGCCTGAACAACCGACTGAAACAATTGCTGCCTAATGAACATTGTTCTCTAATTCACAGGCAGCTTTCCTGTTTGCCTATCAATTAATACAGACAGGAAAGCTCACTGCTCAGAAGAACTCTTCATCCATACTAAGGCAAAAGCAAACCCTAATACTGCAGAGATGATAAAACCCCCAGGTTCAGTCATGGGTTTGGATTGCAAGTATGTCTGTGTTTGATTATGCAGTATTTGTCAGTCTGACGGAAATGGTATGAAAACAGGCAGGACCTTCCAGGCAATACTGACCTGCAGAAGCAGCTTGCTAAAGAGCTTGCTGACCATGAGGTACAACTCTACAAAGCACTTTTTCCAGATGACTTTTAGTGAATCANGGAAAGAGGGCTTGCTTTTGATCAAAAACCTGTTTTTCATATTCTATGGTTTGGATAGCTGTGTACATTGGGACCTAATCTGAAACTCAAATACATCTCTTCGGTCAGAATTTGAGTAAATCCACTTTATTTAATTATTCCAATTTTTCCTCATAAAGGAAGATAAACTACTAATGCCTTGTTGTTTGGAACACTGCAAGCCAATGTTGCCTTTTTATCCATGTGTAGATTTCTTGCTTATGTGAAGTAGCAAAGGATAATTAATGCAACGTTCAATCAATTCATACAATTACTTTGACTTAAGTTTCTGTGTCATGTGTGACGCAAATCAGATTCTCTATTACTTTTATTTGTTTTCTACTTAGAAGTGATTATTAAACAATCCATAACAATGACCACTTTTCTTTAAAAATATAGTATCAATTTATTTTGTTATATTCTTACTGGGTATAAGATCACAGCAAATGGGCTTTTGGAAAAGGGAAAACAAACCCAAAAGGCTCCCTGTTTAAACAGCAGTAGGGCTTCTTTGCACAGTGACAGAAGTAGAAAGCCCCAGTGGGGCTGGAGACTCATCTGTGAGACTGCAAAAAAGAAGCAGCTTCTGACCTTTTGCAACCACTCTCAGCTATGTGTTGTAACATCAAGGAATTAAAATTCTTTTATTCTGCTCCTCTCTTTCAGAAAGAGTTGGAATAAACATTTCAGAGGAAATTAGGTTTTTCACCATTTACACAGGGACTGCATCTTTACGTGCCTCAGCGTTCAGCGTCCAAATGTACTGTCACTTTGATTATTACACGATAATGAAATATTGAATAAATATTCATAGGAATTCAGGAAGGGATTATGATAAAAGGAAATGAAACCACTATGTACAAGGCAAATAAGAAATGCTTAGCTATCTCAGACCAGTGAAGGCATAGCTGCAGGTCAAGTGTAGGAAGGAGAAACTCACTTCACATGGTGCCTCAATCAGGTAGAGGACGAATCCCTACAGCCCATTTATGAAGTCTTAAAAACAAACGAATCAGGTATAGTTTTAGAAAGAGCTTACTAGAAGTATATAAAAGAACTCAAGGGCAGTTGTGTTATTTACAGAGATGTACATACACAAACACATATGAATATATATATGTATGTTAGGGCAGATAGAGATGGAGAGAAAGAATAGATCAGGAAACCAACCTCATCTTCTTTCTTAAACTGAGAGAAAAAAAAAGAGACATTTATTTCCAAATGCATTTTCTAAAGCAGGATTCACTCTGGAGAAAATTGGAGGTTCTGTGTAGCAAAACTGAATGCACAAACGAACAAATTGCCAAATTTGTTCATGTGAACCTAAATGTATGTACATGGAAAACACCACTACATTTTATGAATGGTAACAAAGGCAGCATTTCCACAGAGGGAGCACCAATATTTTCTTCTACTCTGCTAACCATTCAGACAGGGAACAGAAAAGAATGCCAGAAGAGGAAAGAATAAAAAAATGGTTTTTCAAAATAAACAATTTGCCAAGTACTTTGAAATACAGTAAAGCACAAAATCTTAATATTCATGGCGAAAATTTTTCTGAGTTATGACATGTATGAGTAAACTAACATATTCATCTCCTCTTACTAGAGTAAAAATAGATTATATGGTCAGACTGAACTCTTAGAAACACCTGTTCAATCTGTACTGTCTTTGAAGTTCACTGCGTTATGTATCTTCATCTTTGATAGTCTTTAGAGGTATAACTGCTGTCAGAGTTTCTACATAAAGGTGGAACTTAAATATTCTGTCTCAAATTTGCTGTTACAGCGCTGCTGTTTTCCACTCTTGCAGGGCAGTTAACCATCCTGGCTTTTTTGAAGCTTAAGTTTATACTGAAAGTTGTAAAAAACTGTTCACCTGCCCCCCAGAACAAGCATAGGAAAAGGAATTGAACCTAGTCCAATTTTTTGCCAGGTTCTCTAGACTAGAAGAAAGAAAGAAAAGAAACAAAACTGATTAAATCTACTAAGACAGCATGAGTCTCACTGACACATTATCTTATCAGGCAGGGCTCTGACAAGGAATAGAAGTCCGAGAGATACTATAGAACATTGTGCAAAAGTCAAAATGAATGAGGAAACACAAAAAGAGAAAGGAAGGATTTAAATCTTTCCCTTCAAATGATAGAAATGTTGGGTTTTTTGATGTAGTATTCTGCAAGTTTTTGGCATCATTCTATGATTTACACTTCCACAACTCAGTTCTGAAAAGCTGTTTAGCGTTATTCTTCATTGAACTAATAAGTCAGAGGGTAGTTAAGCTTCTGCTATTTGGTGCTTTGGCCGTATTCTTTTTTGCATTGTCCACAACAAGTAGGATCTTAATCAGTCATGCATTACTTCATTGATTGAATTAAATATTGCATTAATTTCATGTAGAATGCACGTGGTTTATCTTCACTGTCACGTATTATTCTACTGAAAAAAAGATATTTAAAATTGGTAGGAACCTGATTTAATCACAGGGCCTTTTCTGGAAAGTTACCGTTACAGGGTAGCTGCTAGTAAAGACCACTCTCCATAAAACAAACCCGTAACAAACTGTTATGGTGAGGGTCTCCATTTAAGTGAAACATGCTTATATTGCACATATTTTTATGCCTCTGTGCAGTACCAACTGAGAGCACAATTACTTGATAGCGCAAAACATGAAAGGTAACATTGTTGCCCTTCTTACTCAGTCACCTGAACGCTGGCTACAAGGATGAATTATTGAAATGCTAATGATCTGATTATTATAACAAAACATTGTCTTATTTGCACTCACATAATCTTCCATTCTGGAGTGACATCCAGACTGTTGCTTCAACTACATTTGGAAGGCCAACTCATGGTTCAATAGAGCTGTATGGCTAAGAAAATGCTGAGAGGAATTTCACATTCTTGCCTCTTTTTACTGGTTACTGGAGTCACTTAAATTATGAACCCTTAAGATCTCAAGGTGAGTCACTAGCAGACATGGCTGTCAATAAGCAATACAATTTTTCAAGTCTTTTACAATAAAAGTATTATTTTCTGAAGTGACTTAAGCTTTAAGGCCAGCATTGTAAAGGCTGCTCAAGAGCCTGAAGGTAGGAATGACATGAGGCATTTTAAATGTTTGAATAAATTTAAAAATCTGGTGAAAGGAATTCAAATTTCATTTAAATTAAATTAAGCCAATCCTTTTGGTCCATTGCTTGAAGACAGAAGCATAAACCACAAAAAATTCCTACTGATACACCACAAGAACTGAAACTGAACTTTTTTTAACGGGCAATTACCTCCGTGATTCTCTTAAAAAAAAAAAAAAAAGGTTTAAAAACTTGTTATAAACTTTAACTTGTTATAAACTTTATAGCTAATAAATCTAGCCTGATACTGAAGTTAATCAGAGAAATATTGGAGTTGTTTCCGCTACACTGCTCCTGAAATGTTCACATCTGCTAGTAATCAGAGAATATTTTCATAAATGCAGAAATCTTTAATCTTTCCTCTCTCTATATAAAACTCCCTGTATAAATATAAATTTCATTATTAAGACAGGGAAAAAAATTTAGCTCAGCCTGCAATCTGAGTGTGTTTTGAAGCAGGGTAAGGATCTAACCCACTCCAGAAGGTGATAAACCATCAAGTTCAGATAAAATTTCAGATGCTATGATTTCTCAAACTCCAAAATGTTCAGAAATTTTATGTGATCCTTATGTAGCCATCATATATTGGTGAATTTATTCGAATTCTACAAATAGTACTCAATGTGGAGTGAAATTTCCTTGTTGTTTTGTCAAGTCAGGTCTCCGTACACCACCACTCTTTGGACGGCTGACATCAGCCTTGGCTCATTTGTAAAATGGGGAAAATTAATATATTTGGTCATTTGGCTTTGTGACTGTGCTTCTCATCATAAACAGCAGACTCGGACTCCTGACTGTCTGTTTGAAAGACATGATGTGAATGAATGCCATGAAAGAAAGCACGTGGTAGCTGTGCCTATTCCATGACTGAGAGCTAGTGCAGAATGGTTGTTTTGCCTTGAATTTACTGGGCAGAAGGAAAGGCAATCACCTTTACTATGAAAAAACACATTGAAATGAGAAAAATTACTCACTGCTGAGATTTCAAGAGAGTATTTAATTGTTCCTTTTTAGTAACCAAAGCTTGTAATATAAATTAGTTACTAGGTGATCATCCCTGCAAGCAAAGGAGCTTGCAAAACAGAAGAGTCAAAAAATATTTTTATGGCATGGGGCATCACCAAACACCACCAAAACCAAAAAGCTGTTAACAAATAAACAGATAGGAGCAGATAACTGGCTACTGTCAGCCATTAACAGATAACAAATTTGTTCTGCATTTGGACAAAGAAATGAGTTTTAGGTGACAAACTACTTTTCATTTGCAGAAAGGATTCGTTAAATAGTTGAGCCATTCTATGTCAGTAAGCCTAGAAAACATGCATCTGAGGGTTCTCCAAGAACCACTTTCAGCCACTAAAGTTCTTTTCCATTAAGTCTTGCAATGCTGAGGAAGAACTAGGCAACTGATAGAAAACTAATGAGTGGACAATGTGCATATAAACAAATAAACAGGATGAGGTATGTAATTACAAGCTTATGAGCCCCCCCCCCAAAAAAAAAAAAGCATGCTACAAAATCCAAATTATAAAGAATCAAAGAACTGAAAGTGGTAATAGAATTACTTTCTGACTATGTGAGCAGATTTCAATAAATGCTACCAAACCACTGTGTTTTTGTCACAGGAAAATAAGAAATGTAATAGATACTTACATTTCTGCAACTGACAGTGTGTGTACATGAAGTTGCACAGAAGTTTCAAGGAAAACACAATACCAATATAGCAGCTAATATTTGCATTAAAATCAGACATTCTGGATCTCCAAATATTTTTTTTAGATAACCTATTACTATGTAGAAGGGCTTTTAGTGGTCCAAAGTGATTCCTCCTCCCTCTCTTTCACAATTTTAACACTGAAGTAAAACAATCCACAAAATCACATCAAAGAAATGATATGTGAAGGGAATAATAAATAATTAAGACTGATGACTGGTAAAAATAATACGATAGTCACTGGTTCTCCCCTAAGAATTAGTGGGGCATAAAGCTTTCAGCAGAGTATTGTAATCCAAAGTCTTTTGGATATACAAATGGGTAAGACTAAGGTTGTAGGAAAAAAATGTTAGTCCCTTTCTGACAGTGCTAAAGTTCTCCCAAAAATCTGTGTCCAATTCAAACAGCTCTGATTCAGAAAAATGCTGCTGCACTAGGGCTAGTTCAGAAGAAAGCCACAGATGAATACAGGACTGGAAAAGACCCTTAGTAGAGGAGGCAGATGGGGATCAATATATTAAGGTAATCAAAGGGGAGTATCCTGGCTGCATCTGTAAGTCCCTTTGTGGGAATATTATGCAAAATAAATTCCACAGGAAAAATAGGGTGAAGATACATGCAAAAATAATAATGAAAACTTTTTGATTCAGGAAAAGGACTACTACTTTTTTGTAGCATATCATTATAATTAAACATTCCTTTAAAAATAACACAGATATCTGAACTTTTTGTTAGTAAAAATACTAAGCTATTACTATTAAATGTATTTTGAAAAAATACACCTAATGTCTATAAAGGAAGCATAATGTAAATTAAATAAATGTAACTTAATTTTCTTCTAAAATTTTGTCTGTTTGAAACCTTGAAGGCTTTCTTTTAGTTACCACTATTAGTTACCACAATTTCAGTCAAGACCGAATTTTTCAAGGACAACCCCAATAAGCAGGAACTGTTTTTCTTTATACATATTTTCTTCTGATTCGTTGAAACTGGATGAAAAATTACCCTTACTAAAAATTTAAAAAAGAAAAAAAAGAAAACCAAAGTAGCACAATTTTAAATATATAGGAAAGAAAACAAACACTGTACTCAGCTTGAAAAGTTTACTAGTGTAAGTAAAGGTATATTTATTTCTGAGTAAATAGACACAGAGTTAAGGTTAAAGGCCAATACAGTTTTTGGTACTGATACAGCGGAGTACCAAAAATTGTATCAAGGAATCTAAATTTAGACCTGTCTGTTTTACAGAAACTGAGACATGGAGAAATCTCTATTTGTTTTAGAAATGTTTGATATCTACCATTTCAATGCAAAATATAACAGCAACTACATAAAGTGGATTTGGCAACTTTGTCCTGTATTTTATGAAAGAGACGGATTTAGCTCCTCCATTTTTTTGACAAAAAAGTGAGATCTTTGCCAAGTCTTGTCCGGTATTTCCTTTCAATCATTTGTGTAGCTCCTCAAGCACAGTGACAAAACAAATGATTTCATAGCATTCCAATTTTACAGCTACTGCCTGTAATTACATTACTTTCTCAGTTAACTGTAAAGCTACTGATACTTATCCAGGTAATATTTGTTCAGTTTTAATAAGGTTTACCCAAACCTTCATGTCAATCTAAGCTGTTGAAAACTCTATTTCTCAGCCCTGCTATCTTGTGAAGAAGAGCAGTTTTCTCCCTTTTGTTTACCTAAAGCTGGAAGGATATCACTCTAGAGTCCATGCTCAGTGCCTGAGATGAATTTGAGGGCAAATTACTAATACACGTGGGAATTTACGGTGGCATTTACTCAGTCCACAGTAGGAATCAAGTAACTACATAAAAGGCAGATCTGGACACACTGGCATCTCGGGGATCTGCATGGCTAAAGACAGGTTAATATACATTAAGTATTATTGGTATAAAATAGCTTAGCATGTATTTTTGTGGGCAGAATTACACATACCCTGAGAAGTATATTTTTTTTCCTAATTTGACTTTTAAACAAAACTGTTTAGTACTTTTTTCTAATACAATAAATCTGAAAATGCACACTGGCAGCAGGGAACTGATCAACAGGAAAATATATTTTAAATAAATTTTCCTAATTAATATTGTCATTCTGAATTTACCATTACAGTATGTGCCATTCTAATTTACTACCAGTTTGCAGTCTCCTAGACTGGATTTCTGTACTGCTGCTCCAGCAACCTTATGGTAGGAAGACCAGTAGCAGCAGCTGGCTCAGTATTATCAATTTTAATTAATATCTTCATTTTAGGATAGGACACAGAGTTTTTCTATGGGAAAAACAAAAACAAGCATGAAGAAATTATTTATTACATGACACTGTGTAAATATATATGCTTTAGCTTTTTTGCTCTGTAGGCATAATTCTTTTCAGATGTTAGCTGAGAGAATCTGGTTGACTTTTTAATTTTATTTCATTTTTTACAGTTCACTATATCTGGCTGCCACAAAACATACAAGAGCAATAACAAATAAAAGTGGAACTTTACATGGAAACTTTATTTTAGTGTTACAAATAACTGATCTCTCTCACCTCTTATATATTCATGTGGATTCCGTATGAATTAGACCAATACCCAGGGCACACAAATCCTATGCCACACAATAGGTATTGCACAGCTGTCAGTCCTGCACATTACAGCACTCCACAGTATGAATCCCCTGAATATCACCCTGAGGTCTGAGCAGGCAACTCAAATGGTCTCTGATAAACAAAAAATAAAGGCACATCTTAGTATTAATAGGTCTGAAACCTGACTAATACCTATATCTATACTTATGCATTATAAACCTCTCGGGATCATCAGCAAGAAGTAACCTAGTCCCCAAAACTCACTGGTCCTTGAGAAGCTTATGTCCTGCAGTCCCTTTCAGAGCAGCTTCCTTGACACCAACATTTGGGTTGTAACTGGAAGGGTGGGGAATCATAGGTTGGAAAAGGCATTAGGTGGGAAAAAGAAACTCTAAGATCATCAGGTTCAATCATTAACCCATCACTGCCATGTCCTCAAGTGCCACATCTAAACATTCTTTGAACGCCTCCAGGATGGTGATTACACAACTTCCCTAGGCATCCTGTTCAAAAACCTATAAGTGAAGAAATTTTTCTTAACATGCAATCTAAACCTCCCCTGGCACAACTTGAGGCTGCTTCCTCTTGTCCTGTCACTGGTTGCCTGGGAGGAGAAACCAACACCTACCTGGTTACAACCTCCTTTCAGGGAGCTGTGGAGAGTGATAAGGTCTCCCTTGAGCCTTCTTTTCTCCAGAGTAAACACCCCCAGCTCCAAACTCATATTCCAGACCCTTCAGCAGCCCTGTTGCCCTTCTCTGGACATGCCCCAGCACCTCCAACACACCTATGCCTATGACAGACTGGGTCATTTTTGGTATTTCTTGTGAGTGATTTGTGCCTGGATTTGATGCAGGTAACTCTTGTTCCTACTCATCCTCCTCCTCCCATTTTTCTTCCTAACACTTCTAAGCCCCTTTGGCAGATTTGTAGATGTGTTCATTCCCTACAGAGAACATTTAATAACAATCATATGCTATCTCAGTTTTAAATCATGTACCACTGAGAGCTGATCCACAGGCACACCATTTCGGTTGGAAGTGTGTTTGTACAGACTGACAGGAAATGTTGGATTTTTCATATCCTGGTTTTTATGCTCACATTTTAACCCTAGCTACTTGTGCTAGTAAACACACTTCACACTGATACAGTTAAACATTCCCTGATTCAATTTTTCATGTTTCTTAAAACACTGCTTTCATGCAAACCATATGCACATGAGAATATATTTGAAAGAAATCTCTGATCTCTGTAATAAAATTGTCCAGGCAAATACAAGAGTAAAAAGCCATTTCACTCAGAGGAAAACAAGGAGCCATTCCAGGTGTATAATCTTCAGCCTATGCACATTTGCACTTCTACTCAATACTTTAATTTAGACATTTTTTATATAAGCAAAAGGTAAATGTACCTTTGAAAGAAAGATGAAGGTTTTCAAAATAGGAGATCTGAATTGTTTTGCACAATGAAGAAAACACTAAATTCATAAGAAATGTCAATACAGTGCAGACAGACATTTTCATCCCACCCAGTGCCTTCTGTACTTTTTGAAGCTAAATTGCAATTCCAAAAATGAAATAGACACTTACTTTTTCTGAGACTAAAAATTGACTAGATTTGAAGTGCCTGCTCAGGCAGCTGAACATTGGGAAAAAAAATTACAACATAGCAGCAAAACTAAAATATCTACGTGAAGTTTCGCAGGGACAATCACAAGAAAAATCAGGCAGCAAAATGAGGGTTCATTTCAGAAAACAAATTTGAGAAGAAAGAAAAAATTGGCTTGAAATATATGGCAATATATCAGAAACTTAGATCTTGTACCCTGGATCTTTCAGCTGTTGAAGCTGGGGCATGAACAAGGGTTATCAACAAAACTCTGAAAGCTCTTGTAAGCTATGAAATCTCATTCTTCATCTAAACTAGTTCATTGATAAATTCTAAGACTTTAGCTGAACCAATCCAAGCTGTGAGGAGACACTCCATGTTCACAGAATGATAGAATTGTTAGGATTGGAAGGGACCTCTGGATATCATCCAGTCCAACCCCCTGTCAAGGCAGGGTCACCTGGAGCAGGGGACACAGGAACACACTCAGGTGGGTTTGGAATGTCTCCAGAGGGAGAATCCATGCCTTCCCTGAGCAGCCTGTTCCAGTGCTCTGACACCCCCAATGTAAAGTTCTGCCTCATGCTGAGGTGGAACTTCTTGTGTTTTGGTTTATGGCCGTTACACAACGTGTACTCACCAGCTGTGCTTTCTATTTGTCTCACACACAGAGTGTTCCCCAGAGGGAACTGGCTGCAGCACCAAGTGGGTAATGATACTTGCACATGCCGTGTGTCATAATATGTTATACCATTCCCTTGAGATTAGGAAGGGTGAGAGAGGGCGGGAGAGGGTGTTTAATGAAACCTGACTCATGGAAGACAGAGAACATGATGTTTTTGTATGGGTGAAGAATATCCCCAACACAATTTTTTAAGACTATTTCACTTTTAAAGGCTAGTTTTCCTACTCTTTTATAAAATATTAGTAAGTGAAGGGAATTCAATCTGGTCAAATATTCAAGAATCCTCAAGAAATGCTTTTTCTCAGGATTTCCTGTTTGATTTACTCATCAATCCTACTTACCTGATTAAATAGCTCATGAAATAAAGAAGCAAAAGACATTTGAAAAAAAAAAAAATCAGAGGATTTATTGGAGAATTACTTAAACTTGAACTACACCTAGGGAGTTAAGGTTACTTTGCAATTTTTCAAAACTATTTGACATATTTCTGATTTTCATATCTCCTCTGTATAACAATATCTTCCTAGGTGAACAGGCCTTTCCTTCTATGATTTTCTGTTATTATGTCATTCATGTCCATTTTTCTTTCTTCCCACTCAAATTTTTGAAAGCGTTTTTGGTAGTTTTCAAATGTGTCATCTTGGTAGACCAATTTGCTACGAGGGATGAAATCAATATTTCCCAATATTTTGTTTTCAGTTTCTTTAAGAAACTGTCATCTTGCAGTGCTGCACGAAATTTTTTCCTCTTAATTATGTCATGTATCTATTGTTAACCAAGACAGATAGGCAGAGATGGAGATACATATACGTGGAACTGGAAGAGCTACTCAGCTGGAGGGGGTTGTGAAAAAATCCAAACAACCAGTATCTTATCAATATTTGCCCTCTTTGACTAATCAATAAACTGCAAGAAATGTGATAGGTGTGTCATTTTTTTAATAAAATACACCAAACTGGGCACATGCATTTGACCTATTAAGAAAAGTGACAACAAACTTGTTCACGAGCACTAAACTTTGTCATTCTTTCTTCATTGAGTAAGCAGTGGGCTATTTTTGTCATTTTGTAAATGACATTGAAATGGGAAGCTTGTCATTTTATTACTAGCTTTTTTTTTTTTGTTTTGATTAGAAAACAGCAGCTCATTAGCTCCTCTTCCTGTATATGTCCCCATCATCACTCTGAAGAATGCCAGCACTTGAAATAGGACATGGGGGTTTTTTTCCTAACTCAAGTGCATTTTGCCTTTGGACTTTACACAAAATTAATTACAATTTTCCCTTCTAATCTCTAGTACATCATTAGGACTCTGAGACTCAGAATCTGTTTTCTCTAACAAATGGCTAAATGCCAAACACCAGTGGTATTTTAAAATGGAACTGAGTAAATGCAGCAAAATACATTCTCCTTCTCTGGCATTTACCCTGTATTATCCTTGTGTTTCTGAGAATGTCCTCTAAAATGACTTTACTTGCTTTAACTTTTCGTCTGATTAAGAAAGAAGGAAGTATTTTAATAAAAGCAGGGCTTTCACAAGGGGGCATATGGAAAAACCCAAGAGTATGCACAGACACAGATACTCTCATCCAAGTATTGTAGTCAGCCATTGATCATTTAGGATTCCCATTCCCAGTCTACTTTAATTTACACATCTGTTTCAACACCTTTCACAAATAATCCAATAGAAATGAGCTCTGAAACATTCCCTGAGGGCAGCTCAATATTACAAAAGGTAACAGGAAAGAATAACAAATTTGAAGGGTCCTTACAGGGCTCTGTCTGTAGATATTTCTCTTTTATGAGCCACCACCTCAACACTTCTGCTTTGTGAAAAGCTGCTGCACTACAGCATGAAGCCGTGATCCCTCAGCTATTCCTTAAATCTTTTCCCTCTCTCCTTTTTGGTGCTGGGAACTGAAGCAAGGAGGAAAATAGGGATTGTATAGAGAGGAACTTAGCTCATGGGCCACAGCCTTGTTTGGATTCACAGCTAAGAATCTTTGCAGGCTGAAGGAGAGTGACATGATGGAAGGCTCTAAGAACTTTACACCAAGGAGCATACTGATACCTCTTTCTGCAGTTGCATGAAATCAAAAGGAAAGCTCCAGAGCATTCAGAAGAGTACTCCCCGAGTGGTCAAACAGTAGCACAGTTTAGCCAAGGACAGGGACCTAAAAGCTGACACAGCTAGTAGATTTGGATGAACATCTAATACCTATTGATTAGACAAACGGACAAGTGTGCATTGTGCATGACACTCAAAAAGCAATCAGGTTTCAAAGGGCCAAGGAATCTTTTAAGCAAATAATTACTTATAAAAAGGAATAAGCTTTTTTCATCACCGTATTCCCCCCAAAAGAACACATAATCTGGCCAGATATTGATTTGTTAGCAATGCCAAGGGATAAAGTCTTTAACACTTTTACGGAATTTCTATGCAACATCTGTTGACCCTCTGTGTTCTTTACTCTGTTTAATAGAATTAAAACACTGTGCAATTCAAATAAACTGGAGGAACGAGAAAAGTTTAAGGGGGTTTGCTAGCAAGTAGTAATGTTTATTTGTTTCATTTCTTTTATCCAAGAAATCAAGATTGATGTATTCAGAAGGAAGTATCTGGGATGTTGAATACACGAAAGAAAGAAATCATGAAGAACGAGTAAACAAGGTCTGAGGAAGTCACATAAATAGCAACTTGCCAATGACAATTAAAACCCAATTACTCCTGATAGCAGTACTGTTCTTCCTCAAGGGTATCAAGAGCACCTAGTTTGCATTCTAAACATGAGTTCAAATATAACTTTATACACTCTGTAGGAATGAAGAAGGTATCGATTGTTCAGACCACTGATGAAAAATGTGAACAGAGGATAAAAATAATACATAGAAGACAAAAAGTGTAAATTAAACAAACAGTAGCCCAAATGCCACCTTAAATTGCACACTATGAAAGCCTATTAAAGTTAGCATGAATATAAGCCAAGGAAAAATACTTTGGCATAGACACATGCTTCGATGTAATTTTGAGAAGTAAAGACATTCAAAGTTTGCATAGGTACTCAGTGCACCATACATATACATTTCCATTCAGAAATTTCCACTCCAATGGGAAGAAAAAAGTTTATCAAAGCTATTTTGGTAAACTAGAAAGCAGTTCTGAACACAAGATTCTCCTCTTAGATCATACTGATAAATGCTCTCATTAGCTTTAGTCTCAACAAGGTTAATTTAAATGATACCCAACAGCACCAAGATCTGCCTTATTAAAAGGACAGCAATAACCTAAAATAATGCTGTATTCATTAGAAAACAAAGTTTGCTTTGTTTGTTTGATTTTTACTAGGAGAAATAGATTTATAGCAATAATGTTTTAATGTCCAGTCAATTGTATTAAAAGTGCTAGATGCTATTAGCCTTTCATTGTCGCCTTTCTCCTTTATTGTCTCTAACATATTGGAATTTCTGCTTGCTCTGTTGCTCCTGACCATTGTCAGACATAAAATATACAACTTAATCTACATTTTTAAACAGTATAATTGAAATAAAGTATCTAAAAAATTCAAAGAGTAGAAAAAGAAGCATGCAGTATTGGATTATTGTTATCTACTTTACACTGTGACCTCATCAAATCCCACTCCAGTTTACGGGACTATATTCAAGGCTAAATGACCATGTCAATGTTTCTATTGCCTAGATTTCTCTCAAAAAATATTTACGTTTTATTCTTTAATTTTTACAACACATTGTAGTCAGATCGCTGATTCACACAGAGGAGATTCACTTGATAATTCAACAAATTCGGATCCAGATCCATAGGTCATGAGGACCTATATATTTCAAATCCAAAAGATGAAGTTCTTAAAATTATTATTGGTCGAAAAATTTAGATGAAAAACTAAATCACAGCCTTTAAGCCTTTCAAGAGTTTTTAATAGCAAACTGTTAAGGCTCCTAAAAACTACTTCTTGACACACAGGAATCCCATTTTCAGGCATTTAGCTTGCAAACCAAGCTCCCCCCAAGGAAGCACAGAGGGGCTGCTCTCCCACGTATGATGCTTCAGATGCATAATCCAACCAGAATTTTCATCAGACAAACATCTACTGTGCTTTCAAAGGAAAAGGCTGCTCCTCCACCTAGCAAAAAAACCCAATCTTTACCTCTCAAAAATGGTTCAAAAGACAACTTCTTCCTTCATTATGATTTTCGTTTTTTATCTATGTTGTTATACTGGTTTGGGGTGGGGTAGAATTAATTTTCTCCACAGTGGCTGGCACAGGGCTGTGTTTTATATTCTTGTCTTTGTGCTGGAAGCAGTGTTGATAACACAAGGATGTTTTCCTTACTGTTGAGCAGAGCTTACACAGAGCCAAGGCCTTTTCTCATCGCCATACAAGCCTGACAACAAATGGGCTGGGTGTGCACAAGAAGTTGGCAGAGGACACAACTTGGACAGCTCATCCCAGCTGGGAGTGCTGCTTTCCTGGAAATGGCTGAACACCTGCGTGTCCATGGGAAGTACTGGATGAATCCCTTGTTTAGCTTTGCCTGCAGGCACACCATTTGCTTTACCTGTTAACCGTCTTTATCTGAACCTGTGAAGTTTTCTCACTTTTGCCCTNGGCAGAGGACACAACTTGGACAGCTCATCCCAGCTGGGAGTGCTGCTTTCCTGGAAATGGCTGAACACCTGCGTGTCCATGGGAAGTACTGGATGAATCCCTTGTTTAGCTTTGCCTGCAGGCACACCATTTGCTTTACCTGTTAACCGTCTTTATCTGAACCTGTGAAGTTTTCTCACTTTTGCCCTCTGATTCTCTCCCTCATCTCACTGAGATGGAGTGAGCGCCTGTCTGTGTGGGGCTGGTGTGATGGCTGGGGNAATCTTCCCAGGTCTTCTCCACAGAGAGAGGTTTTATTATTTAATATTACTCTTTTTGTTTGTTTGGTTGGTTGGTTGGTTTTTTGGGGGCCTGCGTGCACTTTGCTTGTTTAATAAAGTTTTTTTCACTTTCCTCTGAGGAATTTCTTTCCGAACCAGATGGGGGACGGGCTGCTGAAACCTGTCTTCTATCAGAGGATGTTCATTTTGGATGTTCCTCCAAATTTGTTTCAAACCAAGACACATATTTCACAATCAACCATCATAATTAAT
>VZRS01010164.1:0-102222 GCA_013398055.1 Ifrita kowaldi | reverse complement strand
AAACCAAATTTTCCCCAAAAAAGGGCTCTTGGGGTAGGTGGGGAGTCCAGGGGTGGGGGGTTATGCTTTTGGGATCCTACAGGCAAACCCAAGGGGACCAGCACGAGGAGGGAACAGAGACATGGAAAGGGTTCCCTGCACCACGGCTGCATCCTTCGGCTCCTCCAGACGGGGAATTCAGCTCTGCACTTCAGGATGCCCCCCACCCCCTCAAGAGCCCCCATCCTCCTCCTGCCATTAGAGAGAAACTAATTGATGCTCCCATTCTCTGTGCACATCATAATCCCTACACCCCGGGTTATCGATGAGCCAAGGGGCTGCACAGCCCCCTTTTACTTCTCCATCTGTATCCCTGGGGTGTTGGTCAGATGGGGGGGCCCAGCGCTGCTGGAGGGGCTGGGGGCACCGACTGTGGAGGAGCATCCAGAGCTGGCCGTGCCCGGGGGTCAGCGTTGAGCAATGCTCAGGACCATGGCGTGCAAGCTGTCCCTGGGCCAGAGGCAGGCGCGACAGATGGGCCCCGTGCCGTGCCCGGGGGTCAGCGGCTCTCCGGGCCGTGTGCTAAAAACCAGCAGCCTCTGCCCGTGCCACCCTCCTCTGGCACCCAGGGACTGCAGCCGGTTGGCCCAGGATGGAGCTGGATGGAGACGGGCACCTCCCGGAGCAGGGGAAGGAGCTCCATCGGTGGCTGCTGTCCCCAGCCCTGCTCTCCAGGCTGTGTGGTTGCCAGGGGCTGGAAAGAGCCCAGGAAGGTGACCCTGGCTGTGGGAAGGGCAGTTTCGGGGCACAGGGGTGCAGCTCCTCTTCTCCTCATGTCCCCTCTTTCTATTGGTGTTTGCTGAGGGTTTTGTGAGGAGCTGAGCTCTCCTGCTCATTGAGTTTACTCCTAAAGAAATAACCTCCTCCAGGTGCTGGGGATGCTGGTGTTGCATCTTGTGACCAGTAACCACCTACACGAAGCAGACCTCTGCAAAATCCTCCCTCTCTGGGTCAAGCAGGGTGCCTGGGTGACTGGATTTGGTGTTTCATCCTGAATAGTTCTGAGGTCTCAAACCAGCCAGACCCTGGTCCCCACCTCCCACAAGGCTCAGTGCTGTTTTCAGAGGTTCTGTACCCAAACCTGACCCCTGAGATGTTGTTGCCCTGTACCAGTGAGACACCAGCAATAGTAAGAAAACTGGTTTTATATCCCACTGCATAGAAACAGTGTCTTGGTCCAGCCTCTTCCAGGAGCCCCTTGGCAGCAGGTCTGGAAAGGATCTGGAAACTCCCACGTCCCCTTTCTCAATGGAAAATGGAAGTTTGCTTTCCAGGGGTGAATCCGTGCCCAGCTGGCAGATGAACCAGTCTGTGGTGATGCTGGCAAGGATGCCCAGGTGCTGCCTACACAGCCCTGCACCACGGAGGGGATCACAACCCTTGAAGGAGCTCAGCTCCAGCATCGGACCCTCCCTGTCACGACAACGCCAATATCAGCAGGATTTGCCCACCCCAGCACCTGTTGGCAGCTCCACGGAGAGATCCCTCTTCTTCCCATAGCCGAGAAATCCGCGCTGGCCATGAACTGGTGTGGAAAACACCGTGCTTCCAACAGGGACAGCTGCCCACTGCATCTACCTCTTCCTGCCTTGCTTTTGGCAAGAGGATTTGGACAGAGGACAGACCAGGAGAGAGCTATGGAGTGAGGCAGCAGCTTTCCCCCTCAGCCAGATCCTGGCCACCTCAGGGCCACCTGAGAGGCCACATCGTGCCAGGGTGTCAGTGCAGTGGAGACACTCGGAGAGCAGGGTTAGATTGGATAGTAGGGAAAAATTCATCCCTGTGAGGGTGGGGAGGCCCTGGCACAGGGTGCCCAGAGAAGCTGTGGCTGCCCCTGGATCCCTGGCAGTGTCCAAGGCCAGGTTGGACGGGGCTTGGAGCAGCCTGGGACAGTGGGAGGTGTCCCTGCCCATGGCAGGGGGTGGAACTGGATGATCTTTGAGGTCCTTTCCAGCTCAAACCATTCCAGGACCCGATAAACGCCTGCCTGTAGCACGCACAGTGGCTCGGGGGGGCTCTGTGTAGGACTTGTGGTGGCTTTCAGGGCCTGCCTGGGAGCTCCAGTGGGGAATAGCCCACCTTCAGGAAAGCCTGGTGTGGTTGGAAAGCAGAGACAGCTCCGAGCTGATGGATAACCCAGGGCTGCTGCAGAGACCTCCCCAAACCCAGCCCCCTGCCGGGGTAGGTGTCCGCCTCTGTCCAGGGTTCCTCAGGGCTTCTGCATCCCAAGGTGCCCCATCAACCCCACGGCTCCAAACGCATCCCTGGCAGCACCCCTGGCACATCCAGCTCCCGCCGCCGCCCCGGCACCGCGCCGGCCGTGTCCCAGCAGGGACAGGGAGCGGGACCGTGGCTGTCGCACCCCGCGGAGCCGCCGGCCGCGTCCCCGGTACGAGGGGCTGCGGGAGCAGCGGGCGCCGAGCACCAGCCCCGCCGCTGCCTGCGAGGGAGCTGCCGGATGCAGAGGCGGCCGGGGCGAAACAGCTCAGGCAGCACAAATCGACTGTGACAGCCCCAGAAAGGCTGAGCCCGGGGGTGCGGAAAAATACAAGTTAGTTTCCTTTTCCTTACCATATGCTCCCCTTCAGCTGTGGGCGGCACGATAATTACTGCCATCCACCATGCTGGTCTGGCTTGTCACACAGGCTGCCGCCTGCTCCGCGGCGAGGGCTGAGCTCGGCACAGCCTCCCCGGCCCCACGTGTGTGGCACACTGGGATTTGGCTCCCTCGGCCCCAGGTTTGGTCCCTCCCAGCACCGGGGACATCGGCCTGAAAGCAGCGGAGGTGGGGAGAGAGATGCAGCCCCTCTTCTCTCAGCTGTTGACTTTGGTGGTAGTGCCTCTTTTCCACCAGTGACTCCCAGCTGCGCTGCAGCCAGGTGAGGACATCCCTGTCCCTCTTCACAGGATGCTGCCAGGGTTGTCCCATGCGAGATCCCATGCCTGGGTGCCAGGAGACCTCTGGAGACGGCCACCACTTGGGCAGACTAGAAGACAAGCTCAACAGGGCACTCCAAAGGTCAGGGAGGGGGCAGGCTGTGAGCAGGGGGTTGGACCAGAACATCTCCAGAGGCCCTTCCAGTCCCAGGAGTGCTGGAGCTCTGTGGGGACGCAGCTGGTGCCGTGCAGGGGGAGCACCACGGGCTAAGGAATGTGCTGTCACCCCGGCACGTGCAGGGCACAGAATGGGACACACTTCTCCAGGGCACCCTTCTGCCCGGCAGGGCCTGGCAGGGGGGCAGCTCCGTGCCTGGACAGCCCCAGGACCACGAGGTCTGGACAAAATAGGATGGAGCTCTGCTACAGTCCCTGTACAAGTACCCATGGCAGGGTCCTCCAGGACTGTGTAGACCAGAAACCTTGAATCATGACTGGTTCCTGATACCCTCAGAGACGTCTCTGGGTCAGGGGCAGGTTTGTCTTGGTCATCACCCTCCCTGGGCATGGGTCAAAGTGGATCTTCATTTCCCAGTTAATGCCTGGCTTGAACATAAGCTGCTTCAGTGCCTTCCTTTAGGAAGGGAAGGATGAAGTTGCTGCTGCCTCATCCCTGGAAATGTCCAAGGCCAGGCTGGACAGGGCTTGGAGCAGCCTGGTCTAGGGAAGGTGTCCCTGCCCATGGCAGGGGGTGGAATGAGATGGGCTTTGAGGTCCCTTCCAAACTGTTCTGATTCTTTGAGGGGCCTTGGCACACACTCCACATCTTGCAAGACTCATTTCTCACTTTGGGCCATGGGACCTGAATGGGGACATGATGCCACAAATTGATGTGGCCCTCCCAGACTGCCCCAGCAGCCTCTGCCCAGCCACAGGCTGTGCTTCCCATTGCTGCAGCTGCTCCTTCTGTGGCTCCCCTGGTGCCAACAGCATCACAACCCCAGCCCTAAACCCCATCCATCCATTATGTCTTTGGACAGCACGTGTCCCCTGCCTCAATTTCCCCATCTCATCACATCCCTCTCCCTGGCCACAGCAGCATCCCAAAGGAACTGGACAACTGCAGCCAAAACACTGGGAGACACAACCAATCCATGCCCTGGCAACTTCCCCGGGATCCCCTTGAAGGCTGCGGTGGAGAGCAGAATGGATCCAGCCCCTGCCTGAGCCGTCCTTTCCCAGTGCCCCGAGGGCTCAGATTTGTTGGGAATACACGCGGTAAAGCAAAATTTAGGAGGTCTGAGGTGCCGCGGGCACTGCACCTCCCCGACAGCTTACGTGGAAGACGAACTTTCCCACACACGGAGCAAGGTTCTCGCTCCCCTTCCACATCGGAAAAGGAAAAATCCCCGGACCTCGTCTCCCCGCCCTGCCCCATCCCTGGGAGGTCCCCGTGGCCAGCCCTGGCTCTGCCCAGCCGGTTGAGTGAATCGCTGACTCTTTAACCGGTTCTGCGGCAAAGGACCTTAATCGAGTCACCGCGCCGGGGCTGGGAGCTGATGCGATGTGACAGCCGCCCGCACACCTCCCGAACGCGCCGCTCGGGGCCACGGCCAGCGCCGCACCCGCTGCCGGGGCTCTCGGCAGCACCGGGGCGGGGGGCACTCACCCGGGGAGGGCTGGGGGGCTCGGGGCCGAGGGGGGCTGGGGAATCCTTCGCCATCACCCGAGAGACCCCTGACGTCACTGGAAGGCGGTTTAATATCCGTCAATCGCACGGAAAATCGCATGTTTGGCCCCAGAGCCCTCCTCCCCACGCTCCCCCCCCCCAGCCGCCTGTCCTATTTTGAAGGGCTCATTTTCCCGGCGCTAATGAAAGCGACAGCCGTGCAGGGCTGGTATTTGGGGTTATCAGTGAGAATATTAATGGTGCTGTTCAGCGTTAACTCTTTGAGAGGCCAGAGCTGGGCAGCCTCCACCACTGAGCCAGGCCACAGCAGAGCCCAGACTCCTCAGCACCACATCCGGGACTGGGGCTGGGATGGGGACCCCACTTCCATGAGGTTCTAATCGATTTAGTAATTTTTGAGCCCCGGCAAGGGGATTGAGTCAGCTCCCTGCTGCGGAAGAGGCTGAGGGAGCCGAGGTGGAGGCTGAAGGGGTGGTGGTGGGTGCTGCTACCTGAGCAGCAGCGAGGCTTGGGGCAGGAGGGGAGGATGGGGATGCCAAGGGACCTCCCCGGGGGAAAGGCAGGTGCCAGAGGTGACCTGTCATAGCCAGGATGTGGGCAGGGAGAAGGGATGAGCTCACCTTGTACAGGAAGGCTCTGGCAGTCTGAGCGTATTCGTGTTCGGCTGGAGATGTTCATGGTTGACTGGAATGCAGAGTTCCCCATGAGGGCTTTGGAAACAGCTGTGTGCAGATGTTAAAGAACAAACACATCCCAGAAAACATCCCACAACACTCACGGTACAGAGATGAGCCTTTTAGCAGGGCCTGATGTGATAGGATGAAGGGTGATGGTTTTAAACTGAAAGAGGGGGGATTTAGGTAGGATATAAATAAGTTTTTTGCAATAAGGATGGGGAGGCCCTGGCACAGGGTGCCCAGAGAAGTTGTGGCTGCCCTGTCCCTGGAAGTGTTCAAGGCCAGGTTGGAGGGGGCTTGAAGGAGCCTGGTCTAGTGGAAGGTGTTCCTGCCCCTTGCAGGGAGGGGTGGAACTGGATGGGCTTTAAATGTCCTTTCAACCCAAACCTTTGTGTGGTTCTGTGATTCACATCCTCACTCCATTGGCCTCTCATTTGATTTCAAGGTAACTCAGGTCACTTCCATGCCAGTGGAGGTTCCGTGTGAAGTCACCAAGCCGCTGCCTCTCCGTGGCACCTCAGGGTGGCTTCTCCCTGTGGATTCCATTGGGCACAAGCACGTTGGAGTGGTGAGGGGGTGCTCGTGGAGGCACCCCTCAGTCACAGCCTGCAGAGGAATTCATGTGTCCATGAATGGGCCTCCTTAGACTTCCTGAGGAGCCATCCTTAGGAATAAAGGATCTCCTTGGGCTGGATCTCAGCCACAGATTGTCTAAGAATCATAGAATATCCTGAGCTGGGAGGGACCAACTCTGTACAAGGATCATCAAGTCCAACTCCTGGATCGTGGTCATGCTGAGAATTGGCACATCAGCCTGGCACACACAGCAGAACCTGGCAGTGGGGAAGGGACAGGGGAGTTGTGCTGTGTCCAAAGACACCGGGCAGCAGGTCCCTTGGAGATCCAGGGCTGCTGAAAACCAGAGCAAACACTGACTGATTTTATCAGCCATCCACCCAAGCTTTGAGTACGACAGGATTTGCTGGCAGGTTTCTTGGAGAAAAACCAGGCAGGACGCTGTGAATGCCACCAGGGCCACAGCAGTGACAGGTCCCACCGAGGAGAGACTGGTGTTTGCCAGGGGGAGAACAACTCACCTCCAGCCTCCAGTGAGGACACGAGGTCTTACAGCAGCCCCTGCACTCAGGAGCTGCCTGCTCGTCTCTGAAGCCCCCTCTAATTGGATGCATTTAAAGATGCCTCCTGAGCTGTCTGTGTCTCCAGCAGGACACACATCCCTAAAATGACACCAGCTAATTAAGGCCGTGGAAGCCCAAGGACTCTTCTGTGCCTTGTTTGTTATCCAGGAGCCTGAGGCAACGCTGAGGCCAGTAGGACCCTGACAGGCAGCTGGAGAAACCTAGTAATGACAGGGCCACCAAACCAGTCAGAGAGAAAGAGGCAGGAGAGCACAGAAATCAGCAAGGACAATAACAACCGGCCACGTTACGGTGTCAAGGTGCCTCCTGTGCCTTGGAGAGATGGGATCCATGAACCAGAGAGCTCCCCACCCTCTTCCAGGCACCTCCAGGCCAAACGGGGTGGAGGGTGGGGGTGGCAGTGGTGGGGCACTGGGGATGGAGTCTGCTGCTTGAAGGCCAAGAGATGAGTCTCTTACCACACTGTTGTGATGATTTCTGGGAAAACACAGCAGCACCCCTCTAGTTCTGCTGGAGAACTGTCCAACTGCCCAGCTGCCCAGGATAATAACCTGGAAAACCCCCTCCTGCTGGCCTTCAGGATCCAGAAACCAGGGCAGAAGGTTTAACATGCACAAATGCAAGGCTGGACCTGGGAGAGCAGTTCATGACAGAACATCACCTGCCTCCCTTGCCTTCAGAATCTCCTCCTGCTGTTCTTCACCCTCTGCTTCTGCATTCTGGGACAAAACCCCTCCTGCAGCATCCTGGAGCCCATTCCCACCTCCGTCACCCTGCACTGTTCACAGGTCACCCAGAGCTGCCTCTGCTGCTCTGCGGTGGGACACAGCCCAGAGCAAGGGTTGGCATCAGCTGCTCGTCTCAAAACACTGGACCAGCCTTCCCAGGGCAGTGGTGAGTCCCCATGGCTGGAGGGACTAAAAGCCACGTAGATGTGGCACTTGGGGACACACTTGGGCACTTGGGGACATGGTCAGTGCTGGGTTAATGGTGGTACTCAACGATCTCAGGGGGCTTTTCCAGCCTCAATGACGCTGTGATTCTATGAGATCTCCTCTACAGGGTGTGTGTCCACTCCATTATTCCCTTTTCTCTGGCACCACCACATCAGAGAGAAAAAGAGATGATTCACGTGTCTGCTGTGGCTGCAGCACCTGAGCAAACACCAGGAGTGCAGCAACACATTGTGGTTAATGGTTAAGGGTCTGCTTGTCCCTCTGGCCGTGTCCTGGAGCCAGAGGAGCTGCTGAGGGTGTTCCAGATTTTGTTTTGAATTGTTCTGAAACAAAACCAGGGAGAGGTGTCTGGAGAGGGTTTTCAGCCTTTTGAACAAGGTTTCCCCAGCAGCATCTCGTGGTCAAGAGAATCCCATACAATTCCATGGTTTTATGTTAGTCCTCCATCTTTTGAGCTTCACATCTCTGATCTCTCTTCTGCAGGTCCTGGATGGGTGAGACAGGTGGGTGAGACAGTGACCTACCTGGAACAAAAGTACCTGGTAAGAACTTTGGGGGACAAGACTGCTTCAGAGCAAGAGCAAAACTCATTTTACCTAATTTCAGACCCCTGGATGGTGCTCACAGTCCATGGTTTAGCTCTAGGTGGTCCTGCAAGGAGCAGGGAGTTGCACCTGATGATTTTATGGGTCCCTCCCAGCTGGAGATACTCTACAGTTCTGTGTCTGAAGGTGGGAGGAGGAGGTGCAGCGTTCTGGGTGCACCCAGCATTTTCCCTGTCTGTGGCCAGGGCAAGGAGCAGCCCCGAGCTTGGTGCTGCTGTCAGGAGCTGCTTCCAGGGAGGGTTGTCTGTCCCAGTTTCTCTGGTGTGAAATGATTATTTGGAGGAACCATCAAATTCAGCGCTGACCAGTAATGAAATACCCAGATTGCACCTGAGTGGGGTCACCTTGAAATAAAGGAGACAAACAAGGACCAGAGAGCACCAAGGACCAGAACCAGCAGAGATCTCTTTTGCCATGAAATTCATCCATTCGTTATAATTTAAAAAAAAAAATCAATTTTAGCTGTTAATAATGACATTTTCCCCAGCAATGAGCAAGTGGGAGGAAATGGATGTGCTCAGCTGAAGAGGGGTCAGTGGTTGTCTCAGCTCTGCGTGAGAGTGCCGTGTTCTCAGAGAGGCTCTGGGGAGCCTGCAGCTCTCCGAGGGACCACGTTACATTTTGCCTTCCTTCTTCTGGTTACTTATGATTCTCTGAACATCCAAAGCCTGCAGTTTACATTATATGACAGAGCAAAAATGTCCTATGGGCAAGGGTCTAGGGAATCACACAAATAGCAATTTACTAATTTCATGCTGCCCGTAGAAATCCTAAAGGCCTGGGGGCCTGGGGATGGGATGTGAAGCTTTTCTCTTTTGGGGCAATTAGTTTCAATCCAGCCTTTCTAATGACTGAAGGTTCTTGCTTGCCTGAAGGCACTTCAGAGGCCTGAAGGAAAAGGGTCAGGGTCTCTGTGTAGCTCAGGTCTCCAGATCATCAAACCCACCTCTACAAGATAGGCTGTCACGGGCCAAGTCAACGAGGTTTCACCCTTTAGGATGGTGAAAAGATTCATAATAAAGATGGAGCAGGCAGCCAAAGGTGTGGGGAAGCCTCAGTTTTCCACATTTCTGTGGAAATTGTGGTCCCGAGTGAGATTGCATAGAATGCTCATGGCTGGGCTGCAGGGTCTCCACAAATAATTTCCGTCCAGTCTTGACCAGACACAACCAGACCCCACATCCCGTTCCACAACCACAGCAACAGCGACTCACCAAACACAGGAGCAGGTTTCTGCTCTGAGCTGCTCCCCCAGGATGCTGAGCCCCCCTGGCCAGAGCCTCATGGAGCAGGACCTTGCTGCTGCCCTGGATTTTGCTGAGGAAGGCGAGCAGCAGGTCCCTGCTGTTTGTTTTGCTCTTACGGAGGAGACGTTCGTGGGACATCATTTGGGGTCTACATTTTATCCCAGTGATGGGTGAACTGAGTAAAGACATGATAAGGACTCCAGGATCCTCAGAGAAGATTTGGAGTGTTTTGGGGGGTTGTCTGACATGGGTGTGACCTGGGAATTCTGGCCAGGGAACTGTTTCCATGTGTAGCTGAGAAGAAGACCCTTGGGAAAGGCAGCTGGAACTAGAAGACCTTTAAGGTCCCTTCCAACCCAAACTATTCTATGATTTTGTGAATCTTTTACAGAGAAGATCTGATATGGGACAGAAGGACCTCCTTTCCCTTGTCTCAACATCTCCCAGAGCAGCAGCTCTTGCTCCTCACCACAAGTGCCAGCAGAAAAGGTCATTTTCTGGGGATCATTTCAACTGGCAGTGCCCAGCACAGGACCTTTCCCGCAGGGAGCAGGCGTGACCAGGTTCCTGTGGCAGTTACAGGACAATCCCACAGCCCATCACCCCCAGCTCCACGGCTGCACTTTCACTGTGTTGGCTCCCGCAGGTGTTTTTCCTGTGGCCTTTCCAAGGGATGGGGACGCTGCGGGGACGCTCCGAGCAGCCCAGCTCAGCTCCACTTGCAGCAAACCAGCCCCAGCTCTGGCTCGCAGCTGCAGGGAGCCGTTCCCATCTGTTGCTGTCCCCAGACTCTGGCTGCCGTCCCCCGCGCTGTCACAGCACTGACACTGAGCTGAGGGCAAGAGGGAGGATCTCACCCACTGAGACGGGGTTTTTGCTTCTTTTCCTCGCTGGGGTTGCTAGGAGGCTGAGCCGTGCCTTTAGCGAATTTGCCGACCGGCGTGCTTGGCTTCTTACAGCTGGGAGCATCTTTTCTTCTGGAGCCCTCGGCCCAGACAAAGCAGGTGGTTTGAATGAGAAGCAGAGAGGAGTGGTCTGTCTGTGCCTCACGGCAGTGGGACACGGCCAGGGGTCTGACCCAGCCTTGCAGGGAGCCCAGCTGTCCAGGAGAGACGCGGATTTTGGGGTCCTGTGGCTGGCACCAGGAGAGCAGCATCCATCCAAGCCAAGCTGCTGCCCATCCCATGCTCCCAGGGACACAAACCCTGCCGGCTTTGCCTCACCTCCTCCTCCTCTTCCTCCTCCTCAAAGCACTCTTCTCTTACCTGTTACCCAAGCACCAGAGGAGGCACCGCAGCGGGAAACACAAAGCCGGGGCACGTCCCCGGCCCTCAGGGACCCTGTCCCAGCCCCACGCGTGACGAGGAGCCACGACCCTCCCCTCCAGCCCTGCCTGCCCCCGCCGCCGCCGCTCCCCCCGTGCCCGTCAGCGCTGATGGGCCCTGACAGCGCTGCTCTTTTTCTCACGCCCCGCCGGGTGCTGCGAGCGGGGGGACCCGGCCCGGGGGAGGTCGCGTTGCACCGAGCAGCTGTTCCCCATCACTTCGCGTCGCGCTGCCCGCGCCGATGGGACGCGGCTGTCGCAGCGCCGGGAGCCGCGGAGCGCGGCGGGCTGGGATCGTTCCGGGGAGGATGGACACGATGGAGATGGATCTGGCTGCCGGGGACCCGGGGCGTGCAGGTGCGGGAGCGGGCAGGTCTCCACACAGCGCGGCAGAATTCACCCTCGAAGCGCTGACCCAGCACACCGCTCCCACCTGGCTGCGATCCCTCACCCACGCCCTGCAAATGCAAAACTCTCCTCTCCTCTCTTCATCTGCCACCTCCAGAGCTGCATCCAAGCACGCTGTACCTTTGCTTTGCTATTCCTGGCCCATCCAACTTACGGTCAGTTCTGGCCAGGAGCATTTTCTGCTGGAGACGGAGGGTGCCCTGTGCTCCTCCACTTTTCATCCAACCCTATTCCTTTTCCCTGTGGAGAGCAGGCAGCTTTGTAAAGCTGCTGGTGGGTTCAGCCCGGATACAGTAGCCCCTCAACTGTGTGGGACACAAGCCCGGTGTCAGGAGATGCTCCAGCTCCTGCAGAAAGGAGGCAGAAGATGAGGGGTAGAGAACCCTTTCAATCCGGATCCTGAACACAAATAAAGCAGAGCAACGGGACCTGTGCAGGTCCTGCAGCCCAGCAGTGACGTCCACGCTGCTTCCCCGAGCACAGGCTCGCTGCTCCTGGCCTTCCTTGGGCAGCTGAAGTTCCCATCCCTGGCGCTTGCAGGAGTTCTGCAGCCTCACTGCACAGCTTATCCATTTTTAACGAGCACACCTCATAAATACTTTGTAAAGCACCTTCTAGCCAAAGCGCTTTTTTTGATTATTTTTTCTTCCCTGGCTGCTTGAAAGAGCTGCTCACCCTTCCATTTCTCTCTGGTCTGCAGCTCCTGCTGTTGTTTTGCACACATTTGCTACCCTGAAGTTACAAGGCTCTGCCTCCAACACCGGTGGTGGGTCACAGTGAAGGATCACAGTGCTCCCCTTTGCTCCCCACACCCTTCCCAGCACCCTGCAGACACTCTGGTGCCTCCATCGACCCTACTGAGCACTGGGAGCAGCCCAGGTGGGCTCCTTCAGACCCTCACTCAGTCCTTCCTCACCTTTTCCCTTCCACAGGGCATCCTTCCCTGCTGTCCAGCTGGGGCTCCGTGCAGGACTAGGAGAGCAGGACCTGCCCTCTTCCTTCCCCGTGGCTCTCACATCTTCCCAGCTGCCTCCAGCTCTGTCATTTTTCAGTGGATTCCCACGTTAGCTTAAGAAGCAGGTGGGTGGTGGAGCAGGAGAAGATGACAACCCAAACACAACTTGCCAGAGCTGACTGCCTGCCTAGGAGATGCTCCCAAGCCAGGACCTGGCTTGTTCAACGTGCAGCAGGTTATTTTTATCTTTCCCTCTCTTCTGGATCCATGTGCTGCACGGTACCAGACCAGCACTTCCAAGGTGACTGGCCACAGAGCTGTTCTGTCACTGGCCAAGCTTCATCCTCTCCAAAAATGTGTCAGAGGAGCTGAAGGAACCCAGTTTGTGTCAACTGATGTGGACTTGTCTCCAATTCCTCGTTCTATGGCTCCAGCAGCCCTTGACTTTGCCAGGTGCTGATGTCCAGCGAGCAGCCCAGCAGCACCTGCCAGTTCATTCCTGTTCCCTGCTCCCAGCTCCTGCCTCTCCTGGTCCCTCTTCCAGTGTAAATGTAGTGCTGTGAGTGTCGCTTGCTGGATAAGGTTCACATGGTCACGCTGGCTGTCCCAGCCCCACCCTCCCAAAGTGTTTGGCCCCATTTCAGCTGAATTGGACAAAATAGCCAAAATCTGAAAAGTGGTAAGAACTTTTGTGAAGCTTCTTGGGCTTAGTCCAGGAAAAGACCCAAATTTCCAGGGAAATGCTGCCATGGGAAGTCACCAGGACTTCCTAGAAGAACCACCAGGGCACCCAGTGTGAGCATGGCCACCCAGCCAGCACCAGGGCTCCAGGAGATCCTGGCTCAGGTCCTGCAGGCAGAGGATGTGACAGGGGACAGGAATGGGAAGGTCTCATTAGAGCTGGGGAAGTGGGTGAATACAGTGCGTCACGGGACAGAGAGTGCAACAGTGAGGTGGGAAGAGATGGGGATGTAAACCCAGGAAAGCAGCTGCTCCCACCACGGCTTTTCCCATCCTTTAGAATCACTTTTGCTGGCCTCTGAACCTGATTTCCTCTTCCCTGGGTGGTAAAAGCATCCCAGACAGGTTGCAGGGGCTTTTGCCATTTTTTTCCTGCTGATTTTTCATTTTGTTCTTATTTTTCAGCTGTGAGAGCCTCACTCTTGTCCAGCACCTCTCTTCTGCAGGCTTTGGCACCCCCAGCCCAGGGAGGACTTTCCCAGGCAGGAAAGGGACAACTTCAGAGCCTTTTGTTGCTGTTCTCTCCCTGCCTTGGTGTTAATGGCTCTTGAAGGCAGCCGGAGCCCATCAGGCAGCGCAGAGTAACCCGAGCATCGAGCGGACACGGCCGCCCCCGGGCGGGACCCGCCTGCGCGGGGTCAGCTCCGCTCCTGTCACCGCCAGACATCGCAGGGGCCCGGCCCGGCAGCGGGAGGAGGGGGCTGCGCTGGGCACACACGGCTCGGATGTGGTTCTGCCTTGCTGCTGGCCAGGGACACGTTTGCGGTGCTGTCGGCTGGGTGGAGGAGTTTTGGGTGGAGATCTGAGTCTGGCAGGTGCCAGACGTGGCTGGGAAACTGGGATTGGGGCAGAAGGGCAGGGGGTACAGGCCTGAGTCTGCAGCTGGTGAGTGACACGGAGCTTCCTGGCTCGGCTGGGTGGAGGGGGTGGCAGAGGTGCCAGCCCTCCTTTGGCTTCTCGTGTGGCTTTGAGATTGACAAGCCCTGGAAGGGGCTGGAAATGAGCACATGGAATAGGGCCCTGCGTGTGGCTTTGGGGAAAAGGAAACTTACTGCAAGGAAGGGAGATGAGACCCCTGCCTGGTCCCTTGTTAGAAAACCGAGCTGTGAGAGCCAAACACGGAGAGGGAAGGCAGGGTGAAGGAGATCAGTTTTCAAAGGAGTCTGGGTATTTACTGGGCTGGTGAAAAGCACTTTCCCAAAAAAGCAGGTGTGGTGAGATCCACAGATGTGGTGCCCGTGACTGCTGTTCTTCAGTGCAAACAGTGGGAACATCCCAGCAGGAAAACAGCAGGATCAGCTCTGTCTGCAGCCGGAGTCCTGCAGGCCAGGGGCTCCACAGAATCATGGAATTGTTTGGGCTGGAAGGGACCTTATAAATCATCTCACTCCACCTCCTGCCATGGCAGGGACACCTTCCACTAGCCCAGGTTGCTCCAAGCCCCGTCCAGCCTGGCCTTGGACACTTCCAGGGATCCAGGGGCAGCCACAGCTTCTCTGGGCACCCTGTGCCAGGGCCTCCCCACCCTCCCAGGGAACAATTCCTCCCCAATAACTAATCTAACCCTGCCCTCTGGCAGTTTAAATCTCTCCCAGCTGCCAAGAAAATGGCCAGGCCACCAAACACAGACCACAGCTCAGTCGTGGGAGAGTTTTGAGGAGAAAGGAAGAGCAAGCAGTTGAAGGACCTGCCAAGGGGAGCCTTATTGATATTCACGTCACATGTTCCTGTGAAATGCTGCCAACCAAAGACCTGTGGCAACCAGGACATCTGTGAAAGCATTTTCCAGTGATGAAACAGGAGATCAGATGAGTAAAAATGCTCCCAATCTCTCTGTCTGGCCTCATCTTTTGGAAGACATGGCACAAGTGATGATGCACCAGGTGAGCTGGGTGGGGAAGGTGCTGGATGGGGAAGGTGCTGACTGGGCCCTGTGCAAAGCCTCTCACAGCTCCTGTTCTCCTGGAGAGGTTTGGAGATCAATCCCTGAAAAGAAAAGCAAAGCCAGCTCCTCTCGCTGAGTCCCTGAGCATTTCTTTACCCATCCTGTTACTGCACTTTCTGGGCAAGCACACGTTCTCTGGTGGTCTCAGCCACCCAGATTTAATGTGAAATACCTTTGGGTACGTGCTTGATACAGGCACAAGACAGAGCAGCTCCACACTAACAGAATGGAGACTTTAGCTTTCCATTTTGTCTTGCTCAGATCATCGTTTCAGCCACCTCTGCTCAATTTGGTGTCCTCGACACCTTGATCAGAGCAGCTCTTGCTCCATTGAATTACTGGAATTACTTTCTCCTCAAATGCTGCTATGCTCATTCTTCCCCTCTGTTCCTCAGGTTTCCACACCCAAACTGAGATGCCACTTGCTGCTGTTCTGGAAGCCCCTCACAGATGTGCACATCTGTTCTTTGGAGCACCTTTGGAAAGCGCCTGAAGAGCGGGAGCATCGCGCTGCTCCCACCCAGCCTCCCTCATGTGCTTTGTCCCTAAAGTGATCATTTGTCCATGTTCAAAACAAACACGGGCTGGGGAGGAAGGGCTTGGCATCCTAGTGCCAGCAAGGCAATCAGAGAAGCTGGAATTTTAATGATATGGAGGAAGTCACTCTTTTAGAGCCTGATTCGTGTGGCTCTATTACCCATGACAGCTGATGCTGGGACTATATTTGCTTCTGCTCTTGCCTTCCCACGTTTCTGGGATAATTTTTATTCCACAGCTTACTTTAACTCATCTGCCCTGATTCCCAATGGTCTTTAGCTGGTTAAGAAATACAGAATTAATCCTCCTATAAATCATTTCACAATTTCAACTCTTTCATCCCCTCTGTTCATAAGCAGAGAACTCACCTCTGCCAGACCAATGTGGCTTTTGGTAACTCAGTCACTGAACTTTCTGATTTACTTTTGTGTGCAACTCTGCCTCCAACCACCCTGGGTGTTGGAAACCAGCTGGGAATTACCTGCATGTCTTTTCCATGTTTTCCCTGTGGAAACACCTTTCACTGGCTTTGTTGGCTGACAGGTTCCTGTCTCCCAGACAAGGTTTTAGCCGTGTTCACTGCTCAGTTTGGTGCTAAGTGATGTTATAAATAAGCACTACTAGAGGGGTTATCACTCAAATCCAACGGGAGGAGGGATATGTTGCTTATTCTGGGGTTAAAACTGTAATTAGGTCTGACTGCATAGAGTTTTTGGCATGAAAAATGGTTGAGATCACTGATCTCCAACACGAGACTCCCTTTTCCCAGCTGGTGGGCTTCTCTCCCAGCCCCCTCCTCCCTGCCCCACTGGTTCCACTCCTCCTCTCCCGTGAGTATTCCCAGCCCCCTGCACGGGGCTGCCAACATGGAAATGTCACTGCCTGTGCTTTGGGGACTTCCTCAGCAGCGCCGTGGCAGTGAGGGAGATGTCCAGCTTGTCCAAGCCGGTGCCAGGGATTTCATGCCTCTTTTGTTGGAAAGTTTTCCTTGCAACTCCAGTGAATTCAGAGAAAAAGAGAGCTTTGTCTTGCTGTAATTCCCAGCTCCAGATGCTACACGTTTGAAAGGACTGCAGCTGGGCTAGATGGTCATTGTTGGTCTCTTCCAACTGAACCATCCCATCCCATCCCATCCCATCCCATCCCATCCCATCCCATCCCATCATTTCATTCTACACTGGAGAATGGACAAAGCACTTCACAGTCATTGCAGCTGCACTCTGAGCCAGGAAATGCCCCAGGTTTGGGGAGATGTCCGGCCCAGGTTTGGGATCTGGGGCGGGAAATGGGTGTTTTATCACTACAGAGCCCATACAGGGGTGTTGGCCAAGGTTCCTCTCTGCAGTGGGTGTGTCCTGCTGGAAAACTTAAGGCTGGAAATTAAATTGTTCTGGTGGTCCCACCCATGACCAGAACCAATGCAGTTTACCATTGTCAGCTGGAATTTGGAGTTTAGCTGAGACCATAAATCAGAAATACCTACAGAGAAAGACCCAGATCTTGACCTCTTATGCACCTTCTTTTAATTCTGTCCTCCAACCTCCACGGGAACAAGGTAAGCCTCCCTCCCTTCCAAACAGCCCTGAAGGTGCCTACGCACTGTTTTTGTCCAAGAATGAAGACTGGGCTTTCAGCTGCTGAAAGACTCAGGTTGTTGTTCACTCTCAGGGTTGAGCTGGTGACAAGCAGCGTGTGTCACCCATGGCTGGTGGCCTGGAGCTTCCAGCTCCTTGGTCTACAGGAGTACATGGATAATACTCCAAGCAGCTTTCCATTGGAAAGACTCCAGTTCATGCATAATTTAGTAGGTAGCTCCCCAACATTGGTACGGATTTTTCAGATAATGGTAAATGTGTGGTACAGGATCTCAACAGGTATTATTGGAAAAGCATCAAAACCACAGGCCAGGTGATGGGACTGAACTTTTTGGGTATCATCTGAAGAAGGAGTGAGTGGTTTTTACGTACCAAGTTTTTTCCAGCCCAAGAAATCCCCTCTTCAAGCACATTGGAACGGGATGAGTGAAGACAGTCAAGGGAAGAGGTGCCTTTTGTCTGTTAACCACAGGGACCTGCTTCAGAAGGATGGTAAAACAAATGCAGTTCCCATGGCTGTGATGTCCCACAGCACCAAATTCAGCCAGGATGAAGAATTCAGTGTGATGGAAAGAACAGGAGGGGAGACGAGAAAAGGGGGAGGTGATATCCCTCAGAGGAAAAGAGACAGGTTGTCCCACCTTGTCCCCAGTGCCCAACCCATTCCTTGGTCCTGAGCACCATCAGCAGCTGGGGTGCTGCTGGGACTGCTGCATCCACTCCCAGGTCTGCTGCACCTCCAGCCATGGCCTTGGACAAGCCCAGATGTCCTCCTCCCTCCACTGTGGCACCAGTGACACCACCCTGTGTGACAGCTTTAATGTTTATGGTTTGGAGCTTCTTGGGTTGGGAGAGCAAAGGGCTGCTGTTTAATGGGCATCTCCACGGAGCACTGGAGGTGCCACCACACAACAGCCCTTTGTTCTCTCTTCCAAGGCCACCCAGGACCCGTGGCCTTGCTGGGTTAACGTGTTGCTGGTCTTGGCCCCTGTTGCTGCTGCGTTTTCCCCCCTCTCCCTCGCCCTCACTCCCCCTCTCTCTCTCCTCCTCCTCCTCTCCCGGCTCCGTAGCAGTTTCCTCGGGAGTGTTCAGCTAGCTGACACATTTGCCACAGATGGATGGTGCACACGGAGACAGCTGTCACTCCCGATTTGTGGTCCACTGCGTGACAGCAGGACTGATGCCTTCTGAAAGGCCGTCTCGCGGAGCACATGCACTCTGACATTCTTCGAGATGAGCCCTACAGACACCTCTCAGTGGACCTCAGGAGAAGCTGGCAAGCGAACCCTGCCCGCTGCCCCTCCCTGGAGCAGCCTGCAGGCTGGAAGAAAGCAGCCACACTGGTGTGCACACACACAGAGGCACGGCCAACCTCCGTGGGTAGTTCTGTGCCACTACCGGTCTGCCAGGTCCCAGCCCGGCTGTTTGCTCCTGATGCTGGTGTATGAAGTGAGGCGGGCTGAGATTTGCAGGAGGGAAAGGTCACCAGCGAAGCTGCTCTTTTCCCCTTTTCCGCCTTTTTAATTGCAGGAGGGAGGGATGTGGGCTCCAGTTTCACTCTGTCACAGCAGCTGCCTCCAGCCTCTTGAGCTCCTCTGTCACAGCAAAAGCTGATGGACTTTGCAGCCACAGCCCCTTCAGGCCTCTCTGTCTTCTCCGTCACCTGTGATGGTCTCCATCACCTCCAAACCACACAGCAAAATGGAAATCCCCCCTCTTGGCAGGGGTTTCCTCCCACCCTCCTATCCCAGCATTGCACAGGGCAGTGGGGCAGCTGCCCTAACAGGACCCCAACAGCTCCCAGGGAGTTCCTCTGGCCAGCTCCAGGCCAGCTGCAGAGGCAAGGCTGACTTAGGCAAGGCTGGCTCCTTGGAGGACAAAGCTCTCCCTCCTTAACCAGGCTCAGGCTCATAATTTCAGCCCCCAGCCACAGATACCTGTCCTAGGCACTGACATGTAGACACCTGAGTTTTCAATTCTGAGACCTTCAGCAAAACCCTTCTGGTGGGACTTTCAGCTGAGCAGACAAAGCCAAACAGAGGAAACTGTCTTTAGTTCCGGGCAGAAGAACAAAACCCTCCAGATTCAAGACTCCGTGGGAATGGGAACTGGTCCTTCCTCTGGTCCTTGGGGAAAAAATTTCCTTCCAGAAAACGGATATACACAGCTGTTAAATGTCCATTTGATTTGTGAAAGATTATAATCAAGGGAATAGGTCTGCCTAAAAGGGAAAACTTGAACTAATTCTAGAGAATATCATCTGAGTCCCTCTGGAACTGACCTGAGGCTTCCCCATCTTCTCCAGGGTCTGAGCCCACCACACGGGACACAAGGAGCTGGTGGCTGCACAAGGTCATGAAAAAAGTCACTTCCAGCAAGGTTTCTGGTGGTGCTCAACAGTGGAAACCCCGGGGAGAGGACACAGGCAGAGCAAACTCACAGGAGGCTTCTCTTGGAAACTCCCCAAGGTTCCTACTGGTCACAGCTGGGGGACTTCATGAACCAGGTGTGATTTCTCCATATTTAGTGGCTCCTGTTGGAGCTCCCACCTCAGCAGTGCCTGGCTAGGTCTGCCCATCCCTCCTGTTCCAAAGTCCTTGTGAGCCATCCAGTTCCTGAACATTCTCAAGAACTGAACCACAAGGACATCAGCTATCCTGGTTGCTTTCATCCCTCGACTCCCATTCCCATCCCCTGGGAGCAGGCTGGGTCTGTGTGGGAGCCTGCTCAGCAGGGAGAAGGTGTGATTCACACCAGGACTCTGATTCCCTGGATCCTTCAGCAACAGGATCAGTGTCTCCCACCAGGGTCTGAGCTGTGTTGCCTCTGAGCTTCCCAGCTGGATGCAGCTCTGTTATCTCAGCAAGGGCACCTCCAGCCTGGTGGGAGGTCATGCCAAAGTGGCATCAGCATGAGGGGAAGGTGTTCAGTGGGATGGGGATCGTGGCAGGGCGGGATGGGGCACTTGCCCAGCCCCAAAGCCAGGAAAGCGTGCTTGTGTATGGCAAAATAATAGGATAAGTGTGGATCCAGTAAGAAATTCCATGATCAAAACCACGAGTTCGAGATTGCTGAAAGTCACTGAGAACGTCAGGAAGAGGCTGAAGTGGAACCCAAGTGAAGTTCAAAGTAAAGAGAAAGGAGCAGTGCCTGATGAGAGCTCCCAGAAAGAGCTGCTCTGTCCCCAGAATGATTCCCCAGCACCGTTCCATCAGGCCATCCCCAAGCAGAGCTGTCTGATCCCAGAGGCTGGGACTGCCCTGCTCTGAAGGTCACAGCTGGGGCTGAGAGTCCTAACAGGGCACTGTGCTGCTCAGCTGGACAGACCTGTGAGCTCTGACAGAGCCTCAGCAGGCTCTGGTCTGACACACGGCAGGGTATCCCTGGAGATGGGGATCCAGGGAAACACCCTTGCTCTGACACAGCCATTTTAGCTGAGGCTGGGAAGACCAGACCTTCTGACACTGCCATGGGCCCCTCTACAGCAACACCACGAAGCTCCAGAACACACAGGGACACCAGAGGCAATTGTGTTGTGAGCACGTGGCACTGTGAGGGACTCCTGGTCCATCTGGACAAGGTGTGCTCAGACCAGGCATTGGCATCTCCATGACTTTGCCTCTGAGAGCCTCAGAATGATGAGAACTGGTGAGGCTGAGCTTTAGCAGGAGGGAGGTGTGAGCTCCAAGGTAGGAGAGCTCAGCTCAGCCCAGCTCTGATGAACCAAAGGCAGTAGGCACAACCCCGGCTGCAGTTCTGGGGGCAGCTATGGGTACCACAACAGAAGATGTAAACCTATTAAAGAGTCACCAGAAGGGGGCCACGAGGATGGTGTAGGGTCTAGAGAGGAATAAAGTCAGGTGAGGAGTGGCTGAAATCACTTGGTTTGAAAAGAGGAGAGTGAGGGGAGACTCACTGGGGGCTGCAGCTCCCCCTGAGGGACAGCTCCAATCTCTGCTCTGTGACAGGGACAGGACCCAGGGAATGGCTGGAGCTGTGCCAGGACAGGGTCAGGTTGGATATCAGGTTGGTTCTTTCCCCCAGAGAGTGCTGGGAACTGCCCAGGCTCCCCAGGGAATGGGCACGGCCCCGAGGCTGCCAGAGCTCCAGGAGCGTTTGGGCAGCGCTGCCAGGGATGCCCAGGGTGGGGTTGTTGGGGTGTCTGTGCAGAGCCAGAGGTTGGACTCATGATCCTTGTGGGTCCCTTCCAGCAAAGGATATTCCATGGCTCTGTGATTCCAGATGCCTTCTGCCCAGACACTTCAATGCAGACACATCACAGCCTGGCCCTTGGCCCTTCAGCTCCTAAGGTGTTATAAGGAAATCTTTGCTCATGACCTCATGGGGCTCAGCTCCAGGGGCTCTGTATTTAGGTGGTCCTATCAGATGCCACCTCAAAGTCAAATTCCCCATGTTTGTGCGACCTGGAGATGGGAATCCCTCACCCAGGTTCAGCTGCAAGTGTACCCAAGGTTCCAGAACTGCTTCAATTAAGTGGGGTAACACAGAATTATTTTTTCCCCAATATTTCTGAACGAGGTAGAAATGAAGTTCAGAAGAAGATGCAGGTTTGTGGGCAGGGTCTGGGACCTTGGGAGCACATTGTCAGCTCAGCCAAGGCTGGGATGTTTGGGAAGGGAACAAACAAAATTTGTGATGAAAAATTCTTAGCTTTTGAACCTTAACAAAATACAAAATAAAAACATTAGGTAAAAACCCCATCATATTCATAATTAAACCAGGAACCCATCATTATGGACAGAGAAATGACCCATCCTGTGCTGCATGTGACCAAGTCCACCAGAAGACATCGGGCTCCAAGGATGACTCTGGGTTGGGAGGGATGTCATTACCTCGTGTCCCCTTTCTGAGGACAGGGAGGCCAAGGCTTTCCCAGAGGAGCTCCAGCCAGGAATGCCCTGCCCAAAACAGGACAGTGGCATGCCCTGCTTGGTTCCCAGCCGAGAAACACAGGAGGAGAGCAGAAAAGCAGGACCTGCACATTGCCCCGGGGAGCTGGTGGGGTGGTGGCAATGGTACCAAGGATTGAGAGGCCACCAGGTAAAATTTGGTGCAGAAGATGGTGCAGCTGGGATTTCTGCAGCCTCTGCTCTGCACAACCAACTGTGCACCCCTGCTGGGGAGGTGAGATGGGGAAAAGGGTCAAAACCCCTGCTTCTTCAGGAGAAATGTCCTCAAACCATCAGGACATCTGGCAGGACAGTAGGTGCAGCAGCCTCCCACCCGTCCTTCCAGTCCCCACCGCGGTGGTGGCCAGGACACTCACGCCTGGCTGTGCTGGGAGCTCCCCACCAGCCCCTTTCCCTCGGATGGGAGAAGGGAGCAGCCCCCATTCCAAGCACCACACGGAGCTTCCCTGGTCAGCACCCCGCTCCAGGAGATGCCACCTCAGTAACTTTGCCCCCGTGTGATGGCCCTGATGCCCCAGGATGTTGGGTGTGTTTGGGGCAGGACAGTTGGGAAGCCCTGGGAGTGCCCCAGCCCTGCCCTGCCTGGCAGCAGCGGGGCATTGCTGGGGAGGGATAAGTATTTAGTGCTGGAGAGCTGCAGGTGCACGGCGGCACTCGGCAGAAGCTGCAGCCCCTCACCTGCTCGGAGGTGAGACAGGAGAGCAATCAAGGTGAAGGCGCCTTCACTTCTCCCCGGCCTTGAACAGCAGATGAAAGGGGGCACTGGGAGCCAGGGATAACAAAAGGAGAGCAGGGAAAGTTCAGGTCAGGCAGGGATTTCTGGCTGGTGGGTTTTCCACTGAGAAATTCTCCCTGCCTCTTTCATGGTGATGAAGATCCTTTTAATTTTTTTTCTTCCCCCTTTCTCCTCTCCTTCTTCTTTTCCTCTTTCGCCAGGCGGATAGCTGGGAGCCGCGGAGCATGTGATGCATCTTCCATATAGGGGCAGGAGCAAAGCAAGACCAACTGATGGACGCCCTAGGGCCAGACTTGCAGACAATATATAACCTACTGCATGATCTAAAACGCTTCCCACTTCCACAGAGCGAACATCAGGCAGAGCGGAGCCGCAGCGAGGGCAGAGGAGTCCTGCGTGCAGGTAAGTCCCCCTCGCCTCCTTCTCCAGGAGGGTGTCCCAGGGAGGGGGAAGGTGCGAGGGACCTGCTCCGTGCCCGGCTGCTGTGCAGGCAGGTGGGATGGGGCAGTTATTGCTGTTATCAGTGGGGATTTTTAAAGCCTTTTTGGCACCAGCGGACTTCAGGACGGTAGTGGAGAGAGTGGGAGATGGAATCTGGCAGAGCCCAGCCTCAGTCTCTGTCCCTGCAAACACGGAGAGCGTGAGTGGGAGAGCATCCCGGGCCAGCCGACATTCCTTTACTCGCATTAATTACTGTCGAGGTCCGCCTGAGCTGTGGGAAGCGCCTGGCTCCTGCCCGGCTGCTCTCCGGCACCTCCCGCCCGTCACCGTCCCATCCCATCCCACCCGGCCCCGTTGGGGGTCCCTTTGCCTTTGACAAAGCAGCAAAAGGAACCCTCAAACAACTTTAAAAAGCACTTTTGCTCAGCCCGCCTCCTCCAGCGCCTGCCTGGCTGCCTTCACCTTCCTGCACTGGAATCTCCTTTGCAAGGGAAACTGTTCCCAGCAGGGACCGAAGGGGGGACGCGGGCTGGAGGCAACGGGGTGGCAAAACACCAACCAACGTGTGCAGGAGAGGGTTTGTGTGGGTGTGTGGGTATGGGGGGGTCCGTACAGCCCAGCTGCTGCTGCGTCCCTGTACCACACAGCCGGCCCCACAGACGGGGACCAGGCTCCTTGCCGGGGATAGTTCGTGTCCTGCTGAATGGGAAATCATCCTAGCAACAGCTCCGCGCTCCGCGGGGCCTCGCCGGGTTCGTGGCTGGGAGGGGTTTGTTTGCTTTGGGGTATCGACTGCGCCTGGTGGTGATGTGGGGGTTGAGGAGCCCTGGCTGTGTTTGGGGCTGGGGAACCTCCATGAACTGCCAGACTCTTGGAGAAGAATCCCCCTGGCAGTCCCAGGCAAAAGGGACTCCGTAATTGTAACCGGGATAAAGATGGACAAAATCATTAAAATGAATGTTTGGGGGCATTTCGGCTTATACACCCCCAGCAAGTGCACAGATGATAAAACTGCTCTGTGGGTGCAAGGCTGAGGATGCTCCCTTGCTCTGTGCCTCAGTTTCCCCATCTCTGCACTTCCCTTGCCCGGGTGCTGCTGGTCAGCCCCGTGCAGGGGCAGCGCTCGATGCGGTGCCCCAGTGCACGTAGGAAGGGTCAGCCCAGGGGAGCATCAGAGCCCAGGCACCGAGCGTAATTCAGATTGTATTTAGATAAGGGCACTCAGAGAACCTGCAACAGGCAGAGGCACCTCTGTGAGCAGAGCCAGCCCTGCGGCTGCCACGGCGGGAGGGGACGGCCGTGTTCCCCCCACCCAGACTGGGATAGGGGTCACCCCAGCAGCACCCTGCACCCTGCTGTGGGCACCGAGACTGCGGGCACGGCTGGAGATGCCCATCCTGAAGGCAAGCAAGTGTGATCAAGCTGGGTTATGGGCCCAGGGTCTGCCACACGGGGCCAGGGATGTGCTGGGGGTTGGCAGGGAGTCGAGGGTCTGTGCCGGGCATCCTGTGTGGGGTCGGTGATTTGGGCCAAGTTCTCTCTCTGCTGCCATGAGCTTTTCTGGGTGAGGGCTGGAAATCTGAGGGCTCTCAGTAGCTCAGCATCGCTGGGATCAGGCAGCACAGGAAGGGCTGGCTGAGGCTCAGGGAGTCCTCTGCCCTTGGCTTGGACCACAGCGGATGAGGGAACACCTCATCCCCTTGGCTCCAGACCTTTGGAAATCCTTCCTGATGGCAAATGCTCTCAGATTTCTGCACTGAAATGAGGACAGTGCAACTCCTTGCCAGACTTTTTGAGCCCCCTTGGTTGTGTTCACACCCCGAAGTCCCAGCTGTGAGCAGGACACGAAGCCGCTCTCCCCAGGTGCACAGGAACCGAGCGTGGCAGGAACTGAGCAAAATCTCAGCTAAACCAGGCCAAGCTGGTACTGCTGGGTGCCCCATCCTGGTGCCACTGGTAAAGCACGGGCCCCCAGTGCCATACACTAGTGCCCAGCCAGAGGGAGAAGCAAAGATGTCAGGGATTTTTTCCCCCTCATGGCATAAGATAATCCCTTTCTCCCACCACTTTTCTCCTCACTGTTTTTCTCCTCTCCTGCTCTTCCCAAATCTCAAATTTGGGACAAATTTCAGGGCACTTTCAGCCAAAGTGATGCCTAAAATCAGTCCTTCCACTTCTCCCAGGCTCCAGACTGGTTTTGGTTAGCAATGCTGGGTTTGGTGGGGGAGACATCAATAGCATGAAGCATCCACTGCAGTGCCACTGCTTGATGTTCCCATCTCGATGAGCACCATCTGGAGAAGGTTTTACCCCTGCAGTGCCTTACCCTGATCCAGGGATTGTGTCCTGGGTTTCTCAGTGACACGGCTGTGAGGGCACTGCCTGTAGGAATCACCAGCCCCGCTGGGAGCTCTGCCAGGACCGGACCAAGCACAGCTCCTGAGCTGAGAGCAGGACTTGTGTCCCTGCTCTCCTGCCAGCACCAGCTCTTGCTGGACCTGGAGATGCCTCAGCTTGCTCTTCATGGTCTGGGGGGTGGGCTGGGTTACCCACCTTCGTGCTTGGCTGCCCCCCTACCTGGGCTGTGTCCGTGTTTGCATCGGCTCAGGATTGTTATTATTTGCAATTATTATAATTATTTCTGATTAGAGTGGTACAGAGGTGTGGGGCTGGCAGGAGGGTTGATGGGCACAGGGGGCAGAGCTGTTGCCGTTCCACAGATCCTCCTTATGGTCCTGCAGAGCTTGGGAGGAGAATCCTTTGGATCTGGGGGAAAAGGGACCGATCCCATTCCTGACACGCCGTATGGCAGGGAGAGAGCTGCGAGCCTGGACGGAGGGAGCCACACACAGGGCAGGGATTGCGGAGGATCCGATCGCTCTGCGGGACCCAGGGCGGTTTCCTGGGCACAACATCAGGCACGGCATCCCAAACCCGGGGCAGGCACCGAGCCTGGCGCTGGGAGTGCTGGAAAGGGCTGGCAGAGGTATCCGATCACTGCAGCACAGGTTCATCTCTGGGATCCAGGACGGTTTCCTGGGCTCAACATCAAGCAGCCCATCCCGAAGCCGGGGCAGGCACCGAGCCCGGCACCGGGAGCGCCGGGAAGGGCTGGCAGAGGCAGCGGGGCTGGCACAGCTGTGTGGCTTTCAGAGATACTTGATCGATAGCTCCTTCCTCCCACTCCCCCCGCTCCCCCAATCCCCACATGCATTTTTCATGCTAACCCCTCCTGGGCAAAGGCTGTCTGCGCAGGAAAAGAAACAGAAAAAACCACAAAACACAACAAACCGCAACCAAAATCTACGTTTGTTTCTCTGGTCCCCGGAGATTGTTGTAGTTTAAGGGCCAATCCATAGATTCAGGGCTGGGAATATCTTTGCTCCACGAACAAAGAGGGATGAAAAAGCTCCCCGGGGCTTTTCTCAACCTTTTTCAGGTTGGCCCAGAGCTGAAAAAGGCTCTGTACAGTGAGGGGTCTAATGGTGCAACACTGCCTGGGCAAACCGGGGAGGCTGGAATGGGGAGCTGGGCTCCTCTGCAGCTCTTCCTGGGGTCTCAGCCCTCCCAGGATATGCTGGAGTGCTGTGAGTAGTAGGGGTCCCTCCCTGGGGTACAAAGGGTCTCCAGGGCTCCTTGTGCGGCTGAAAGTCAACCCACACATGCAGAGCTGGGTCCAGGGTGATCCCAGGCCACAGTGGCTGGGAAGGCTGGTGAATCCCTGAGCTGATCCTGCCTGGCCCCCGGGAAGAGCTCAGATGAAGGTTTGGGTATTTCTCAGAGTTAGGGGAAAACCTGCAGGGTTTGAGCAGAGGGCAATTTTCAGGATGAATCTCCTTTTTCGGTCTTCTGTTGTCAGTGAGGGGTGCTCCCTTTTTGCTCCCCACTTTCGGGCGGCAGCAGTAAGACCCGGCAGCACTGCTCAGCCCATGTTTCCCCAGTACTGGAATGCTCCCGTGACTCTCCTTCCCATCAGCGGCGCCTGCCCAGCCTGCGCAGGGAAGCTGCGAGCTGCCCGTGTGTCGGTGCTGAAGGAGAGACCCTGGGTGAGGTTCCCGGGATCCCCCCAGACCCACAGCCCCCGCTGCATCCCTGACACCCCACTCCAGGCACAGCACCGGCTGCTGCAGCCCCGTTACCTCGGGAGCGTGTCAGCGCCTGTGACACCCGGGGCCAGACCCACCTCCACCGGGTTTGTAGCAAGGTGATTCCAGCAGCTTCCCAAAATTCCCCTTATTTCCCCGTGAAGCCGATGGCACACGGCTCCCCCGGCCCTGCAGCGGTTTCTGTGCTCCGTGAAGAGCCCGGGCGGCGTGGGCAGCGTGCGGGCAGGCACAGAGCATCCTCCCCGCAGCGCTCCCACCGCCCCCGGGACCAGGCGCGGGGGACGCGGCCGCACCGAGACGGCGTGTCCGGGGTCCAGCGCACGGGAGCGCTTCCCGTCTGACGGCGAAAGGGCACGGGCCAGAAATAGAAGGGGGAGGAGGACGCCGTGACCTTTCCAGAAGCCGGTGACGAATAAAACTTTCCGGCTACCTGTAGGAAGGCGCAGGACAGGCTCCGTTATCGGCTCATCAAAGAACGACGTCCCCTGTGAGCAGGACAGCCACAGCCACGGCGCCCGGGGGGATTCCTGGGATGAGCCTGCCGGTGCCTGGCTCCAGCGGGTGTAGGGCTCCAGACACGCGGTGGGCTCCGGCCGCGGCCGGGAGGTCTCAGGATGCTCCTGGAGCTGAGCAGGGAGGGAGGACAGGATAGTGGCTGCCATCAGCGCGAGCAGGAGGGCAGAGACATCTCTCTGCTAACAGGCTCCCGGAGGTCCTTTGGTTGCTCCCCTTGGGACACCCAGGAGGGGATGGGATTTCCCCATGCTCAGTCATGTGCTCAGTGCAAGGGGGTCCGGATTCAAGACACCCCAAAGACCCACCCGGGATCCACCTCTGCATCCATGTCCCAGCGGACACACAGAGGCAGCAGGGACAGGGATGCTGCAGCCAGCCGGCGAGGCCGGGGTGCGCACTAAAGCGCTCAGGAATGTCCCCGCAAGCCCCACGGCAGCAGACCCCGGGAGGAACCTGCGGGGGCTGCCCCCATGCCCTCCTCTTCCCCCCTCCGGGACGCAGTGGCATCCACCCGGACGGAGCGAGGCAGCCGTGCTGCCCCCGCCCCAGTTGTCCCCCTCCTCGCTGACCCGGGGGGGGGGAATGCAGCCGGCTCCCCCCGCACCCCCCTCGCAGATGGCGTGGGCAGCCAGCACAGGTGGCCCCGCGCCACGGCAGATTGGGGCCGGCTGCCTGCGGAGTGCCCGGGAAGGGCTGTGTCCCTGCCACGCTTCGGGGGCGAGGGCAGAGCCAGGGCCCCCTCATGGCACAGGGGGTGCGGAGCCGAGGGAGTGCCCACAATGCTGTGCCCAGTGCTGGACCCAGCGCTTCAGCACTGACGCCAGAGCCCTGTAAGACGATAAACCGAGGACATGGAGGGGTGACAGGGAGCTGGAGGGTCAAGTGTGAGGGGGGACACAGGGTCTCGTCTCTTGGCCCCAAAGAAATGAGCTGGCCCACAGCATCAGGAGGTTTTGGAAAGGTCTGATTTTAAGGAATTGCATTAAACAATGTCATGCAGGGACAGCCCGATGCAGATGTCTGGACTGAATCCAATATCTTGTGAGGAGATTTTCAGGATACAGCTTCCCACAGTCCTTCCAGCCAGGGCAAACACCCTAGTGGGTGCCAGACACCCCAGCTGGATGATCTGGGACTCACTTGTAGGAGAAAAGGACCTGCAGGGAGAGAAGGGAAGCACCCAAGCTCCGAATCACCCCCACGTGGGGCTTCTGTCTCTCTCCATGGGTGTTGGTGCTCGGCCCACACAGGGCACGAGCTCCAGGGTGGGCACGACCTGGCAGTGATGGTATTGGCTCCAGGTTGGGCACAGAGTGGGACTGTCCCAGCTGGAGGGGACCCATCCCGTGGCATAGATGGGGGATCTTGTGCTGGAGATGTGGTGCAGGAGCAGGTAAATCATTAATGCCGGAGAAAGCCAGGCTGGCATCCTGCCCATCACTCGTCGATAGGAAAAGTTGATGTTGGAAGGGGAATTTTCACATATAACCTTCCCCTCCCTTCTCTGCCTTCCCTCCGGGGGCAGAGGGCTGGAGCAAGGAGCCAGCCTGGAGCCACGCACGCACCCAGCCCCAAACCAGCCTCTTGCCGAGCACGTTCTCTTCCAGCCCAGCTGGTTTTGCTCCCAGCCTGCTCCGTCTGTGCACATTAAAGCTTTTTCTAGGTCTGAACTGCTTTTGGCAAGCCAGGCTCCTGTTGGTCCCCACCACCCTCCCCATGGCTGCTCCCCCCGATCCGCTCCCCGTCTGGCTCCCGCTCCCCCTCCCCGGTCGAAGCCCTGCCAGGGACATGGCAAATCAGCGCGAAGCCTGCGGGGCAAATCGGTACAAATGAGACCAAGCAAGAGGGTGGGGAGGGACGGCGAGGGGGGGCGATGACTCCTGGGTTGGCGCTTCTGTTCCCGAGTTTGATGTTTCCTGCAAACAGCCCTGTAAATGCTCAGGAGTGGCTTCGGACATCACCTGCCCCCCGCCTCGGCGGGGTTTGGGGAGGCTGGGTCCCAGACCGGGGGGACAGCCCTCGCCCCGCTCCCACAGCCTCCCCGCAGCCTCCCGGCCCTGAGCAGGCACCCAGCCGGGACGGGGGCCGAGCTGTAAGTCCTGACATTTCAATCTGTTTTGGGGATGGATGGGGTGGGCGGAGGGTGGAAGGTGCTGGAGGCACAGAGGGACTCACTGCGGGTCTGGGCAGGGAACAAAACACACCAAGCACCTGGAGAGGAAAACATCCCCCTGTTAAAAGCTGCCTGCTCCTGCCAGTTTTGCACTCTCCCAAATAAATTCCCAGGCATCTGGCGGTGCCAAGGGAAACCCTGTGCCACGGCACAGGCAGGGGCTCTGCCGGGAGCAGCAGCCGGTACCCGGAGCGGGGATGCGCAAACCCGCTGGGAGCAGGGAGGCGACTGCTCCCAAGGGATGCTCTTTGATCCCGCTCTCCGGTCTCTTTGCAAGCCGCGTAACTCCTGATTATTAAAGGCGCTCGGCACCGGGGAGGTCATATGGGGCCTTTCTGCTTGGGTTGCTCTCCTAATGACACGTCCGACTGCCTTCACCGGGGATCTGCTCACGCGAGTCCCTGACAATAGAAAGTTTGTGGAGGATTTTGGATGCTTTCCCCGTGACCGTGTGGTGCTTGCAGAGGTCTGACTGTTTCCCCAGTGAAAAATGAAAGGATACATCGGGAAAAGGGAACCAGTCTGGGAGGACACACAGGGCAGGTTAATTTTAATGTATTTACCTCTCTGCGTTTGTGTAATAACCAAAAAGATCAATGGTTTTCTGCAGGTTTGGAGATGTGATGAGTATTCGCAATTGTGGAAAATAAAAACCAAGGGAAGGGGGAAATTCAACAGTAAGGCAGTATTATCCTTGTTATCCATATTCTTTTTCCTCTAAATCTTTCTTAAAGGAAGTGAAAACTAAACTGAGCTGTTGAATTGCCAGAGGAGGTGAGTTACTGAGATGCTTAATGGTGTCAACTAGGAATATACTTCCTCACGCCAGGGAACGCATGTTGGTAGGAATTTTGACAATTAAATCAAAAGCTCACGGCAGTCAGGGGCTTCTTAAAAAAAGGTAAGGAAATCAGTGAGGTCCAGCTGTGCGTCAGGGTGGTGGCAAATCCTGGGGCTGGCACAGGGAGAAGTTTTTGGCACCCACTGGATGCTGCTGCCCTGCTCTCACTCCTCCTCCATGGCGAGGATTTGGGTATCCCCTCTGTGAAAGTCCGGGACAGGAGGATGTGGATGTGTCACTCCTCATTCCCTTAGGTCTTCTCACCCTTTCCTGGAGATCCCAAGGCATTGCAGAGCGCTGCCCCACCCAGAGGCAGTGGAGGGACTCCGGTTTGGAGGGGGGATGCAGAAAGACCCCCTTCCTGCACAGGCATCTCGGGGACTGTGAGAGCAGCTGCTCCCGGCACGGCGCGGGCACCCGGGTCCCGCAGGAATGCGGCTGCCCGGCCGTTCCACCTCGTCCTGCGGCACGGCACAGGTTAACGAGCTGCATCCCCGCTTCCTGCACCAGCTAATAACATCCCTGCCTCCTCCCGGTGGCTTTGCCTCGGGCCCTTGTTACTCCTCCTGGTCATCCCTTGGCCAGTACAGACCTCGCTGGGCAATTTGGTGGCCAAGTGCTACCTGCCCGCTCGGCGTCCCTGCCTCCACTTACAGCAACGTCCCTCGGCTCCCGTCCCCACGCTGCAGCCCCACGGTGTGGGGCTAGGGGCTGAGCAGCTCAGCCCATTTTTGGGGTGCAGTGGAGCTGGAAACACAGGGAGGATCCCAGCAGGCAGAATCACCCTCGATCTGAATTAAAAGCCCAACCAAACACCGCCACCAAGTACCAGGCAGAAGGCAGAGAGGTGCCTGCTGCCCACGGGTCAGCCCACAGCACTGCAGAGGTTCCTGCCCAAGAATAAATACGTATTTCGAGACTAAAAACGTGTTTTGGAGAGAAATCTGCCTGTAAAGAGGTGTGATGTGCTCAGGGTGTGATGTGCTGCCTGGTGTGCTCCAGGTCCCTGCAGAGCAGCCTCCTCCCTCCTCTCTGCTGGGAGCAGGGTATCCCCCAGGAATGATCCAAGTTCCTCTCCTGAAGGGTTTATGGGTGTCCTCGTGTGCTGGCCCTGAGCCAGGGTGTCCCATCCCTGTGAGAAGTTTTCTGCCTGGCAGAGCTCCTCCACATTCCCTGGAGTCCATCCCAACCAGCTTTTCTGCTCTGCAATTTCCCTGCTGCTCCCAAGCTCCCCCAACCAGCGTTGGACCATCTCCCCTTTATGCTTTTATTTAGCAGCTGGAATCGTTTGTGCTCCCCCAAGGATGGGGAGGGAGAAGCAGTGGATGTTCCTGCTTAGGACCATTTTGAAATGGGTTTTACAGAGGGCTGGATTTCATGGATGTGGTCACAAAACTGCACCGGTGTCGCTGCTGGATCAGCATATCAAACCCCCCCTCCCCAGTTTGTTTTTGGCTTTAACCTTAAACATACCGAGTCCTTCACAGGTGGCAGTTCCTTGGTGGCTGGTTAGACCTCGTCATGATTTAAATGGCTCCATCCTAAAATTGCTGTCTGGAGGCAGTGCTGGGAGCCGGCAGGCAGGAGCAGGGATAAGCCCATGTCCTCCTGGCTGGGGCCCCAGCATTGCAACAGCCCCCCTTTCTAGGGGTGGTTGAAATCATGGCTCCAACTTGGCCATGTTTCGGCTAAAAAGAGACCTGTTCTGTAACTCAGGGGAGTGGGATCTTTGGGGATTACCCTGGGAGAACAACATCCCAGCCAAGAAAAAGAAGGAGTGTACTGTGTGTGCAGCAAGGTCTGCTCCCTGTGACCTGTGGTCCCCTTTCCTGCCCTCCCCTGCCCACCCGAGCTGGCAGGAGAGTCTGTCAGGAGGGAGGCAGTGACCGAGGGTGTCTGCTGGTAGGTCTGTATCCTCAGGGTGTACTGAGGAAAGCTCTTCGGCTGCGTGGGGTGATCCCAAATGAGGGCTGGGTGGCTGCCACCAGCAGTGCTCTGCTTTGCAAGCCACTGGGGACACTGACCCAAGTCAGAAAGTCCCAAGAGGGCCAGCTGTGGGACAGCCAAGCAATCCCTGGACACTGCTAGCTCCATCCCAGTCTCTGCTGAGATGTGCAGAAGTCCCTGCAGGGACACAACGGCCCCTGGCCCTGCAGCACACATGGTTCAGACCCATCAAGGGGAGCCCAGAGTGAGCCAGACATAATCTTGGTCTCTGGGACAGCTGTCCTTGAAGTCTTCTCCATCTTCAAGGATGGAAAGAAAGTGTCAGGGTGAATTTACTGGGGGCAAATTTTGCCAGAGCAGCACAACTGCCCACTGTGAGGAGAGGACTGGCTGCCGGGACAGGGGAGGGAGAGAACGGGATTCTGTTTAAGTGACCTCAGCATGGCCCCTGACGTGGCCTGCTGCAGTGTCCTCATGGCCAAACTGGAAATGTAAAGACAAGGTGGGTCAAGAACTGGCTGGACTGCCAGGCTCCATGGGCTGTGCCAGGTACAGCTCCCAGCTGGAGAAAGGGAATGGCAAAGTCCCACATCTGGGATGCAGCAACCCGCTGCAGCAGGGCATGTCCGGGCAAATGGGCTGAAAAGCAGCTTTGCAGGAAAGGAGCCACATCCAAGACATGAACAGAGCCAGAATCTTGGCTGCCAGGAGCTGTGAGAGAGGAGAGGATGGGGAAGGCTCTGAAGATAGCAGGAAGAATGGAGACAGGGAAGGGTGAGGGAAATGCTTGGGATGTCCTTGTGTGAAGCTCCTCTCCTGTAGCAAAGGATAAGTGAGGACACAGCAATGGACACATCCAGGAGCAGGAGAGGGCTGGGCTGCAAGGCAGGAGGGGGGCAGGCAGAGGAGGGGTGAAGACTCCCTGTTCCTGTCCCCAGAGGATATCAGGTGGGTTTGAACTGCAAGAAGGTGAATTTTCTGGGAGGAAGATGGAGAGTGATTTGGTGGAGCAGCAATTACAAGAACAGCAGATGGGAGAGAGCTTGGGATGTGAGCAAGGCTGTATCAATATGGGAATCTTTGGCCACTTTTGGGGTGTCTCAGGACACCAAAAAGAGCTGGGCTCTGCCAAGCCAGGAAAAGCAAAGCAGAGATCTCCTTCCTTTCTTATCATTCCCAACCCCAGGGCATTTACGGACCGTGAATGGTCCAAGGATAAATGGAAAGTGAAGAGGAGGAGAACATTTCTAGTATGAGGAACTGTGCTGTGGAAGTTTGGGGAGCCTCAGGGAGCCTTTGGGCTGGTCAAGGGGTGACAAAATGCACCTCATTATATGACAGAGCTCATTGCTTTGCAGGGGAGGTGGCAGAGGAGGTGGAATCTTGTCCATATCCGGACTGGGGATCTGTGCTCGTGTGGGCAGGGAGACGATCTAACCTCTGTGTCCACACTGAGGCTTGGTCTGTGCTGGGCAGGAGAAGTGGATTGTGGTAATCAGAGCAGAGCTGAGCCCCACATCGCCCTTCTTGGACTGCTGCTGGTGTGCCACAGCACACAGGGGACACGTACCAGTGACCAGAAAGGGCTTCTGGAGATTGCCACCATCCCCAGAGCTCCTCCAGACGGAAGGCTGAAAGGGAACCTCCCAGTGCAGGCGGTCACAGGCAGTGGGATCCATCCTCGGCTGTCACCAGCAGGAGAAGGAGAAACTTGTAAGTGGGGAAAGGAATTTCAGAGGTCATAGAAGCTGGAAGAAGCTATGGAATTTTTTCTGGGAACAGGAAAGCCCTGCACATTACAGGCATGTCACACACTTTAGCACAAAGCATGGCTGGACCTACATTCCTCTTCCAGCTACACACACTTCTTAAGCCCCCCAAGTCCTCTCCATCACCTTCCCATGCTCACCATGCCAGCTTGGAGACCACCTCCTCTGCACACCCCTGGGTGCCAACCACACCACTGATCCTCCTGAGAGGCACAGACACCTTCCCCTCTACCCAGCCGCACATTTTCATTTGGATGTCTTCACAAATTTGGAGATCATTTTGCCATCGAGCTGCTGACTCCACGGCTGGGAGCCTATGGTCTCCTGAGGCTCCATTAGCAGGTAGAGTGGAGGTGGTGGAAGATGTAGGATGCTCCCACAGTGGGGCCGAGGCAGGAGCTTTGCGGGTGGTTGATATAATGTGAGGAGACAGTCTTACATCTCCTCACCAGGACCTGCCTCTTCCCCTGAAGGGTTCGCAGCAGGAAAGGCTGTGGGAGGAAAGCCTTTTGCGGTGGAGGACCCTCACGTCTCTGGAGAGTAGCCTGGAGGCTGTGACGGCCTGATCTCATCTCTCAAGGAGCCTGTGAGTTGTGCTGTGAGTGTCACAGGCAGACGATGATGACTCCAGCCCATTGCCACTTGGTTGAATGCTTTTCACGGGGTGTTGGGGTTGCCACAGGGAGCCTTCAGGCCAACTTTTTGTGGGTGGAGGCTAGAGGAGAGGTCAGAGACATAGCAACACTTCTTGAGCGAGTGCACAAATGGGAGAAGATTTGACCCAAAATGAGGGAAAACTTTACATGTGGAGGGGCTGTGACTCCAGCACATGGCAGGGAGTAAGTTCATCATCTGGCTGAGGGACACCCCAAGGCTGGGCAGGAGATGCCAGACAACCTGCACATCCAAGGGCAGCAATGCTCACAAAGATGGACCCACCCCAAGTCTGGGCTGGGTTTTGGGTCTCACCAAAATCCACCTGTGAAGAGAGCTAAGCTTCCCCAACCAGAAACCCCAGATCCCTCCAAAGGCTGGAAACCCAAAGGCTGGGAATCCAAATGCTGTCAGATTTGTAGACCATGACTCTGACTTGTTCTTGTCCCTGGGATGTGAAGCACATGGTTTGGGGAGCCCACATATGGAGACACAGAAGTGGTGATGAAGAACCCTCCGAGCAGCAGAGCCACCCTGAGCTACAGGACGTGGTCACCTGGCCTTGCACACGAAGACGTGGTGGGTGGGCAGACATGGCAAGATTGGCTGTTCGGAGGAGACAGGAAACCCCAGCTCTTCTGAAGATGTGGTTTTGGGAAGAGAAGAGATTTTGGTGCAACAATTGAGATCAAGCTGGAAGAAGGCACAGCTCGAGGTGGGAATAGTTTCAAAGCTGCTGATGTAGGGACCCAGAGGCAGAGGTGGTGGGATGGCCTCGCACAGTCTCTCACACAGCGGCTGTATAGGGTGAGGCTGGGGAGGTGCAGAGCTCCCAGCCCCACCAGCCACGCTTCCCTCCTCTTGCCGAGCGCCTACTGCTTTACCATGGCCAATTGCCTCCATCCCAGCTCCGATAAACGCTTAAAAGCTCAAATCACACAACCCCAGGCTATGAAAACGAAAAGGGACCCGATAGCCGCTAATAGCCGAGCAGCCCCTGCGGCAAAAGCGTGTAGTGTAGGGAAAGTGGTTTGCATTGATCAGTGGCTCCCGCCCCAGCCGCTCCCCTCCCGCGGCGCTGCCCGGCTGCTCCAGCCACGGCGCTGGGGAAAACGGGATAAAACCCCACGGGAATTTCCAGGAAGGCAGAGTCCGGGTAATGGCAGGAGCAGGATGGTTTGTGGGGTTGGTGTGAGATCCCATCAAAGGGCCATCCTTCTGCTCCATACTGTCCTGTCCTGGCACAGTCACCAGAGCAATGCTTCCCTGGATGACAAACAGCAATGCCAGGGCCACACAGACTGGAGTGATGCTGAGCCCTGGGAAATGAGGGGCCTGGATAGCCTGGAAGGAAGGAAGCAACTGGTGGATGTAGGAGCAGGGAAGAGTTGTCCCTGTGGTTGGTGCTGGGTGTGCAGGGCACAACCAATGAAATCCCACCTGTGGAGAGTAGGACCAGCTTGTAAGAGACCGCAGGAATCCTCAGCTGCAGGACGAGGTGCAAGGCAGGAGGTTCATCACAACAACACTGAGGAGAAGAACTTCAGTGCCTTTCTTGAGCCCATTCCTCCATGCCATGTCCTACAGCCATCTGCGAAAGCTTGAGGGCAGCCAATTTCCATGGGAGCGTTGCAGCTCCCTGGCAGCCTCCCAGTCAGCGCTGGAGCACTTGGAGGTCAGCAGCAAAGAAAGGACATCAGTTTGAGAGATGGGGTCTTTGTTCCAGCCAGAAAAGCTCTTGGGAGGCTGCAAAAGCAGATCAGGGAAGTTCACATGCCCACCTACAAGTGGAGAGGCTTTGTATTGGTACAGGAAACCCACTGGACTGAGCCCCTTCCTACAAGTGGCTGCCACACACCAGGAGCAGGCTTAGGGAAGGGGATGGGATCTGGAAGGGTTTGGCCCCGTGTCCAGCTTCAGCCTGGAAAGGAGATGGTGAAGCAGGGGTGTGGTGGTGTACCATGTGTCTGGAGGGTGGACAGGGACCGTAGCTGCCGCTTCTACCACTCAAAGAATTGGGGGGCATCAAATGAGACTTGTGGGGACGAGCTGGAGGATGAAGTTCCGAGTGGTGTGCCAAGAACTCCCTGCTGCAGGATGCTTCAGGGGCTGAACACTTCCACAGCTTCCAGAGAAGCTCCTGCAGATTCAGACTGGGGATGTGCATCCTGTGTGCTGCATCCAGAGGCGCCCGGTCCGCTGGGACGGCTGATGGATTAGGAAAACTGGAGCAGTACCATAGATGATTGTCCTACATCCTGGAAACCGAGTTTTGGTTGTTATTAGAGACATGAGCCAGACAGACAACAGAGGTGCCGTAGCTCAGCTGCCCCAACGGCTGCGTGCCCTGCCCTGCATCCCTGGAGACCAGGCTGGGGATTTTTAACTACCAGAGCACCAGGGACTGCAGATCTCTTCCCTGGGCATCTCTGTCTTCTTCCTTCCCTTTGTCTCTCCCTCTCTTTCTTCTCCCCTTGCCACTCGGCTCCCTCCACCGGAGCGTGCCCCTCTCCCCTCGGCAGTCCCGGGGAGGAGAGCGGGGATGCTGCAATTCCCAGGCACAGGTGCGCGGTCCCCGCCGCGCGCTGCCCCCAGGCACGGCCCCGGCCGCCGCAGCTGACAGCCCACTGGAAGTAATGTGTTGTGGCAGAGAGAGACTCAGCAGACCACGAAGATCTGCTGGTGCGGGAACTGCTCAGCAACCAGGAGCCACAACGCCTGTCTCCCGGCTCCGCAGGGCCTGAGCCGGCTCTGGGGATGCCTCCGCTCCGCCGGAGACTGCCTGCCTCACACGCAGGGCACTTCCCCACTCTCTCCCATTCTTTCTCTTTGCTCTTTCCTCTTTTCTTCCCTTGCTGCTCCTCTCCGCAGCGCTAGGGATATGGAAGCAGCCAAGCTGCCTGTCCCTACACGGGACATCTCTCTGCCATCCTCTGCACCACCGGGCACAGGAGGGGAACCAACGGCTCTCGCCGCAGCCTTGGAGGAGGAGGATCAGGTGTGCAGGAATGGAACAACCAGTTCCAGTCTTCCAGCAAAGATTTAATCTGCCTCTGGCATATAAACAGCAAATGTTTGTTCAACTGACCTGCAAACAGGCGACGTGCATCGCAGCGGGGCCGAGGCGCCCAGCTCCCCGGTCCGCCACTCTTGGTTTCTTGCCCTCTAGCAGGGTGACACGGGGCAGGGGACCAGGGACAAGCAGGTCCGGGATGCTCGGGGCACCCCAGGCTCGCTGGCTGGAGCCACGGAGTGATGCTCGGAGGGGCCCCATCCTGCCCAGCTACTGCTGCACCCCTTCTGCTCCCCTGGGCAGCGCAGCGTGTGCGGAGCTCTCGCGGCTCACAGAGGTGACGCACACACAGCGTGGCTCAGGGCTGAAGGACAAGCGTGTCCCCGCGGGCAGGCGGGCAGGCTGGGAGCGCTGAGGTGAACCTTCAGGCGGGAGGCCCCGAGCTCTGCCCGCACATCCCACTGCGATGGGAGAAATCAGCCTGGGCTGCTGCGGGTCAGGGCTGCACCCCGGGGCTCCCCTCCGCATCCCAGTTCGAGTTCGTTACAAGGGGACGTTTTTGCCTATTTTCTGCATGAGCAGATCTTAGTGGCAGGGTCGACTACCAGCTCAGCCCACAACGTGGGCATGCAGGGGGTTGTCCCCCAGCCCTGCCTGCACCTCAGCCTGCCCCCGGGGAAGCCACAGCACGGCTCATTCCCTGTCCCCACGGCAGGTGAGAGATACTCTGCTGTTTTATGTCGAACCTCAGAAAGAAATTCAAAAGGGTTCTGTGCAGGTAATTCTATCACACAAACGCTCTCACCATGCTCCCAGGGGAAGGGGATGCCCCTGGTGCCCGTGGTGAGGAGAGTGGGTACCAGAGCATGGGAGCATCCTTCAGCCCAGCACAGCCACTGCCTGGGCAGGGGGCTGGAGGGACTGTCCCCAGGGCCACTGGTACTGCAGGCTGCAGCCAGAGCATCGCTGTGTACCTGGAGTAAGATGATCAGGGAAAAAAGCACGGGACCGTGGGGCTGCGGGGCGAGAGGTTAGCCCCAGAAGTGTGGGCTCACCGAGGGCAGGAATGCCATCCAGCCGTGGGAGGTGGGCACTATCACAGGGCCACGTGCCAATCCATCCTCTGGTGTGGTGTTGCTGCAGGAGCCCCTTCCCTGCCCATCCCACTCTGATCCCAGCCCCTCGGCACTGCTGTGCCCATCCCCCTGCCCTGCGAGCTGCAATGCCCCCCCAGCCCTCAGGGAAGCCCCCCAGACCACGTGCAGAAGGATGTGGCTGGGCACATTCCAGGCCGCTGGGGAGCAGGGCCTGTTGCAGGGGCTGTCAGGTTCTTGAGCCACTGCCTGGACCTGCCCCCAGGCAACTCCTTGTCCCAGCTGCCCAAAGCTGCAGAGACACACGCTGTTTCCCTTCCGATCCTCCAAATCTTGTCTCCTTCTTCCCAGAAGCCAGGGAGCAGATTTTTCCCCCAAATGGCTCCAGCTGCCACATTGGTGCCAATCTGGAGCTGCTTCTGGCCTTCTCCATTCTGGGCTCTGCATTCCCACACCAGCCTGGCAGCAGGGACTCTGCTCTGGGACCTGATGGATGGGGAGAGGGTTTGGCCCCTGAGAAATGAGCCCCAGACACACTGAATGAGCCCTCAAATTCGCTGCTCTCCCCAGGAGAAGCTGGCAAGTCCCTCCAGTGCAAAGCAGCGTCTGGAGGGGTGACACAGGCACCGTTTGCATTGGTGTCGGGTGCCCCGTGACTGCTTGGCCATCTGTGAAGGAGCCCAGTTTCATGACTGTGGAGCCTGTGCAGGTCTGGCTCCTCTGGGAGATGAGGAGTGGGGGGCTGTGCCCCCTGCTCACTCTCAGAGCTGGTGGGGGCCAGGCTGTGGGACAGGCATGACACTGCTGTCCCCAGGGAGGTTGTGGTGGGAAGCCCAGTGTCAGGGTCCTGCGGGAGATATTGCCTGGACATTTTGATCTTGGCACCACCTGGAAGTGGGGGAGGTGTAGTTTAGCCTGGATTGGTTTTCCAGGCCACATTATCCCTGTTCTGTCACAGGACAGTGTCAATCCCACAGGCCAGGGAGGCAGGACTGCTTTTCCAGCAGTAACACCGGGTTACAGGCTCAGTCCGCAGCCTCTCCCATCCAGTCCATCCATCCCACTGCCCTCTTTGCACCTGGATCACACATTCACATGCAGGGTTGCAGGTACCTGAATTTAGCCCAGCCCTGCAGCACTTTGGTGCCAGAGCTTTGGGACACCTCGGCTGGCTCTGGCACTGCAGTACCCCAGGGGATGGCAGAGCCAAATGACTGTGCCCAGCACGGTATTGGGGCTGCTGACTCTTTTCTCTTTTATCCCCTGCCCTCAGCAGGGAAATGGTCCCTGAGCTGGGCCGGGGCTGCCCCAGAGAGGCTCTGGCTGGCCAGGCAGGTCACCTGGGCGCCTCAATGTCAGTTTGAGGTGGTTTAGCTCCAACGCCTTTAATAGTGTTTGTTTTCCTTTTCCTCTGGGGTGGTTTGAGAGAAGAGGGTCGATAATGGGATCAGCACATACCTGCAGGGTTTGGGCAAAAATTCCATCACTGGCCTGGGTTTAAATCTCAAACCTGGGAGCTCCAGACTGAGGTCCCCAAAGCTCCACTCTCTGGGGCCAGGAGGTGCCCACAGAGCAGAGTCATCTCCCTGGGAGCTGCAGGCACAGTGCAGGCACCACCTCCATGCTGTCCTTCTTCCAGGGCACACTGTGCTTCCCGGAGAGGTGTGGGAAGATTCACCTGCCGTGCCCCTCCATTCCCACCAGGAGCCATCTCCAGGCAGCCTCCACCATGTCCAAGGACGACGTGGGCTGCAAGCTGACCTCGGTCTACAAGCACAAGGAGAGGAAGCCGAAGAAGCCTCACTACATCCCGAGGCCATGGGGCAAACCCTACAACTACAAATGCTTCCAGTGTCCCTTCACCTGCATGGAGAAGTCCCACCTCTACAACCACATGAAGTACAGCCTGTGCAAGAACTCCCTGTCCCTCCTCATCGAGTCCGACTGGCCCTACAAGAAGGGCAACCTGCTGCACCCGGAGCTGCGGCTGCTGCACACGGAGAGCTCCCGCCTGCGCGGGCGGCGGGACGAGCAGGACACCTGCGACTCCTCGGCCACCCCGGGAGGCTCCGTCCGGGCCAAGCAGGTCTCCAACAGGGATGGCCATGAGGACAAGCCAATGACAGGGGTGGAGATCCTGCCTGCTGAAGGGGCTGGTGAGGAAGGTGGCCAGTTCCAGGAGGAGGAGGAGGATGTTGCTGGCCTGCTGAGGGAGATGGATGCGGGGGAGAAGAAAGAGAGAAACGAAGAGCCAGGTTGCCAAGGTGACCCAGCTGAACCAGAAGTGAACACTTTGGTCTTCGGCTTCAAGAACAAGAGGGAAAACAAGCCTTGCAAGGAGGTGGAGCCCGACTTCATCATCACAGATGTCTTCTCCCTCAAGAACCATGTCATGAAGAGCAGGGAAATGGCCTCCCCTGACCTAGATGCTAAGCCAAAGCATTGCAAAGTGCCAAAGAAATGCCTGGCCAGCAGTGGGATCCTGATGGAACAGTGGAAACTGGTGGCAAATGGGCAAAGGAGGAACACACCTGAGGTCTCCCCACCTTGTACAGACAGCAACATCATCCCGTGCTACCCCCCTCCAGCCTACAGTGACTACCACGAACCTCAGGGCCTGAACCTCTCGCTGCTGGGTATTAACTACCCTTTGAACCCCAGTCTCTTCTCCTACCTGAGCCCCGCCATGGCCAACAGCACAACAACACACCCTCACTTGGCTCAGCTGCCCTTCCTGGCCTCCACAGCCCAGCTGATGCACCCCCATGCCTCCCACTTCCAGCCTCTGCAGAGCCCTGAGCGCTCAGCCTTCCTCCCCCGCTTCTACTACCCCCTGCTCTTTGAGCACACCTTCGGCTCCACGGAGAGCAAGATGTCCTCCAGCAAGCCAGACCCCCAGCAGCTGGTGGGCTCAGTCATGCCCACACCACCCCAAACCAAACCTTCCAGTGAGCCAAACAAACCTGGGCTGCTGAAGGTCCCTGTGCTGAAGACAGGTTTTCCTTGGTCCAAAGGTGTCCGGGAGGAGCCAGGCTCTGATCTTGGCCACTCTGCCATGCTGGGGCAGGAAGAAGAGGAGAAATGGCTGTCCCAGGAGAAGGAGAGCAACCCAGCTTTGGGCCTCAGCAACCTACGCAAGAAGTCAGCCACTGACATCTACCAAACCGTGGTGGGGATGAAGGATAGCGCTTTCACCCACAGCAGTGTCAGGAAGACAGAGTTGCCAGTGGTGACCTGTCTGGAGACCAGCAGCCCTCCAGGAAACCCCTTGAAGAGGAAGCTCCCTGCCAACGGGCTGGATTTTATAGGACCCGAAAGGATGATGCCTGGGAAGCTCAGCTACCAGAGCAGGTAAGGTGCCTGAGATCTCTCTGCCTCTTCCTCTCTTCAGGCTGACCTTGTTTATCTCCATATCCTGTTCTGTTCCTCGCCACTGATCCATGGGATGAGCCCCAGGGAGCTGAGCACTCTTCAGGCTGGTGGTCCACACCAGTGCCCACCCAAGCAGAGCTCCCTGCCTCAAAAGCCCCCAAGTGCCTCCAAGCACCTGGGCTATGTCACACTTGCTGTCCCTTGCTTTCCCCTGATCCACATAGAGCCAGAGGTGATGTGGTGTCTGTGTGGGGTGGACCTGTGCTCCCCAGGCACCAGGAAAGCACCTCTCGTGTCCCCAGATATCCCAGGTTTGCTGGAACAATCGTTGTCTATTTTTAAACATACACATTTGCATTCCTTTGATTCACCTTCTGCTTTCAAAGCCCAGAAGGAGGGTCACATTCCCAAACATTTCCTTTTACCTGGGGCTAGAAATGTGCACAGCTCCTTTAAACAGAATTTCAGTTCCTCCCCTGGTTGTGCAAGTCCAGCTGTGGCTCCAAGAAAAATGTCACAGTAAACCCACTGCTCTGACACCCAGGGGAGCTTTCTCTGGAGAAGATCTCTGTGGTTTTCTATCTCCACCTGCCCTTTCCATGCTCTCAGGCTGGCTGGACAGATTCCCTCCAATTAGGCCTTCAGGACTGTGGGATGGTCATTTCCATCAACATTCTCCAGTGCTCCAAGAAGAGGGGGAATCCAGGCTTGGCTAGCTGAGGTGGGATCAGCAGCATCTCCCCAGACTGGCCTCTCCCTTTGTCGGTGCCATGAAATAGTGTGTGTCAGGATCCACCCTCCTCTGGGAGAACAGTGCCAGGAGCTGGTCCAGCCAGGGCTCTGCCTGCTCTGACCAAAGCCCTTCCTGGAAGGGTCTCACACTGGCAGCAGCCAGTGGAGGAAGCCTGGCTAAATCTGGTAACACTGGCCCTGGACATAAGCCCAAGGATTTTCCTGTCTTTTTGCCTACTGATTGTATCCACTTCTTCTCTGCAGTGGTTCAAGGGCCAACCCTGGCCACATCCCCAAGGCCCTGGACCACTGGCACTCGGACGTCCTCACAGGCCAGCCTGAGGAACCAGAGAAGGGCAATGACACAGAAGTCCTTCCCTCTGCGGGTGCTGCCCTGGACCATGGCTTCTGCAAGCAGAGCAGATCCCAAGAGACTTCTGCCACCATGGCAGGCTCTGAGGCCACAACTGTGCTTATCGGGGACCTATCCAAAACCTTGGAGGAGTACCAAGAGGTGGAGAAGAAACTGTCTGATCTGGCAAAGGAGGACACCCCCGGGCAAAAAGAGCTGAGGGACCAGCTGGTCAAAATCCGAAGGGAGCTCTATCACATCCACCAGGCCCTGGAGAAAGCCACCAAACCCCACGAGGGGCCGCTGGACCTGTCGGTGAAGAGATCCTCGGAAGGTCTGGAGAAGGTCCAGCAGGCCAAGAAGGAGCCCTGCAATGTGAGCCTGGGAAGTGAAAAGCTTCACGGCAAAGACCAAGGGCCCCTCAGCAAATGTCCGGCCACTGGAGAGGCTGGAGATGGGGAGGGGCTGCCCAACTGCCTCCTCGAGGCCGAGAACAAAACCATTGACCTGCTGATCAAGATGAGCCGCTCCGAGAGCCTGCGGGCGGCCTCCTCCGAGGCCCCTCTGGGTGCCGTGATCAAGGCGGAGGTGCTGCCCCTCACCGTGCCCCTGGAGCTGCGCCACGTCATGGAGCCCTACTACAGCCGGACCACCAAGTGCGAGGCAGACTCCAGCGTCCTGCTCTGCTCCGACGGCAGATCCAGCAGCACGCAGGGCCCGCAGCTCCCGGTCGGCGCCGAGGATGGGCCCCTGGGCTGCCGGGCCATGCAGCGCTCCCTGTCCTGCAGCCTCCCCAGCGACACCGATGCCGTGTGTGTCCACAGCCCTCTGCATGCTGACCCCTAAGTCCACCTTGCTCAAAAGCTCCTGGATCTCACTGACCACCTCATGCTTCACCTTCCCAGTGTTCCACCTCTCCGCTCCTCCTCTTCCCCATGGATGAAAGCTCCACCACTGCCTGGCTGGGACCACATTGTGCGGGGTTCCAGCAGCTCCCCCAGCTGAACCCACAAGGTGTAAATATCCAGTCCCTGTGCTCCCCAGTGTGTCACAGACAGTGCTGCTGGGCTCTGCATGCTCCCAGCCTCAGCACCCCAGTCCTGGAACTCCCTTCAAAAGGGGAGTCACCAGCAGTCACCAAGAGAAAACTGCTAAAAGCAGCAAGAGAAAACTGCCAAAAGCACCAAGTTTTCATCAAAAGGCTCACCCAGCCCTCTCATCAGGGACACTCAGGGACATTTGCAACCCAGTTCCCACAGGGGAGGGACTACAGAGGGCCAAGCCTTGGTCCAGGTTGTGCTCAAACAGACCACGGCTGTCACCTTGAACACAGCAAAGACACAGTGGCTTCGTCCCACGGAGGCTGGAGGGTCACAGCCGGGAACCAGATGCCCAGCTGGACTGACCCAGAGGCCAAGAGTTTTCTGCACTGTGGAGACAAGAACATCCCACCAGTCACAATGACAAGTGTGACACAGGAGCCACCTTGCCAGCTCCACACCTGGGTCCTGAGCTCTCTTGCCAGGGCCATTTGCCACATGTAGGGAATGCTGGGCTCCGGGCACTTGTTCCTGTCCACTGACCATCCAGTGTCCAGCTCCTCCTTTTGCCTTCACACAGAAAGGACCTTCCCTCCCTCTCTGCCCATGCAGACACGATGCATGTTCCTCACCAAGGCCCTGATCCTGCCGAGTTCAGCTCCCAGGAGCTCCTGCCCACTAGTCCTAATCCTCCAAACATTGGCACATGGAACAGCAAAATTGGTGAGACGATGCTGCCATGAACCACAGAGCTCAAGAGACATAGACTCCAAAAAAAAACAGTGAAGGGACAAACTTGGCCCACCCCAAGCTGGAACAATACTGAGCAACCACCCCTGAGCCAGAGCACTGGAGATCAAACCACCCAGGCAGGTGCCTGCTGCCTGTGGGATCAGCACTGGCCTTCCCAAAAGGCCACGTTCTCCTGTGTTCACTGGGGGTTCCTGACTCTGTTGGGCAGACTGGGACCCACTGCAGGGCAGTCACATGTCCCTGTCCCCACCACCCTTCTGAGGAGCATCTGCTCTGGCTCAGGCTGCCCTCATGCTTGGGCCAGGAATTCTTGGAGTCCCTCCCTGTAGTGCCCTCCTGGAAAAGCATTTCCTCTCCCACCCACACTTCGTGTTCAGGACACAGTGGGGTGTTCTGTCAGCACCCAGGGCCTTCACCACCTCGGTGGTTCCTTGACATGGGAAGTGCTGGGATAGAGGCCAGGAAGGCAGGACAAAGAGGACAGTGGCAAAGCCACAAATAAGGGACCTACACAGCACATCCCAGGAGCTTTACACACTCTGGGCCCAAAGAGGACAATTCCACTATGGTGGATGAAGAAGGCAAGGCCCCGTGTGGGACCTGGGACTCTCGGGTGCTTTGATGGACCCAGACAATAGGAAGAGTTGGCTCTTCTCACCTGATTGCTCTCTGGACAAAGCTTCCACCTCATTGAAGGGGTTTATTTCTCACTGCAAGAATTTGCTTAGGGCACAGGGGCCCGTGGGGTTATTGGTCTCTTCACCTGGAGGAAAGTGTGGGGTGGGGGGAGGGGGACATTCAGAAGGAGAGATGCTCAGCTCAGCAGAGTAACCCTTTTGAGCCAGCCCCAGATCTTCCTGATGGGCCATGTCCTGCTGCTTCCCAGCATGGCCCTGGTCCCACAAGGGAAGGTGGGAAGACCCCACCAGAACATACCCCATAACCTGGGTGGAAATTCCTCAACCCCAGAGCCCAGGGAGGTGGCATTGCCCAGCCTTTCCGGGTGCGAATTGTGCTGTCATCTCTGGATGCCAGAACACCACCAGCACAGCAGACCCTCCACATCAAGCACCTTGCTCACATCACCCACTCCCAACAGCCTCCCAGTCTCCCTCCAGCCTCTTCTTCCATCCTGTGCCCCTCTGTCACCCCATGCCCTGCTGTCATCTCCTCTCCCCAGCTCCCTCTCTGCCCTGGCAGCCCCTAACCCCCCTGCCAGCACCTCCCTGTTCCCATCTCTCAGGGCTCCCTACTTTCCCCTCTCACCATCTCTTCTTCCATGCCTGGACCTTCACCCCAACCACAGCAGGGAACCCACAGGCACAGCCAGGAAGTTGGAGTCCCATTTTCCCGTGACATCCTTCCCTGCCCACCTGGCCTTTACCTCCTCCGAGGAACAACGAGTCATATAGGTCCCTCTGCCTACCTGGAAACAGCATCTCCTCCCAGTTCCAAGCATCATCACGTATTCTTTAGCAGGTCCCCATCTGAACGTGGGCACCTTGGAGGTCCAGGACACCACAGGGGTAGCTGAGCTCTGGGACCATCAGCCCTGAGCTTCAGCAGGAGATCCACGCCTGGACCACCAGGCAGTGCTGCCTTTCACCCCTTTTTAGCTGAGATGTTGCCTGCACACTGTCACCTCTCTGTCCCCAGCCCCTGACTCCATCCTGCTGCCAGAGCTGGGATGCTGCCCTGCTTTGTGGTGCCCATGCTGTGAGCTGGGCACCTCCCATGAGTAGAGCTGGTGCCAGCAGCCCTCCCTGTGCCACTCGCTGTGTCCTTCACCTCTGCAGACAGCTGGGGAGGCAAGTGGAAGCTGGGGGCCGAACACACAGTATTTATTGTTCACAGTTTTACGAATGTACAAAACAAAAACCAAACCATTAAAGGGAAAACCTCTGAGCAGGAGTTGCTGCTGGCTGCTTTGTTCTTTCCTGGGAGCTCTGCCTGCTCCAGCTGGACCCTGCAGCAGTCCCATGCCACAGTTCCTATCACAGAGTCTCTGTTTTTGAGGTGCCAGGTGAGCCACCAGCAGGATGTGGCCGGATGTGGCCAGATGTTGCCACTGGCTGAGTGTGGTCTGTGTTTACGCGGGTGGGGTTTGACTCTTTCATTCTGCTGGATCAACATCAGGATCCCACTGGCTTGCCCTGAGCTGGGGAGAGGGGCTGCCCACCGTGTCTGACAGCAGAAGTCAGGTTGAGAAATGTCCTCACAGAAGGCATGAGGGTCCTAATTCAAAGAATCCCAGAATTCCAGAATGGTTTGAGTTAGAAGGAACTTTAAACCTCATTTCTTTCCACCCCCTACCATGAACAGGGACACCTTCCACTATCCCAGGTTGCTCCAAGCCCCATCCAACCTGGCACTGGACACTTCCAGGGATGGGGCAACCAGTGCCCAGCTTCTCTGGGCAACCTGTGCCAGGGCTTTACCACCCTCACACAGAAGAATTTCTTCTTAACCTGTAATCTAAACCTACTCCATCTCAGTTTGAAGTCATTCCCCTTGTTCTGCCATGACACTCCTTGCTCCTGCAGAAGTCCCTGCACACACACACGGCCTTTTCCTCCCATCTTCTTTACAATCCACCACGGCTGAACCTTGGGACCACAACACCAGACCCTGAGTTCAGGTGGAGGGAAGAGCAGAGAGAGGGTGCAGGGTCATATCCCGTGTCCCCAGTGCCACCCTGTCCCTCGGCCTTTGCACCTTGTCCTCAGGGGTGCTGGTGGCACCCCCACAGAGGGGATGGCTCCCCTCTCTGCCCTGCCATGGCTGTCCAAGGCAGTCCCCTCCCCAGGGACTCCTGCCTGCAGGCCACCAGGGAAGTGGCTGAGCTGGTGGCACCATTCCAGTTGAAAAGATGAAAGCATTTACCCTTACATTTAAATAATGGATGGGAGTTGAACTACCGGGGTGGCTTATCCAGGCTGCAATCTGCACCCCCAGGGCCCTCAGCCCACTCCAGCACAGGACCCATTACACGGCTATTTGGTCACCCTAAAGGCATCTGATAGGGAGCCATTACCCACCCTTTACACGAAGGCCCACCAGATAGCCATCGCTCTTGGCCATGGTTGACCACACTCCCCCTACTTGCATGTCCCCCCCATTTTCCTGCCATCCAAGCCCACTCCCAATCAACAGATGGAGGACCCAGCCAAATCCCTCCCCTGCCCTGATGAGGCAGCAGCTCCCCTGCTCCCGGGGCTGCGGGGATGTGGGGTCACAGCAGGTTCCTGGCACAGCTCAGAGCCCAGCAGCTCCTGGTCAATGGAGCTGCACAACTTTTATGGGTTTCTAACCCCAGGTGGGTACAGCTGCTCCTGCTCAAGTATTCCTTCTCCTCCAGCTTCAAGAGCAATGGAGAGCTCAGGGATTGGGAGGGAGGGAAGTTTCCTAATAAACAAACCCTGAGGGAAGGCTTATCTCAGGCACGGCAGTGGAAGGAACCAGATTCCAAGGTTCCTTGTAAAAGGAGGTTGTTACATTCCCCATCCCACTGGCATAAGGACATGGCCCCAGGGAAGCTGGGAGTGGAGGACACGGAGGGTGGGTTTGCTGCATCCCCAACCCGTTTTCCAGCCACGTTGGTGTGACTGTGAGCTCTGGCTGGATGCCCTGCCAGGGTCAGCAGCAAGGGGAGGCAGTGCAGGGGCAAACCAGACACCCTGGGACACAGGGATGGGACCAGAGCTCCTGGGGAAGGGTGGCAGGACGTCATGTCAGGCTGCTCATTGTGAGCAGGGCAGCCCCGAGCACGAGGTGGGAACATCCCAGAGACCCTGAAAATGCTGTGTCCCCATATTTCCCTGGCTTGGTGGCAAAGGGCCCGTGACAAAATTTGGGGGTGGATCCCATGCTGGAAGAGGACATTCACTGCAGAGCTACAGTCACCAGCAGTCCCAGGAGTCATCCACCTGCATGGAAGATGGCTGGGGCTGTGGTGGGCATCACCTCTTCCCACTGCACTCCAGCCTGGCAGGGAAACCACGGTCCAAGGGACGGAGCTACAAACTCCCTTGGGTTTGCCCACAAGTAAAAGATGTGGTAGAGCCAATGCCATGTCCAGAGTTGGTGCTGCCAAGCACCAGCAGGGTGCTGGCTGTCACACCCAGAAATGGGGACACATTTGGTGCCGGGGGGAGTTCACCCCTTGCACACAGCAATGTGCAGCTAGGGGGGGGAGATCCAAGTGATTTGGGACCACGCAAATCCAGAGGCCGTGACAGAGATGACCAGGAGGGTGGGTGTTGAGGTGCCCCACCCTGCTGTGCCAGGGCATCCCAGGCCCCACTTGCGGCTGGCTGGGGAGCTGGGCACTCACTCGGAACTGTGGGCTACCAGGTGGAACCAGCTGGGGACGAGAAGTGGTTCCTGCTCAGCACAACCAGTTTTCTCTTACCCCAATGTGGGCAGGCCGGAGCTCAGAGCAGTGGAAAGTTACCAAACGTGGGCTCAAGAAGGGCCAAGGTCGGCCAGGAGATTTCTGAGCAAACATGTGAAGCTGCAAAGACAACCTGGAGCAGAATTGCTCCATCTCAGGCAGGAGGGAGGCAATGACCCAGCTTTGCAGCAGTGAGAGGGCAACTTTAACTGTGAGCCGAGAGCAGGGAAAGATACCAGGCTAAGAGGACTCTGGAGCTGGGAAGACAAACCAGGAATTGACCCCAAAGGGGTCTCATCACTCCAGAGGGCCTGTCCCAACCCGCCTTGCACTTCCCACCGGGGGAAAGGCTGGGAAGGTTTTCTTTCTGCCAAATGGCTGCACATGCCGGCGTAGTTTCCCCATGACCTTAAGTAAGGAGTGGTGTTGTTCTTGGGAGCTCCAAGTAAAGTGTCCTGGAAGGTACTAACAGTGCCAGGAGAACACTGTTCCCTTTGTCTCTTCCTCACCTCTCTTCTCAGCATTGTTCCTCCCTTTGCTTGGAAGCATTAGCACAGTAGGAGCACGCAGGGGAGGCTGTGACTCCCCTCGAGGCACAAATGTTGCCCCCAGGGCTGGTAGCACACCAGGGAAGCAGCACAGATGTGCTGAGACCTGGCAGAGGCTGATCTGCCAGAGCAATGCAGATCACAGGGACAGCCCAGCCTGGGCCGCTGCCTGCTCTCACCCAAACTGCAGCTCCTGCGGAGGAACAGCAAGTCCTCCTGATCCTCCTGGGAGCTCCTCTGTGGGAGGAAGAGGAGCAGAGGCAGCCAGAAGGCATCACTCCACACATTGCCTGTGGCTTATCTTGGATCCTCTGCTCCCAGCTGTTTGTGGAAGCAGCACTGCTGCTCCTCACCGCTCTCCCCACCACAACCACTGTGGGGGCATCTCTGCCTCGAGCCATCTCGCTGTGCCCTGCTGACTGTCCCTGGCTCTGGTGGGAACACTGCTGCACTGCTGGAGTATTTCGAGTCCCATATGAACTCTTCAACCCCCATCAGCCACAAACACTGAAGTGCAGGGCAGTCCCTGAGACTGCTGCTCCAAAGCTGCTTCGGCAGCAGTCGCGTTCTCCTGCCCCCCACAGCATGTAGCCAGTGTGGAGGAGTAGCTATCCCATCTCCTCAGCCCTTAAATGAGGAAAAACAGTACAAAAGGCTACAAAATTTCCCTGCTGCGTTTTCCCATCTGTTATTGCAATTGGAGGTTTCCTTTCCCTGCTCCCAGATGCCTCCGAATGGATCGTTTCCCTGGGTATTTGCCCAGGGCAGAACCTTTCTAGCTTCGGAGCTGGATCAAAGGCCCACAGAGGGAAGCACTGAGGGTTTAGGCACTTAAAAGAGCTGGGGTGGGTGAGAGCAGTGCTCTGGCTCTCACCAGGGCTGATGCTTCCAAAGGCAGCCAAGCTGAGCAGAGAGGTTTCCCTCAGGCTTTGCAGGCTAAGGCAGGGTGAGATCCTGGCTGCTGCTGCTGCTGTTTGATCAGCTCCTGCCTTCCTGCCCACTTCCCTGCCTGGAAGGGGCCTGTGCCTGCTGGGACTGGGGCAACACAGGAGATGCCAAGTGGTACCAGGGCACCATGGCTGCGTGTTCCCCACTGCTGCCTCGGGGTGCAGGAGAAGATGCTGAGGGTTGAATGGTTGAAAGAGAAGGATCAAACATTCCTGCAAGGCAGAAGCTTCCTGAAGACCCAGGAGCACCTGCAGAGCTAGGTACTGTGCCTGGGCAGCCCTGGCTCCCCCACCCCAGGCAGCAGCTGCTGCAAAGCCAAAACATCCACATCATTTTCCCAGATCTGGTGCTCAGGGAGTCAAAGCACTCGGCCCCTGTTATTTCCTCCCTGATTTTAGGTGCAGGGTACCCAAGGATGTTGACAATTTGTGGTTTGGGTGGGAAGTGGGAACAGAAATTGCAGGTGCAGGTGCTTCCTTGCCCGCCTGTAGCCAGTGGCCACAAGCCTGTGGCACACCAGCAGTGCCAGCCTGCACCCTTCCTCACCAGAGGAAGAGCTGGAGCAATCCCTCGTGGAAGACCAGTTGGCTCAGTACCATCCATACGGGAATGTTTCTGGCACGTAGCTTTGCTCCAGTAATAGCCATGCCCCTGGGATTCTACAGAGCTCCTGGACATCCAGAGCCCTTCTCAATGGGCCGAACATGGAACTGTGTTTGCAGAAAGCTTCTGTTTGTTTCCCACTTCCTGCATGGCCTTGGGATGCTGTTCCCTGCCAGGACAGGAGAATACTTCGCTTTTCTCCCACCACCCTTCCAGACCAGGTGGAGAGACTAAATTGGGGTGGAGGGAGACAGCCTGGTGGGACCATTGCCCAGCTCCCATGGCCCTGGGGACAGGTTCATGCCCGGGTTGGGTGGAGAAGGGGGTGTCAATGGGGATGCTGCCACCAGGGCAGGGATTCACCCACAGGCCTGCTCCTGGCATGAAAGGAGCTTTGTGGCAATGCCCCACTGTGCTTCACAGCTTCTGGCCCTTCCCGGCAGGCTCAACAGGGAGCTTGATGTCCCAAAGAGGATTAACTCCCTAATCCTCTTGTGAGCCTTGTGAGCAGGGAGGCTGCGGAGGAGGAGGGAGAAAGGGAGAAGCTGAGGCGTCAGCCTAGCCCTTATCAGACCCTGGAGAATCTTTTCCATTGGTTAGCTAACCAGCAGAGGGGATTCCGGGGTGTCTATGCTGGCCAGAGGACAGGACCAGGTCGGTTTTAGGGACCAGAGTAGTTACAGCTTTCCTTTCTTGAGGGATTTCTGTGCTGCCTGAAGAGGAGCTGAGTTCTTGCTCTCACCTCTATGGAATCAACTTTAGGAAGCCCCAGCCCAGTCTCAGCCTGTGTGGGGGATCAGACTCCAAGAGCTGTGTCCCGCAGTGTGCCCAGGTCCCTGCATGTCCCCAGCTGGACACTGCAAGCATTCCATGGACAGTGGGGGAGTGCAGCCAGGACAGAGGCTCTGCTCAGGCTGGGGATCATGTTTTCTGTGTGTGGATGTGCTGTGCATGCTCCAGCTTCCCACCGAAACCTCTTGCGCAGTCCTGCGATACGACTTTCCCTTGCACACACGCACAGACACAGACACGGTGCCTTCCAGCCGTTTGATGATCAGTGCCAATCATTCCCGGTTCTTCGGACAGACGGGGCCGCCTGGTGTCCGCACAAAGCAATGACCAGCCCGTGTCCAGCCCGGCACCCGCTGCCATCCCGCTCTGTCCCCTCATCGCCCCTTCGGTCCCAGCAAACCATCACAGCCCTCGGCCGCAGCCTTCTTGCGCAGACAGTGGTGTACAGCAGCCTGGGGACTGTTGGGATCCTCGGGGCCGGAGTGCTCTGGTGTCCAGCAGGGGCCAGAGCAGGCTGGGAATGCTGAAACGCTCAGGGCTGGAGTGCTCTGGTGTCCAGCAGGGGCCAGAGCAGGCTGGGAATGCTGAAACCCTTGGGGCCAGAGTGCTCTGGTGTCCAGCAGGGTCCAGAGCAGGCTGGGAATGCTGAAACCCTCGGGGCCGGAGTGCTCTGGTGTCCAGCAGGGTCCAGAGCAGGCTGGGAATGCTGAAACGCTCGGGGCTGGAGTGCTCTGGTGTCCAGCAGGGGCCAGAGCAGGCTGGGAATGCTGAAACGCTCGGGGCTGGAGTGCTCTGGTGTCCAGCAGGGTCCAGAGTAGGCTGCGGAACACTGAAACCCTCGGTGCTGGAGTGTGGACTTGAGCCACAGGAGGGTTTTGTTGCACCACAACTGACACTAGACTGACACTGTGGACTTTCGGGTCCCCCCACACTCTCCCCAGTCACAGAGCTGGGCTCTAGGTGAGGAAATATTCTCAGTGGATGGGTTCGGGTTGTCTTCCCACAAGTCTGTGACTTGGTAACTCCTCCTGTGGGATCTCCCGCTGGCTCCCTGCACACTCGTAGTGTGCCAGGCAGGCACCATGCCTGTCTCCCTGGGCACAGGGACTGGCAGAGACCCAGGGCTCCTGTGGACACACAACCAAGAGCTGCTGTCCCCTGCCAGGGGAGGAAAAGCCACAAGGGGTGAAGTTTGTCACTTATACCTGCAAGGAATGTGCTCCAGGAAAGCCTGAACTGAACCCAACCTCTCTTTCCTTTGGCCCATCTCCAGCAGCAGCAGGCTGACCATGCCCATGTCCTTGAACCCTGCAGCTCCTGGTGCTGGCGTGGGCATGGGCTGTGCCAGGGCTCTGCCACGACACAGGCGTCTCCTGGGGTCCGGGATGGCTTCTGAACAGGTTGTGACAGAGCCACGGTCCTGGAAAGGTGAACGGGAGCCCCAGGGCCAGGCTGTGTTTGTTTATCCTGGTGATGGAGCACACAACAGCGAAACAAAAGGTCAAACCCTGTTGCCCTGGGAGATGGTTTTTGAAGCTGCCTCCCGTCCTGCTGGGGCTCGGATGGAGCGGCCCCAGCACTTGTCATGTCAAGTTATTTTTGTAATTTTGGCTGGTAATAGGTCTGAAGCAGGCACTGTGAGGTTCAGGGATACACTGATCCAGGACCAGAAGGGCCCTAAACACCTGGCGAGAAGAGCACCCAGCCCTGGGGCTTTGGAGGCAGATCCCCATCCCACAGCTCCTGCAGCCAGCCAGACCCCAACCTGCTTCCTTAGTCCTAAGGGAGGCACGCAGCCCCTCCAGGCATCCCAAAAGGTGGCTGAATCTGACCCAAACTTCACTTACATTTGGCCCATCTGAATAATGAACAGACACAAACTTCTTCACGACTTGGCCAGGTTTAAGGTGGGTGGTTTGAGCTCACTGCGGGCAGAGGTGGACAGGGCACTCTCAGGAAGCACTGTCAGGAATCACTGCCAGGGAGGGAGGGCAGGTTCTGAGCAGCCCCTTGCAGGCTGCTCCTTGCTAACTCTGCTTTTACTCCTGACCCTCTTTGTTGGGGCAGAACTAATAAATGCCACCATCAACTCCAAGCATGGTTTGGTCCAGTTGTGGGGAGCCTGGGTTGAGCATCGTGGAGATGGAAAGGGGGGAAAGGGTTCCAGCAGTCCTGGCTGATCTGCCTCTTCTAGAGCTTCTCCATCACTGCACCTCAAAGCCTGACATGGCAAAATTCACCAGTCTCCTTTATGTAAGTGAGGAGACTGAGGCACAGACCTGCACCCAGATTGAGGGACACGGGGAGGCAGTGGTGAAGCTGTGAGGAGCCCTGATTCACAGTGTGAGCGTCCGTGTCCCACCCCAGCAGCTGCCAAGGGTGAGGAGCAGCAAATCAGCCCTTTTGCCTCTCTGTAAAAGCCCCAAATCACCCCGGCAGCTGGGTACCTCCCTCTGGCAGGAGCAGGCAGGTGGGACACAGACTGATCCTGGGGGAAAGGCACCTTGTCTCTGGGCAGGAGATCAGCAGGGAGTAAAAACCTTGTGGATCAGCCCTTGTCTTGCTGCTTCTGGTTGTCAGCACAAGGAGCTGTGTTTACCCAGACTTGAGGGCAATCGCCCGTCACTAACAACACAACATCCCTCAGTCCCGCTGCCCTGAGCCTGGCAAGGGAGCAGGACGGAGCCGGTGGGAGGGCAGCGCTGCCAGGGAAGGACAGGCAGCCCCCAGGACAGCACGACTGAGGTACAGGATCTGTGGGGCTGGGCTCATAGCCACAGGTGGTTGGCCTGGGCTGTGTGGGGGACAGTGTCAGAGCCCTTTTCTGGGGTTTGGATCCCGAGCAGCTCAAGCTAGGTTCAGGACACACCACCAAGGGTCTGATGGCAGCTTTGGGTGTCCAGTGTCCAGGAAGCGAGGTGGATGCTCCTGATGAGGGGTGTGTGGAAGCTGGCACATTGTCTCCCTGGCAGTGACTCAGTTTCCCCATCTGTAAAATCCAGTTTCTTGGGTTGACGACTCTTTCCATCTCTGAAGAGGACCCTGACAAGCAGTCCTGAGATGTGGAGGGCTTGTTTCCACCAAGCAGATCTCTGCTGCTGGAGACACAAGGCATAACCACCACAGGGAAGAATAAACCACCATGGGGAGGAAAAAGCTGTTCCCAGGCCCCAAAACCAGCAGGAACTGGATTTCCATCTGTATTCTCTCATCCCCACCATGGCATATTTTCATTTGGTAGCTCTGCAATTATTCAGGGATGGCTTTTAGATAGCTGTAGTGTTTGCACATAAGAAGGACTATTTGGCACCGTATGCCTCAGCTTTCTTCAGCTGTGGTCTGGGGAAATGTCACTTTTGTGAGCAGCATAGAGCACATGATCCAGGCAATCATGGGACATGGGGCAATAAAAGTGGAGTGATGGCTTGCAAACAACTCAAAACAGCCAAGTGTGCCCATTATAACATTAATTATAATCACATTTAAAGCAAAGTGAAGCTGTGCCTCTCCAGGAGCTTTAATGAGGTCATATTTCTCTTAACATTTCCCTTGCCAGCTCCTGGCTGTGTGTTACAAGCCACGCTCCAGCCAGGCCTGGGCAGAACACAGCAAAGCTGGGCTCCCATCGCTGCCTGGTTTTAAAGCAGAGGGAGAGTGAACAAAACAGAAATTTGGGTTCTCATGGTGGTTCTCGTGTCTGAAAAAAATGGTGAAGATTGAATCTATCTTTCAGAGCAGAAACTCCCCTTTTCTCCCTGACAAGTTGTTGGCTACTTCAGAGGTAACTTAATCAGCAGGTGCTGATCTCTGCCCCCTGTGACAGGGACAGGACCCAGGGAACGGCTGGAGCTGTGCCAAGGCAGGCTCAGGCTGGAGATCAGGGAAAGATTCTTCCCCCAGAGAGTGCTGGGAACTGCCCAGGCTCCCCAGGGAACGGGCACAGCCCCGAGGCTGCCAGAGCTCCAGGAGCGTTTGGACAGCGCTGCCAGGGATGCCCAGGGTGGGGTTGTCGGGGTGTCTGTGCAGGGACAGGAGCTGGACTGGATGATCCTGGGGGTCCCTTCTGATTCAGGATATTCTGTGATTCTATGAAACTATTTGGATGGGAAAGGGGCTGCCCTTAGCAAAGACATGCACTGGCCACGTGTGATATCCGACACATGTGGGAGTCGAGGAACGGTCACCCTGAGTGACTCAAGTCTTATCATGGATTGAGCTTGGTTTGGAGAGATGAGGCTCACAGAAAATAGGGGTAATAAGTGTTGAAGACCTGAAAGAAGCCACTATCTCAGGAACTGGAGAAGTTGAGATCCCATTCAATACATTCACACACAGAGCTCACCTTTACACATAAATCTTCAGGCCACGTCTGACACCAGTTGAGCTGTTGGAGCTCTTGGACCTTTTTGCTGGCTCCTCCAGCTGCAGATGCAGCTTGCTGACTCTTTCATTTCTGTGCCATAGTCCTTGTTTGTCTTTATTTCATAATTCGCTGGCAATAAAGTGACGTGGGTCTCTCTGGCATGAAGTGAATCCAGACTAGCACCAACGCCTTGACCCCGGTAGATAGCAAGCACCATAGCATGGCCCAAGAGACAGCAGCAGGCAGGGACAGTCACGGTCCTACTGCTTCCCCCAAACAGGGACAAGAGATTTGTCATGGACGACACGCTGGAGACCAGCCAGCTAAAAGAGAAGCTTCTGAAAACCATCTACAGCCTCCAGGTGAAGTCATTTGCCACGCTGCAGTCAGCCAGCCCGCTGCTGCACAGCCAGCGTGGCATGGGCATGGTGACCCAGCACCAGGTCCACCAGCTGGCAGATAAGGCCAAAAGCCTGTGTGGAGATCTGGACAACATCAAGAACCTCCTCCACTATTGCCAGGATGAGCTGGTCCGGCAGATTCCCAACCCCACTGGCAGCCGCTATGGGGGTGTCAGTGGAATCCATTGCTCCCCGGATGGCTCCATCTACGTGACAGCTGAGAGTGCTCCCTGGGTCCACGTCCTCAGCAGCACAGGCCACACACTGCGCTCCCTGCGCTGCCAGCAAACGGGCAAGGGAGGCAGCATTTTCTTGCCAGAAGATGTGACTGTGACTAGGATGGGAATGGTGGCTGTAGCTGACATGGTGAATGAAGCTATCTGGGTCTTCAACCCTCACACCAGCCTCACCAAGGGGGAATGGATAAAGGTCAGGAAGGGTGGTTCCCCCAGGGGTATTGGAGTAGACTCCATGGGCAAGATCCTAGTAGCAGACTATGTACAAGGCCAAGTGCACAGCTTTGCTCTCGACCATGCCTTCAGGACACTCAGTGTCCACTCTGTCCCCAACCTGCAGGGACCTCGCTACGTCAGTCTGGTGCCTGGTGGAGGCTTTGTGGTGAGCGAGGAGTGTGGAGACGTCAAGGTCTTCATGAGCAGCCATAAGCTCCTCTGCTCCCTCAGCAGCAAATACGGACACCAGTTTGGCAACCCTGCTGGGGTCTGTGTGGACACGGATGGCAGCATCCTGGTGGCAGACGAGCAGCGCCGCACAGTCCACTTGTTCCCAGAGCATGGAGCTCCCATCTGCCTGGTGTCCACAGGGCTGCGGAGGCCCGCTGGCATGGCTTGCTCCTCCTCTGGGCACCTCTTTGTGGCAGACAGAGCAGAGAACTGTGTCAAAGTCTTTAAGTACTGTGTGAGGCCCCCGTACAGACCCACCAATGCTGGGGCACCGTGTGCTGACCCCAACCAAACATCCAGGTGGGGAGGGCGGGTGGTGCCCCTGCAGCCCCGCTGAGCTGTGGGTCTGTTGGTGGGCTGAGAGCTCCACTGCTCCCACAGATTCATGTCATAGAATCATGGAACGGTTTGGGTTGGGAGGGACTGTAAAGACCATCTCATTCCATCCCGTGCCATGGGCAGGGACACCTTCCACAATCCCAGGTTGCTCCAAGCCCTGTCCAACCTGGCCTTGGACACTTCCAGGGATGGGACATTGCCCCAGACCTGACTGCCTGATGGCCCCCAACTTCTCCAGGACTAGACCAGCTCTGGACCTACCGGAGTACCTAAAGGATGACCCAGCTACTCAGAATTGGCCTTGCATTGGTGCTTTGGCAAACTTGTTATCACCACACCCTCGACTCCTTGTGTGTTTTCCAAAGCTAATATAAATATTTCTCTTCTCTCCATATGATTTTGGTGTGCCATGGTCCCATCTTCCTGATGCCAGAGCATGACCGGAGGGGTAAGGCCATGCCAGAAGTCCATGTTCTATCACAGAATCATGGAATCACACAACGGTTTGGATCGGGTCCTTAAAGATCACCTAAATCTACACCCTGCCATAAGTAGGGACACCTTCCACTAGACCACGTTGCTCCAAGCCCTGTCCAGCCTGGCATGATGACAGCTGGTCCGTACTAATTCATTCCCAGGCTATTGGGGAGGGTTTTGTAATCAGAGAACGGCACACTGGGTCTGCAGCAGACTTCAGGAAAAGGGTAGGATGATGGTAACTCCTTCTGTGCTGCATTCCTGACCTCTACAGGGAAGCAACAACCACTGCATGGAGCAAATTCCATATGGAAACGTGGAACTCCTCACACGGCCCCACATCCTGGGGCTGGAGCTGCCCTGTTGTCCTCTGGAGTGGAGGGCTCAGAGCCACGTCCGCTGCCTTTATCGGCAGGGGCCAGGGGAAGGCGGGCAGGGTGTGCCGGCACAGGAACGGGCGTTTTCCTCTCCCCACTCCAGCCCTCCGTGTGGGCATGGTGCTCAACAACTCCTCGGTGTCTGCTGATGTCCCAGACCCAAGTCATGCTTCTCATCCCAAACGATCCCTGGAGAGGGCCTTGCTCCCTCCTGGCCCTGGAACAGGCACTGAGCACAACAGACACCCCGTGGTGCCCTCCAAGACCCCTCTCCCTGCAGAGCGAGGCAGCCGCAGGGAGGGGGCTGCATGGTCTGCAGGAATGGGGGGATGAGCCTGTCTCATCCCAGGAAGCTGAGCTCGCAGAAAACCAAATCTCCCCCACCTTATTTCCAATTCTGTGGCATCCAACAACAAAAATAAAATCCCAAACCTTTTCTCTAGCCCACGCCCATTTCTGCACCTGCTCTCCCTTTGCATGTGGGGACCCCCTCATGCTGCCCAGCATCTTCCCAAGCTCGCTGGCCCCGACCCAGTGCCGGATCACAGGACAAAGCTCTTGGGCACCTGCTGGCACCCGTGGGCCTCTGCTGGGCCAGGCGTTCACTGAGGCAGTCAGGATGGGGGTCAAACCGGTCCCATCAGGACAGCCGAGCCCCTTGCCAGTGGGAGGGGGGACAACAGGGCTCCCTGAGGAAAGGCGAGTCCTTGGACTTTGGGGATGAAGGACAATGTGGCCTCACACGGAAAGGTGAGTGCCTGGCCCGTGGGATGAGGGACAGCAGGGTCCTGTGAAGAAAGGTGAGACCTGGACTTCGGGGATGGGGGACAGTGGGATCCCGTGAGGACAGCTGACAGGCTGGCCTGTGGGATGAGGGACTGCAGGGTCCCGTGAGAACAGCGGAGCCCCTCGATTTTGGGAACGGAGGACAACGGGGTCCTGTGAGGACAGGTGAGCCCCGTGCCTGTGGGGACGGAGCCAACAGTGTCCCGTGAGCACAGCCGAGCCCCTGGCCCCGCTCCAGCCCGGGCGGTGGCAGGGGAGGCGGGGGGCACTGCCGCTCCTTATCGCGCGACTCAGGCGGCCCACGGGAAGGCGCCGGGACGAGCCTGGGGAGCNTAAGTTGTGCCAGGAGAGGTTTAGTTTGAACATAGATAGGATAGGTGGGGAAATTTCTTCACGCAGTGCATGGTCAAGCACTGTCACAAGCTGCCCAAGGCAGTGGTGGAATGCCAGCCCTGAAGTGTTCAAAAAACCGCGTGGATGTGGCACTTGAGGACGTGGTTTAGTGATGGTGGTACTGCTGCTGGGGGAATGGCTGGACTCAATATCCTTAGAGGGCTTTTCCAACCTTTACAATGCCATGGTTCTATGATTCTTTATATCCTGGCCCTAACCCCCCTGCAGGGACCGTGGGATGCTCGGGTGTGGGTTTGCTGTGGGATCAGTCCCCCTTGGCACCCTGTAGGCACAGGACAGCCTTTGGGGTGAGACCATGGCCACATCCCACCGTTCACCTTTGCTTTTCTCCTGTGTGCATTTGTTGGTTGCATTAATACATTTTAGGTGGTGTTTATTCTGTTGGTTTTAGTGACCTGAGATCATTGCATTGATGCTCTGAGGGAAAGGTGGATGTTTTCAGCAGAAATAGGTGGATCTGGAAGATTTTAGGTGCTTGATGAGCAGGGACTGCATGAGCATTGGTAGGATATTTCTGTTAAAATCAGCAGCAGTGAAACAGGTGACTGTGATGACATTTGGTGTTTCAATCAGTCTATTGAAATGAGTGAGGTGGATGCACGACAAGTCGTGGATTTGGGAATACGAGACACATTAACATAACAATAGTTGATCAACGGGTTTTCAACTATCGAGATATTTTGTACAGCCTGAAAATCGTATCAGAATCTTCTCTGCCATGTCTCCAGCAGCCAAAGGGCAGATCATTTGACCTGAGCTATTGCCAGGGTAGTTGGGTGCATAAAACTGTGTTAATTTAGAAAGCTGGGGAAGGTGTAAGAGGAAAAGCTTGCAAACTAGAGAAGGTAAGAATGAGAAGTGTTTCTGTTCCATGAGAAGTTTTCCCAGAGGGTTGTGGCTATCTTTAAAAACAATCTCAGTGAAAAATAAATGTGTGTATGAAGAGTCAGTTGACAGTTCCTCTCTGAAATGTCCAGTGGACAGACCTTTAAGGACAGCCGTGCACAGACACTGAGAGTCCCTCATAGCAATGCTCGCAACAACTGTCCCTCCTTCAGTGGGAAAAACATCACAGGGGCTGCCTTTGATGTGTTGCCTTGGACTGAATTTTCCTTTTTACTGCAAAACTGCAAAGTACATCCCAAGGCTTCCCTCTCCTGAGGGATTTTGTTGGCAGTGTGGTGCTGGAAGCCTGGTGTTTGCAGGTGCTGAAAGCACCCAGCACTGGCCCTCGCTGCCCCAGAGATCCTCCAGTCCCCAGCAAGATCTGGAGGCCACAGAGGGACTTAATTTCTTCCTCTCTGCCCTGAGGGATAACCTCAGAGACCTGGAGTCTGTGAGGAAGCAGGATCTCAGAAGAATCATGGAGTCATGGCATGGTTTGGCATGGAAAGGACCTTACAGACCATCCTATCCCACCCCGTGCCATGGGCAGGGACACCTTCCACTATCCCAGGCTGCTCCAAGCCTCGTCCAACCTGGCCTTGGACACTTCCAGGGATGGAGAGTCCACAACTCCCCAGATTACCCCACTGTGAGTGATTAACCCCAGAGGTTAATCACTCCCCATAGCTGCTCTTCCATCCCTCCATGCTGTAGGAAATTGCCAGGTGCTGAGCTTTACTGGCTCAGCTCTCCTGTACTAAGGGAGAGGAAAACAAAGCCGCCAGGCCCTTCCCGCTGCGCATCCTCTCTCCGTGTTGTAAATACCCTCTGTGTTCCCTTTCCAACTGACTGGGTCCCTCACAGAGGAGCAGCCTCGGGGGCCTGCGGAGTTTTCACATCCCTAACAAAGCACTGAAGGACGGGAAAGGACACCGGGCGCCGGATGCCGCCTGTTCTGCGCCAGCGCCCTCCTTACTGCAATTATATCCCTGTTAGAAACCTCCACCTTATTTAAAGAGACACTGTCAACTGCCTCAAAGCTCCTTTTTGGAAAAGTCTCCCAAGGCCATTGAGATGTGTTCTTAATGATGGGAGAAAAGCACTGGAGATAAAGAGCACTGATAAAGCAGAGATGCTTCTCCTCTTTTAGGCTGTTGAATCTAATGAATTAAAACTACTTCAATTAATCACTCTAGTCCCTTCTGACAAAATGATCATCTCAGTTTCCAGATGAGGGGAGTGAGGCAGGAGGAGCGGAACGATGTGATCGAGGTTGCTCAGTGAGTTTGCTGCAGAGCAGAGCTCTGGGTTGTGAGGTGATAAAGGAGACTGTATAGCATGAACCAGTGTTTGATTGTTGGTAGCAGCAGGAAATACTCCCCAGAGGCACCACTGTGTGCTGTGTTGGAGTCCCTTCTCTAGGAAGTGCTCCAGCACGTCCAGTGTGGGATCCAAGATCTAAGGCTGGGTGAATTCCTGATCTTGTCTGGTCTGGCAGGCTGTGCTTATCCATGTACCACCACGAAAGACCTCTCCAGGACTGGGAGAAGGGCTTTACTGGGAAACTCCAGGCTCACCTTCCCTCACTTCAAAGACTGCAGGTCATCAGGAACCTCCTGAATGTGTGTATGGCTGTTGGCTGTCACTAATGTCATTACTTAAGTGGTTGGGCTTAGTGTTTTCAGACATTCTTAGTTCTCCTCTCTGGTGGCTTCGGCCAGCTCAGATTTTCCTTGCATTTACTCCCCATCCTCAAGTTTAACTTTTGTGTTTATTGGCAGGTGTACGTCCCTCCAGGGTCACTGCCATGGTACTGAAGGTGTTCTTTCCGTCGTGCTGCTCCTCGGCAGACAGCGGCATTTTGATCGGCCGCTGGATCTCGGAGCAGAACTCTGCTGTCATCCTTGCTGTGGTGCACTTCCCCTTCATTCCTGTCCAGGTGAAGCAGTACCTCGGGGAAGTTCAGCGTGTGACTAAAGTCAGCGTTTCTGTGCTTGGCTCATGGAGCAACAGCAAACAGGAGAAAGAAGAGAGTCTGAGTGAGTTCCTGGAAGACCTTGGGACCATATTCTGCCATGAGCCATGGATTCAGATAAGCAAAGAGGGAGACAGCAAATTCTGGAGCTGTTCTACCCTTCAGAAACACTCTAAGAGCCCTCAGGAGGAAGAAATCATCTTGGTGTACTATGACCAGCGCAAAGTCATGCTTTCCCATCTGCACCCCCCTTTGGACACAGCTGGCCAGAGGGCAGAGGATGCCTCAAAGCTCTCGGCCATCTTTGACACGGTGGCCAGGAGCCGGGTCCTGTTCATGACGGACAGGTACGACGAGGGGCCCATCAAGCTGACCCACTGGCAGTCGGATGGGGTGGAGGCCAGTATCATCGTGGAGCTGATGAAGCAGGCCTCTGTGCCTGCCTGCATGCTGCTGACATTCCTGCTCTCACTGCTCTCTGGGATCTGCAGGAGCAGGTAGGTGATGTGACATCACCTAGCTTGTTTTGCCTGGAAAGGTAATTCATGTTTAGGCATTGCAGGACTACTGCTCAACCCCAGTGAGAAATGTGATACGAAATTGTTCTGTTGGGAGCCGGCTGCTGCAAGAGGTCCTGCTGGAGCTCCTTCAGTGGAGCTCCACTGAAAACACAATGCCACAGACTCCCTCAGAGCTCTTTGTGGAGCTAGGAGGTTTTCTGAGGAGGCATTCATGTCCTCCCCATTTGCAGCAGGGATAGTTCAGCCCTGCTTCAGTTTCATCACAGCTGAAACAGTGGATTTCCAGCTATTCTGTGGCTGACAGAATGACACGAGGCCCTCCTTAATGGCTCGATAGCTGGGGACTCCCTCCTCCCTGTTTGCTGTGAGTCCCTCTGCAGCTGTGAAAATCAGCAAATACTGTTTCTAAATCTGTCCTCTCTCCAAGAGACTGTGGTACTGCAACCTTGGCACTTTATAGAAGTTTAGAGGGATTGCTGGTCAGCCTGAATCCTTGGTGAAATCCTGTTCTCACAACCGTGAGCCTGAATAGGGTGCTCCACATGTAACACGTGGCAAGTGCTTGGACTAGGAACTAATTCTGAGCAGATTTGAAGGGGAGAAACTTAGAGTCATGGAATCATTTACCTTGGAAAAGCCCTCTTAAGATCATCCAGTCCAGCCATTAAGGCAGCACTGCCAAGGCCACCACTGTCCCATGTCCCCAAGTGCCACATGTTTTTTGAGTACTTGCAGGGATGGTGATTCCACCACTACCCTGCTCAGGCTGCCTGGAGAGGTTGTGACAGAGAGGGGAGTGGAGTTCTGGTTCTAAGCTGTAAGGGGACACTAGAATTGATGAAATATTGATAACAGCTACTACTCTATTCATGGATAGATCATCTCAAGTACAGCCTAAGGGAATGGAGGTTTTTAACAGGTTTCCAATTGTGTGATGTGGTTGTAAAAGAATTACAGTGAAACTCTTCCCATGCAAGGATTTTCTGAGCAGTTGGGTTACACATTTTGGTACACAAAGGGAAAACTGTCCAGTTTTGGACTATTGGAAGAGATTTAGGTTCAGACCCAAACCTGATATCATCAAGGACCTCTGTGTCCTGGGACTGCTCTGTAGACACTGTGTGTTACTGGTTCTTAATGGTGATTAAGTCACAACTTTGTGGTTGGGCAGAAGATTTGGAGTCAGCTCTAAAGGTCCTTTTTCTGTCTGTGTGCGACCACCAACAGACAGGATGATTCTTTTCTGCACAGGTACTTGGTCTCACTTGGTTCCACCTCGACTGGTGCCAGCACTCAAGCCAGGCTTGGCGTCAGGTTAAGCCCAAGCCTTGCAGGCATCCAGGAGGCTGCAGTCTAAGCTTAAGTTGGGAGCTCAAGCTCAGCTGGCAGGTTGGGCCCAGATAGCTGCTACCCAGCTTCTCAGGAATTCTGACTTCAGCTTTTCCTAGGGCCAGGATGGATGTTTTGAGGTAGAGCAGCAGCCAGCTGTACCTGCCAGCAGGCAGAATGCAAGACTAGCTGTGTATAAACCTACGCTGAGCCTGTCCATAGGCAGAGCTTTCTCTCTCCTTTGTTTTATTCACCCACAATATCAGCTTTATATTTACTTATCTTACACGTGTTTTAAAACATCAGTCTTGGAGAACAGAGATTAGTACCTGGCTTTATAACAAGTCTCCTGCTTGACCTTCTAAATCATTTGAAGGAATTTGGTTCCATTTTGCACGTGATGTGTGGTACAACCTCCTTCATGCCAACATACTCGAGGCAGGGAGGGTTCAAGATGTCAAGTGCAGGTGTCCTTCCAGTCCTCTCCTCCCCATGCTGGGACAGGACATCCCATAAAAATAAGATGAGAAGGGTTTTTTCTCCTTCAGGTCACAGGTCTTCTTTCTTTCCCTGTTTTTTTGTGATGTTAAGGGATAGTCAGCTTTGAAAGGCCAAAGAAAGAGGTCAGCAATGCCCTCTCAGGCTGCGGAGGCTTGGGGATTTTTGGAAACGCCCCTGTTGTGTATTTGCACAGGAGAAGCAGGGCAGCAGTGTTGGAAGTCTCAGGGAGAGAGTTGCTGCCATCCCTCCAAGCTCACCCAGTGCTCCCAAGTTCTGCACATCCCGAGTTAAGGCATTTCTTCAGCACCACCATGTGCTAAGGGGTGGCCGTTGCAATTCTGCCTCAGAGGGACTTGAAGGCTGCATTCCATTCTCCCTAAAGGTCTCTGCTCTTGGGGACATTAGGATGTTTTAGTCTTGAGGCAATGAATTCTGTGTGCTCCTTTTAAAAAAAAGTCTGTTTATAAGCACCTCTAATTCCTCATCCAAAGGGAGGCACTGTTCCTGCAGTTTCTAGTAAGGAGCAAGAATATACTCAGGAGTTCTGCTTAATGGAGCTTAATATTTGCATGTGATCCAGATTCGGAAAGATTGCTTTTCATCTGATGGCTGAAAAATCCCCTCTCACTCTCGGGAAAAAACTGAATTGGAAAATCAAGACTTACTCATGGAGGCTATGTTAATTTAGTGCGAAAATTCCATATATTTGGAAATACCCCAAAGATCTCCTGCTGCTTAAATAATGCAATGACACAACATCACTGGAGTTTGTTGAGTTTTTTTGTCTGGTTGGTTTTCCATTGAAGTTCTGAAAATTGTTCTATATGCTGTGTGATAAACAAGTGGGAGTATTTCTGGCAATGCACAGTCGATGTGCAAAGGGGTAGGAGACCACGCACAGAATATTTTTCGCTTTCTTCCTCAGTCCTCCCAGAGAGGAGTGTTCCCATAGCACATCTTGCAGCTGCTCTATTGAGCTTTTTGCAGTACGTTTATGTTTTTATTTCAGTAAGTATGTGTATGTATTTCCTTTCCAAAGAAAGTATGTGAGTGGAATAGAGGTTGTGCTTGTGGTGGTGAGTGAAAAGAGAGTCAGTTGTAGCACAGACAAGGACATCGCTCTGATGTGTTTTTGGGCCCGTGGTATCCAGCTGAGGAGCTGAACCATTGCAGGCTGCAGTGGGTGCACAATGTGGTGCTCTGGGGATGAGGCTGCTTTGGGAATCATTTCCCCTTGTGCAAGACATTCCCCAGGCAGACAACAGCAGCTTGTCCTTTCCCTTGGCCAGGGGTGTCAGATTGGGGGTGACCCAGGGGCTGGCTGCCTCCAGCTTGTGGAGCAGCCATGGATGTGAGAGACCCCCGCTGCTGAGAGAGGATGGGACTGTCACCCAGTGAGTGTGTAGTGTAGCACAGGGCCCCAGAGCTGCTGCTTTCTTCCTGAGCTGACAGGGTCTGGCAGCTGGTGTTTGACCCATAATTCTTCACCTTCAGCCATCTGTACATAATCCCACAGGTAGAGCGTTTCTCCTTCCCCTTCTTTGCATTTCAAGTGCAATTCTCTGCTCTAGTCAAGTTTTGCCACACCAGAGTTTGTAACCACTGGGCTGGGGTATAATTGGAAGGGAAAACTCATCTGCTCTTGTGTCTCAGTGAATCTGTGAGCCCAGGTGTGTGTGATTAGTGGCCAGAGCAGTCACCCCCTCTCCCTCCTCTGCACGGTGCTCTTTTCTCCACCGCCTCAGCTCCCTCCTCCTGACAAGTCAGCTGAGGAACAGTGCATTCATTTGTCTCCAAGGTGGGAGGCTGTAGCGAAGAGCTGAGTAACTTGGAGACCTCAAATTAAGAATGATTCACAGTACACTGCGTGTGTTTCAAACTCGATGTGTCTGAAATTTGAATGGGGAGGGAGGGGGAAGGGGGGACTTCAACACTCTGGTCCTTAAGCTGACAAACTGTGCACGAAGCAGGGTTCGAAGGGCTCGGAAAGATGTATGGAGGAAGGAGACAGCAGCCCCAGGGAACTGAGCAGGGTTTGGAGGACCTGTACTCTTGTGATTGGTGTGAATTGTATAAATAGCAGTGAGCACCCCAGTGTGCCCATCCTGGCCAGTCCTGGAGGCATCTGCTGCTGGGCACGGACTGGCATGCTCCAGGTGAAATCCATGGAAGGCATGCACAGTTTGGGGGGACATCCTTCTCCAGGCCATGCTCAGTAATGATCCAAGCAGCTGGACAATTGCCAAAGTGAAGCAGGATACAGGGAATGATGATAGTGTGTGAAATGAATGTAACCTGCAGAACCGTGCCAAAGCAGCACAGGAGAGTAGGTGGAGTGACTAAAAGTGACTGTGGATTCCTGGACCTGTAATAAAAAAACAGTGAAACACTGTGAAAATAGTGCAACAACTGCACTGGCTGCAGTGTAGTGTAGAGGAGAGAAGTGATCCAAATTATGTCCAGATCAGAATTTATCCCCCAAACCAAAGCTGGTGCCATGTGTTGCTGTGGTTTCTGTGACCAGCCTGCACCCAGTGCTGTGTCACTTCAGCCTGCAAAAACCACCAACAGTCCTTGCTTTATAGGTTGTGTGGTAATAAAAGTAACTCCCCAAAATAATTGAGCATCATTTAGTACTTTTCTTCTGAGTCATAAAAAAAGAACCGTGTGACTGTTTCCTCCCCTACAAGCCTAATGTGGATGTTAACTTTGAAACCTAATTAAACGCTAAATGTTGTGTTATCTACGTAATGCTGGTCACTGTAAGACAGTGAAGAGAAGGTAGAAGTGAAGACCCTGAAAAAGGAATTTGGAAGTAATAAAGAAAAAAAAAGAAGAGAAGGATCGAGTGGAAGAAAAAAGAAAAGGGGGGGGAAAAAGGGACATAAACTGCATGGAGGGGACAGCTGTTTGTTATACCAGGCTCACCCCACATGGAGACTTGTGATCCCCTCTGCTCTGGAGCCAGGCTGGGAGAGCTGGGGGTGTTCACCTGGAGAGGAGAAGACTCTGAGGGGACCTTAGACCCCCTTGCAGGGCCTAAAGGGGCTCCAGGAGAGCTGCAGAGGGACTTGGGACAAGGGATGGAGTGCCAGGCCAAGGGGGAATGGCTTCCCACTGCCAGAGGGCAGGGCTGGATGGGATATTGGGAAGGAATTGTTCCCTGGGAGGGTGGGGAGGCCCTGGCACAGGGTGCCCAGAGCAGCTGTGGCTGCCCCTGGATCCCTGGAAGTGTCCAAGGCCAGGCTGGACAGGGCTTGGAGCAGCCTGGGATAATGGAAGGTGTCCCTGCCTATGACAGGGGGTAGAACTGGATGAACTTTAAGATCCCTTCCAACCCAAACCATTCCATGATCTGTGATGAGTAACACCGGGGTTTGTGCAGCAGTTGCACCATGTTGTATTGTTGCACTGAACACACAACTTGACTCTGCTCTCCTGGAGACTGGAGCATTGTGCAAGCCCAGTGATGTATCCAAAAGCCAAGGCTGGGATCAGGATTGCCTTGTGGCTTCCTTGGAAGAGTGAGACGTGGTTTGGCAGAGTGCAAATGAGAGTTTGGCTTGTCTGCATGTCTTGGTCTGGCAAGGCTGCCTTAATTCTGTTAACGTTTCGGAGAGTCATTAACATCTAATCACCAGCTCTGGTTGCACAACCTTAACTTTACACTGACTGTTTTGCATGGATTTTGGGTGCTGGCCTGCCTGCTGCATGGCAAAGGCAAGAGGAGACATTCCCATGTGTTTCTGCAGGGTGCTGAAGTTTTGGCCTTTGTCTTTCTTGTGGAGCAAACTCTCAACTTGTGAGCAGCTGGGACATCGCCTGCAGCACCTCCAGGTCATCAGCAGCAACGAGAAGGCTCAAAACCAAAATCAGCTGATGAGGTATGGAGTACATGTAAAGTTAGGTGTTGGCTCTATTTCTGTCTCCTGTGGGGAACCCAAACCGTGGATCCCATGTCTGAACAGCACTAGGTCCTCGCTGCACCCTATCATGTTGCTCTACTCCCTGCTGGTTTGCACATCTTTGCTCTGCACTGTATTTATATGCATATATATTTGTATCTTTATGTGTTAATGATGCCTTTTGCCAGATACCTGCCTTTTTCCCTAGCCTGGGAAAGGCAGCTGGGATATTGCACCCCAAAAACTTGTTCTGCACCCATGTGTGAGTGCTTTGCTGTCACTGCTCCCACAGGCTCATTGCTTTCGCATGTGCTGCTGTCAACCACTGCCATCCATCAGTGTTCTGTGGCACTTTCCATAAGGGCAGAAAGGTTTAAATGCTCCCCTCTTTCACCCACCCTTTTGGGGAAGCTTTTTGTGCAGAAACTGCAGACCAGAGACTCCACTTACACTCTTAGAACAGTAACAAAGTGTAAGAGAAAAAGCAGACGTGCAGCACAGTGAGAGGAACAGAGCAGAGATCTGAGACAGATATTGGATGCCCTACGGCTCTTCCACAGCCAGTCTTGTTCTGTGTGGTTCTCTGATCCTGCAGTAATAGACTCCCAGGGAACACTTAAAATAGATTAGCAGATTTGAAGGCCAAAAGTAACTGTGATTGTTTAATCTGATTTCCTGAATAACTCACGTCATGGAATTCCATTCAGAAACTCTAGCAAGGAAAGGCAGCTCAGCAGCCCTTCTGGGTTTGTGTATGAACCCAAAACCACTATTTATGGCCTTGCCTCAGAAAGCCATCTGATCTCAGTGTGGGTGCACCAAGTGCTGGTGCCCTCAGTACTGGTAATTGGTAAATCCCCCTGAGTGTGTATGTACCTTTCTGTCTAACATTCCTCTTTGTGGCTTCAATCCCCTCTTTGCTCCCTGCTAAGAAAGGTTTCTTTAAGATCCCTTCCAACAGCGCTCCGTGCAGTGCTCTGGCAGGCTCCGTGTTTAGAGTCATGGAATCACAGAATATCCCAAGTGGGAAGGAACCCCCAGGATTATCCAGTTCAACCCCTGGCCCTGCACAGACAGCCCAACAATCCCACCCTGGGCATCCCTGGCAGCGCTGTCCAAACGCTCCTGGAGCTCTGGCAGCCTTGAGGCCGTGCCCATTCCCTGGGGAGCCTGGGCAGTGCCCAGCACCCTCTGGGGGAAGAACCTTTTCCTAATATCCAACCTGAGCCTCCCCTGACACAGCTCCAGCCATTCCTTTGGGTCCTGTCCCTGGTCACAGATCAGAGCTGCTCCTCAGGGGGAGCTGCTCCTCTGTAAACAGCTGTGAGGTCTCCCCTCAGTCTTCCCTTCTCCAGGCTGAACAAACCTGTCCTGTGCTTGGCCACAGAAGGAGCAGCAACCAGTGGAAGTGAAAAGATTCTGAAATTGTTCCTCTTCAGTGAGTTGTCCTCATGTCCCTGGGACATTGAAGGTGCTACGTAAGCAAAGCCAACAACTGTCATTGAAACATTAAACACTGTCCTTCCTTTTTCTCTCCCTCTGTTTCTCTCTACCCTGCCTGCAGGAAAGCCAACATCTTTGTCTCTCTGCTGATTGATGTGGCCCTGGGGATCCTGCTGATGTCGTGGCTGTACAGGAAGAACCGCATTGGTCACCTTGCTGACACTCTCATCCCTGTGGCTGACGTAAGTCTGGCCAAATCTGATCCCCTTTCACCTGCTCTGGGCACTGCCCAGCTCTCCATGCCTGGGGTGGTTGTAAAGAGGCAATGCCTCACACACAAGGGTTTCAGAGAGACCTGTCTGAAGTAATGCAAATTAGGTCTCCTCAAGAACAGTGAAATCTTCAAATCAAGCCTGTTAGGGCTGCTCAAAAGAAACTCAGCTCTGCTTTGCATGTGCTGTGAATAGTAATTAGATGTTTATGGGAGGGCTCCAGCTCCTAAAGGAACAATTAAGGCTTGGACAGAGCTCTGCAGCTGCAGGTTGGGTGGTTATGGAGGCACAGTGCTTTTATTTTTTTCTGGAGTCAACAGAAAGTGTCCTTAGGTTGTTGCTATATGAATTGTTTGTAGTGAAAAAAAGCCGTAACCTGGGTTGAATCTGATAAACTGCTGGAAAGTCAAACATGATAAGCAGTGCAGCTGTGCTTGTAAAGGAGTTTCGTGGGGAAGTCCAAAGGCTTTGCTGGTCAGGGTACAAACACCTGAAATCCTGCCTAAGAGCTCTGGGATATGGATGCTAAACTAGGGAAACTTGCTGTGTCTTGTGATTTTCTTAAACATAACTCCTCTTGCCCACTGAGATCCCTCAACATCAGCAGAAATTCACAGACAGCGAGTATGACTCACACTGTCCTGCTCTTCTGGTGCTTCATTTTAGGTACACAGCTCCAGTGTATCTGTTTAGTGGCTGTAAGGAACATATAATGTACTTCAGAGGCTGGAGACCAGACCCCTAATCTGAGGTCAGCTCTGTTTTAAGAGCTTCTGTGTCTTGGGAATACATGTGCAGCCAATTTTGAGCCCTGCCATGCAGCTGCACAGCCTAATCCTTTCTCTACCCACTTTTCTTTCATTTCTGAATGGGTCTTCCCATTGGTTTCTCTCTAGCAGCTGGAGAATGTCTTCTCTCTGCTCTTTCTCCAGCTTCTTGGTTGGGAAGAATTTGATTCTGGTCAGAGAATTCCAGCAGCAGTTTATTTTTCCTATTTATGCCGCATTTCCTGGGAAGAGCTCACATCTCCCTTGACGATGATCTTCTTGATCCATGTCTAACTCCTTAATTATTACAAGGTCTCTGATCATTCTTGTATGTGCTGGGCTTTCAGAAAGCATGTGTGGAGTGTCCAGCATAGCTGTGGATCAGGATTATTGCTGGTTTTCTTATCTTTCATAGTCAAACTTTTAAGGACAGCATGTTCTAAGGATTGCAGCAGGCACTACTCAGCAGCAGCGGTGGGTAGGAAGAACCACATTTGTTGCAGGACACTTGCTCTTGTTTTTGAGCTATACACTGCAAATATTCTTCTAAGCCTTATTCCTACATCTTTTCCCTTACAGATATTTCAGCTGGAGAAGTCTAAGTTCTCTAGAGCTCTCCCTTTAGGATTACTGGAAGTGCCCAGCTCTCAGAAATCTGATTTCTTAACAAGTCTGCGGGGAAGTGGCTTTGGCTGCATTCCTGGTTGCACAGGTGGCTCCGGGAGGGATTCCATCTGCCCAGTGTCTTTGGCAGATGGACACTCTCCGTGCTCAAGGTGTGTCCAACTCCAGCACCTGTCCTGGACAGGCTTGCTTGTGAGGGTTGCTTGTTTGTTCCTCTTTCAGTAATTTAGCTCATCTGTCACTCAACTTTTGCCTCATAATGTCAGCTATCTTCACCAAGTGTCCTCCAAGTGTAGACTGTTCCCTGGCTATCACCAGGAGCTGTTTGCTTTCTTTCCTGGAAGTGCTGACTCCTCTATGTCTGGGGGGGCTGATAGCCACTCAGTGCCTTTCTTCCCTGTTTTTCCAGGCTTATCAGTTCAGGCCACTCACAACTCTTCTTTTTTCCAGCTTTACTTTCTTCTTTCAGGCGTATGAGATTGTGGACATAAAATCATTTGGAGTCCTTTTACTGCCTTTGCTGGGCATTGATTTATATGCATTATGTGCAGGCCTTAAAAAATGCAGATCTGAGTGATCCCAAAATATACCAATGACTTCAGCATGTGGTGTGCAAGCCAGCACCACTTCTTTTCCAGTATGACAGCAAAATCTCCCCTCAGCCATTCAGCAGTAGGTTTCCTCTCTGCTGCTGAGTGTCCATCTGGTCTGCATTATTCCCATCACTGGGCTTTCTCAAGTGCTTGTGTGTTGCCAAGTTCAGTAACTCAGCATTCCCTGTGTGCAGAGAGCTCCTGTTCTTCCCTAACACTCTTCTGCTTTGAGCTGTGCTCAGATCTGCTGATGGCATTGACCCTACACCTCTGTGTCTGTTGGTAAATAAAATATTGGATATCTCATTTCTTCCAAAGGGTGCTGGGCACTGCCCAGGCTCCCCAGGGAATGGGCACGGCCCCGAAGCTGCCAGAGCTCCAGGAGCACGGGGTGGGATTGTTGGGGTGTCTGTGCAAGGCCAGGAGCTGGGCTTTGATGATCCTGATGGGTCCCTTCCCCCTCAGGATATTCTGTGTTACTATTATAATAAGATTGTTACATATAATAAGGCCATATACATAACCTCACTTTAACCTTATTGATTTTAATATTGACAGGCTAACCTTATATAACACGTAACCTTATTGGTTTGATTGATTGATTTTAACATTGACAAAATCCCAGCTGTGTGGGGCCTGGATCCAGTGCTCAGGTTTTTTCCAACCAGCATCTCTCTGGAAGGAAGCAGTGCAGGTGGGTTGTTTTGACTCTCAGCACTGCCAGGGTCACAAGCTCAGCCTGCTGCCAAGAGTTCGAGTTGTGTTCCCTGGCCATCCCTTGTCATCCCCTGATAAAATGGATCTCAAATCATCACTTGGCTGGCAATTGTTGATGCTGCACAAGACTTCACTGAGTGCAGCTCCCACTTTCCCAGCGTGGTGAGCTGTGCTGTGCTGGCTGTAATAACAAGTTGCTTTTGTCACTCAGTGAGGCAGATGTGATTCAGAGACACGCAGGGAGTAACTGGCAAGGAGCTGTTAGGAAGGACTGATTTTTGAAGCAGGCTTTCAAATCCAAAAATGGAAAACTTGAATAATCTTCCCTCTGTGGGTGCCCTCACAACTCCTACCTTCCTCCTTCCTCTTGATCCCACCAGGCTTCCCAATGGTTGTCCTTGCTTTTGCCTTCCACAAGACATCCTTCTTTCAGAAATACCTGACTCAAAGCACTGCACTGGTTTTAAACAGAACTGCTTATAAACCATCTCCTCTTTTTTTCCCTTCATCTCTTTTATCCTTGCCGACGTCTCTTTTCCCTAAGTTGTAATCTGTTTGAAACAGTTACATATTTATCATAGATTGTGCCTGCAAAAGCCTTGCTGGGCCTTGGAGATAATTGGATGTATGTTCCTACTCAGTCCTGTTCCACTGATCCATAAACAAAGCAAGCAGAGAGAACACTTCCTGGAAAATATTTTTAGATGTTAATTTGTAAATTTGTGTATCTTAGAGCCCCAACCACCTGCAACAGACACAGGGCAGGTGTGTCTGACAGGGAGAGCTTTGGCTCTGTGTGGTCTGACTTGCACCAGATAGACCCCTTAAAGCTGGAAAAGACCTTTAGGATCACTGAGTCCAACCTCAGCCCAGCACTGTCGTGTTCACCACTAACCCCTGTGCTCGAGTGCCCCCAGGGATGGGGACTCCAGTACTGCCCTGGGCAGCTGTGCCAGTGCCTGACCACACTTTCTGTGAAGAAGTTTTCCCAATATCCAACCTTAACCTCCCCTGGCACAACTTGAGGCTGTTTCCCCTTGTCCTGCCCCTGTTCCCTGGGAGCAGAGCCACAAGGTCCCCCCTGAACCTCCTTTTCTCCAGGCTGAGCCCCTTTCCCAGCTCCCTCAGCTGCTCCTGGTGCTCCAGCCCCTTCCCCAGCTCCACTCCCTTCCCTGGAGCATCACAGTGCCCGGTGTGTCCTTCTCTATCTGTGTCACACCAGCATTAGTCCTCTGCACATGGAAACTAGGAAGAAGAGCATGACAGTAAAGGGAATATTTCCACAGTGAGCTCATCTAACCCTCGTTAGCTCCAGTCTCTCTCCAGTTTGGTCATGTCCCAGCACCCTGTTATGAAACACTTCCAAACCACTGTATCTGATTTATTAATATGCCCACATTCAGTATTCATGACTGCAGGAGGGGAATTGGATTCCCAGTCACCTTTCCTGATTCTGCTTGCTATTGATCAGTCCTGAAATATCTGTCTGGAAAACAACCTGCAAGGTTATGCCTCAGGACTGTGTTTCGAGATGCCTTGCCCAGCTGAATAACAGCAAGGTAGGGCACCTTCCCAGGGCTACGTGCCTCTGTCAGGGTTTAGCAGCACCTCTGGGACTGGCAGCCTCCAGAAATACTCACTGCTAAAACCCAGCCTTGCTGAAGGACTGCTTTCAAGCATTTAAATATTTCATTAAAATCCCCAAATGCTTTTTCTAAGTTACCAATCCAACACTTTAAGTATTAAAACCAGTCTATTTATAAAGCAGCAAACACTTCTTAGCCACGGAGGTGAGCTCCATGGGATCCAATCAGTCCCGACTTGCAGTGAGACAGAGGGAAAAGGAAGGAAGTAGAAAGACAAGCCTTTTGGAGAAGTTGAAAATGGAACCATTAATTTTGCCGCTGCACTAAAAGTAAATGTTTACAAAAGCATTTTGCCGGGATCTGTTGGTTAATAAAGAAAATGGAATTGTTCCCTGGAAATAATTTTTCCTTAGGGAAATTATACATGTGAGTGATAAGGAAAGTAGGCTACAGTACATCAGCTTTAGGGAGCATGGCTTGGTGGTTCTACACGTGGGCAGTTTTCCCTGCCCTTCACTTGCATGGGCTGTAAGTGGGACTTTTGGAGAAAGGGCTTTTCCTCACAATCTCTGTCCATGTGGGACAGTGTAAGAGGCCACTTCTTCCAGGTATTTTCCCCACCTGTTTGCTGAAGGTTATCACTCAGCTCCCTCAGTTCAGAGCTTGATAACTGGAGCTCAGCAATGGTTTCAGCTCAGGGAAATAGGGTAGGTGTGAAGTTCTGAGGAGAAAAATCACCCAACTGTAAGGGGAGTGTGGAGTAGTGAAGTGGAGAGAGAAAATCAATAAATAACACCAGCCTGGGCTGAAATCACCAGAAACTGTGAATCACAGCCCTCAGTGAAGGGTCTGGAGCACACATTTGAAGTAGGGGAGGAACAAGCCCAGAGCTGGGGTTTGGTTTGTTCTGCAGCAGTGAAGTGACGGCACATAGGGCAGGCAGGAACAGGTCCTGAAACTCAGCACCAGAGTCCTGGGGGAGCTGCAGCTCCAGTCCTGGGGTCAGACAGGAAGGACACTGGGGGGCTGGAGCAGGTCCAGGGAAGGGAACAGAACTGGGGAGGGGGCTGGAGCACCAGGAGCGGCTGAGGGAGCTGGGGGCGCTCAGCCAGGAGAAAAAGGAGGCTCAGGGGGGACCTCCTCACTCTCTTCAACTTCCTGACAGGAGGGGGCAGCCAGGTAACAAGCAACAGGGCAAGAGGAAACAGCCTCAAGTTGCAGCAGGGGAGGTTTAGGTTGGATATTGGGAAAATTCCTTTATGAAGAGGGTGGGCAGGCATTGGAACAGTTGCCCAGGACAGTGGTGGAGTCACCGTTCCTGGAAGTGTTCAAAAAGCCATGTGGATGTGGCACTCAGGGATGTAGGTTGGTGGTGCACCTGGCAGTATGGGGTTCATAGGACTTGNGAAAGGGCTTTTCCTCACAATCTCTGTCCATGTGGGACAGTGTAAGAGGCCACTTCTTCCAGGTATTTTCCCCACCTGTTTGCTGAAGGTTATCACTCAGCTCCCTCAGTTCAGAGCTTGATAACTGGAGCTCAGCAATGGTTTCAGCTCAGGGAAATAGGGTAGGTGTGAAGTTCTGAGGAGAAAAATCACCCAACTGTAAGGGGAGTGTGGAGTAGTGAAGTGGAGAGAGAAAATCAATAAATAACACCAGCCTGGGCTGAAATCACCAGAAACTGTGAATCACAGCCCTCAGTGAAGGGTCTGGAGCACACATTTGAAGTAGGGGAGGAACAAGCCCAGAGCTGGGGTTTGGTTTGTTCTGCAGCAGTGAAGTGACGGCACATAGGGCAGGCAGGAACAGGTCCTGAAACTCAGCACCAGAGTCCTGGGGGAGCTGCAGCTCCAGTCCTGGGGTCAGACAGGAAGGACACTGGGGGGCTGGAGCAGGTCCAGGGAAGGGAACAGAACTGGGGAAGGGGCTGGAGCACCAGGAGCGGCTGAGGGAGCTGGGGGCGCTCAGCCAGGAGAAAAAGGAGGCTCAGGGGGGACCTCCTCACTCTCTTCAACTTCCTGACAGGAGGGGGCAGCCAGGTAACAAGCAACAGGGCAAGAGGAAACAGCCTCAAGTTGCAGCAGGGGAGGTTTAGGTTGGATATTGGGAAAATTCCTTTATGAAGAGGGTGGGCAGGCATTGGAACAGTTGCCCAGGACAGTGGTGGAGTCACCGTTCCTGGAAGTGTTCAAAAAGCCATGTGGATGTGGCACTCAGGGATGTAGGTTGGTGGTGCACCTGGCAGTATGGGGTTCATAGGACTTGGTGATGTTAGAGGTCTTTTCCAACCATAATAATCTTCTGATTCGGTGATGTGGGGAGGAGCTCCATTAGTGTTTTTCCTCAGTGATTCCAAGGCTGCTTTGTTGCTGGGATGCCATGAGTACCTGTCCATGAAGCCTGCAGAGAGTGATAGGCAAGATCAGTGCTATTACCTAGTACACCACAAAGTATCAAGGAAGTTTGTGCATGAAGTACATTTGTGATTGTGTTTTCTACCCTGCTCTAAACAAATACAGATTGTTTTTAAAATTCACTCTTTTTTGCCCAATAGTGCACTGCCATCTTCCCCCCTTCTAAAATCCTGACAGCCTTCCCCAAACTCATCTCTGACTTTTCACCTGATTGTCCCCAGAAGTGGATTTGTGCACCAGCATTTGCCATCTATTTCCAGAACCCTCATTACCCCAATAAATCCCGCTGTGCAAGCCTTCCAGAGGTGACAGAGTTCCGTGTTCCCAGCACAGAGACCACTGAAGCAGTTCAGGTTCCTCTCAGCTGTTGTGTTTGATTCAGTAAGGAGTTCATAAAGGTGCATTTCTGATTTAAGTAGTCGTCTGTAAAGCAGTTGTTTGGATTTTTTCCCATTGCCTTGAAGGTTTTGGTGGAATACTTGGGGGGGCAGCAATTACAGTGCACTGGCCCCGTTCAGTGTGGTTGCAGTCTTTTCTCTCCATGGCCTTGCTTCCTTGTGTTTGCAGCACGTGGCTGAAGAGCTGCAGGACCTGCTCCAGTGGCTGATGGGAGCCCCAGCTGGACTGAAAATGAACCGAGCCTTGGATCAAGTTTTGGGCCGCTTCTTCCTTTATCACATCCATCTTTGGATCAGTAAGTGAAATTGTTTGACTTTCCAGCCTCCCTTTTCATCTCTTCCCTCTGAGTGTTTAATGTTTGCCTAGAGGTGAGTAATGAATCAAAATGCACTTCTGCAAGTACAGACTTGTCTGGGAGTCTTCCTGCTGTGGGAACTGAAGCCAAAGTTGGATTCCCACACAAGGAATTCATGCATATTAAATAAAGGACTGGTATTGGTGCTCTGCAAGAAGTGCAGATCCTGCTGGGGCTTAGTTACTTGCTGTCACTGGTGGTGAGTGTCCAAGGGAAGGCACTGCTATGAGGTCTTTTGTAGGGTTTCGTGGTCTTTGCCATGTGAGAGGCAGCTCTTGGGATAGGGATGAGAAATGTGCAGGGATGCAAATGCCAGCCCTGTCCTATCACCAACTTCAGCTTAGTGCAATTTTATTATTTCAGGTCTTTCCTTGAAGTAACACATCCCTGTTATCCTTGATGGAGGAGTACAGGCATGATGGACATGAGCTCCATAGTTATTATACTGACTTACTTTGTTCACCAGTCAAGTATGGTCTTGTTTCTGTGACTTTGCCCCACTTTGGTGATGAAAGAGACTGTTTGTCCACACTGCTTTATTTTACAAAAGCCATATGAGGTGGCTTTTGTGGGAAGAGCAGAAAAACAGGAATGCTTGCAGTCAAGGTTGATGTGTACAGTTAAAAATGTACTTAAGAACCTGGACACAAATGTAGAAAATCAAATGTTACATCCCTGGAAGTGTCCAAGGCCAGATTGGATAGGGCTTGAAACAACCTGGTCTGGTGGAAGGTGTCCCTGCCCATGGCAGGGGGGTGGCACTAAGTGGTCTTTAAGGTCCCTTGCAACCCAAACCATGCCATGCTAATTCCATGAAATCCCATGTGGACAAAGGTGACTGCTGCGTTCAAGCTAAGCACACTGCTCCCCATCCTCCCAGTGCTGCCCCACCTTGGGGCAGAAACAGAGTTTTTGTTGGCCCTCCTAAAGAGAGGATAGCATCTAAAGGAGTTTTCCAGCTTCATTTCCATGTTTTCATGGCTCTGATTTCTGGAGAAGTGTTTTAGGGCGAGGGGAATCAGCCTTTTGAGAGAGTTAGGAGGGAGATGAGCCAGTCAAACACTGACCCTCTGCCATGTCCACCAGGCTACATCCACCTGCTGTCCCCTTTCATTGAGATGATCCTGTGGTACGTGGGGCTGTCGGCTTGTCTGGGCCTGACCGTGGCTCTCTGCATCCTCTCCGACATCATCGCGCTCCTGACCTTCCACATCTACTGCTTCTATGTCTACGGGGCCAGGTGAGTCCCCCTCCCTCTCTGGGGTTTGTTTGGAAGCACCTCAGGCTGTGGTGAAGCATTCAGTCCTGGCGTAGTTCTCCTGAATTCAGTTTAACCCGCAATTAATTTCTTGCAGTCTTCTAAGCCTGTAGAAATGATGGCCACAGTAGCACAAGCAACCTACCTTTCATTTCTCCTGCATTTAGATATTTATCTGTCATGGTAGTGACCTGGAAAGATAAAACTGCGTGACAGGCAGAGGACAAGAAAGCAGCAAGCAGCTCACCCCATCCCTTTGATTCCACCTCGTAGTTCTCTCCTCAATTGCACCCTGCTGGAGATATGGAGAGGAACTGGAGAAAAGGAGGAGAGGGGAACCCCTGTAGTTTTGGAGAAGCCCCAAAATCCCAGTCTCTTCCCTGCTTCAGAGATCCTTGCCTGCACTGTGGAGCACAGATGGCAGGTTTGGGGTCACAGGGGGTCTGTGACACTCTCCTGGTGTCATTGTCTGGAGGGTTCCATGGCCTGAGAGCTGGGCAGAGGCTCTGAATGAGTAGGGGGAGTGCAGGGGGGCTTTGGGGCACATCTGGGCCATGTTGGGGTTCCTGTGCAAGAGGTGCCCATCACTGTGCTCCGTTTCTGCTCTCCTCTGACTTGTGCTGCACCAAGGAGTCCCACAGGCCACAGGATGTGCTTGCCAGGGAGATGGGATACAAGAGGTAAAGGACCTTTTGCCTTGTAAGGTACAGAATGGCCATTGTTCCTCCTCAGGCTTTACATTGCAAACAACACAAGAAATGGTAAATCTTTAGATCTGAGTAGTTTAGGGAATGGTTGGAAGTATTGAGACCTGATTTATGAGCTGGATCTATTGTGAGAATAGGTCTTACACCCAGAATCAGTAATGTCAGGAGTGGGAGGTCTCTTCCCAACACCTCTAATTACTGGAATTTCTGTGTTGGTCTGTGAGGAGTGGCCTTGCTCATCCTAGTTGTGCAGAGTGGTAGTAGGAAGTAGGAAAAGCATTTTCCCAGCTGATTGCTCTTCCCTGGAGCTGCAGGGAGCCAGCCCACCTCTCTCATGTTTGTCAGAAGTATAGAGAGCTGTGTGGTGTTGCCGTGGAGAGCCAGGAAGAGTCAGCAGTCACCCACAGCCACCACAGCCCCTTGAATTCCTGCAGCTGGCAGGAGGAAGAATTTGCTGGTTCAGGTGCTGGTGCAGTCTGAGATCCCTTCTGGAGCAAACCACAGAGTGAAACGAGGGCAGGCGTGTGTGTGCAGGCAGCAGGGCAGGTGGGGCAGGTGCCACTGCAGCAACACCCACCGGGTGTCACATCGGGGTGCAGGGAGAGCGTGGCCTCAGTCAGAGCCACGGGCAGATGTGTGCCAAAACCTGGAGGAGTTGTCCTGGGCTCCCTCCTGCCTAGAGATTAGTGCACCAAGCTGTGCCTGCCAGTCTGGAGGCACCCTGCCAATTCCTTGAAGCAGTTGGTGTTCCTCAAACCAGATTCTTCTCTTGGATGAGACTCCTTGCCTCTGTTTTCACATTGCTGCCGTGAANGTCTGGAGGCACCCTGCCAATTCCTTGAAGCAGTTGGTGTTCCTCAAACCAGATTCTTCTCTTGGATGAGACTCCTTGCCTCATCTGAGCAGACTCCACACCTTAGCTAGCCTGGTTTGCCAGGCTGGCTTTCATAGCTCAAGTTTTCTCAGACTCTGTTCTGCCCCAACATTGGCCATGTACCCTTTCTTTACATCCCTGTATGCTGGCACTGCTGCCGAGGGTTCTTTGTGCCTCCTCTCCATCCCAAGGGCTCTTTCTTCCTTGATGTTAGTCCATGAAGAGGTGTCTGTTTCCTACCCCTTGTCACCCCAAGTTTCCCTCACCGTTGTCATTTTTCTGTGAGAGAAGTAGCTCCAAGTCTTGTAGCACCAAGTTCTGAAAGCCTGAGGAAGGGGTGCAGTAGGGGCCACCAGGCATTTCCTTCATCTCTTCCCACTCTTGAGAATTTTTAGAGCTCTGGATTACCAGACAAGCTGCAGGGGCTCCACTCCTCTCCCTTGTATCTCTGTGCTGCAGAGGCACAGTTGCATTGCGTGGGCTCAGGTGTCGGGGTAAGACCTTGGCCAGCCCTGTCTGCAAGGGTGTGAAGGCAGGGGAAGGGACAGATCTGAACTGGAGAGACACAGGTGAGCTTGGGGAAATAAGGTTGCTGGTTCTTTTCACAGAACCATGGAACAGTTTGGGTTGGAAGGGACCTTAAAGCTCATCTCATTCCGCCCCCTGCTATGGCAGGGACACCTTCCACTATCCCAGGTTGCTCCAAGCCCCATCCAACCTTGGACACTTCAGGGATCCAGGGGCAGCCACAGCTTCTCTGGGCACCCTGTGCCAGGACCTCAGCACCCTTTTGCTGCAGGGAAGGTGTTGCTATGAGGCTGGTGAGTGCTGCAGCCCCAGGGCATGGCCTGGCCATTGCCCTCCAGTGGCCCAGAGCTGGCTGCAGTAGCCCCCGTGCCAGGGGCTAGCCCAGATAGGGTTGACTGAGCCATGAGTCTTTGTTTGCATCATTCCCAGTGGGTTTCTTTTGCCACCCCTGGCTCCGCAGGTGGGTGAGTGGGCATGGGGCTGTGATGGTGGCAGCTGGGTGGTGCTGGAGCTGGGCACTGCCCGCTGTGCTGCACAGAGTCTTCTCTTTGCTCAGGCTCTACTGCCTGAAGATCTACGGCCTGTCCTCTCTGTGGCGCCTGTTCCGGGGCAAGAAGTGGAACGTGCTGCGGCAGCGGGTGGATTCCTGCTCCTATGACCTGGACCAGGTAGTGCCACGGCCCCGGGGGCACCCCAGGGCACTGCCCACGGGGATGGCCTCCCATCCTGCTCTGACTGGCACTGGGACAGAGCCACGGGAGCCTTTGTGGTGCCCAGAACAAGAACATACCCCGACACTGAGTCCATGGCTCTTCTGCTGCCTTACAGCACCCCTTCATTGTCCTGCACCCCTTCCCTTCCCCACACCCCTTCCCTGTTCCCCAGCACCCCTTCCTTACCTGCAATGGCCCTTCCCTTCCCTGTATCCTTTCCATTCCCTGTACCCCTCCCCTTCCCTGCAGCACCTGTTCCCTGCCCTGCACCCCTTCCTTGCACCCCTTCCCTACCCTGCACCCTTTCCCTGCTCTCCAGCATCCCTTCCTTGCCCTCCAGCACACCTTCCCTTCCCTGGACCCTTTCCCGGCCTTCCAGCATCCTTTCCCTGCCCTGCACCCCTTGCCTGCCCTCCAGCACCCCTTCTCTTGCTCAGAGGGCCAAATTCTGGCGAGTGCAGAATTGCCCTGAGCACCTGCCAGGCACCCGGCGAGCTGTGGTGGGTGCTGCAGATGCTGGCAGCTCCCAGAGCCTGGAGTGGGAATGGGGGAGGGTGGAGGCAGTTGGAAATGTGGTGCCCAGCAGTGTTGCCACAGTAACAGCCGTGGCAGCGTTTCTATTAAAAGGCCCCGTTTCATTCACATTGTGCTGGAGCCTGGCCCACACACTCTCACTCAGGCAGAGGCAGTTTTTGTGGAGTGCTGTAAGCTCTTTTTAATTTCTGAAATGCCATGCAAAAGTCCAGCAGAGCCTGAACTGCTCCAGGCCAGCAGCTGCAAACATCACTGAAATAATACAATAATGTTTGGAAACTTGCAGGGTCAGAGCCTCTCTCTATTATAGCAGATAACTTTGAGCTTCTTGCACCACAGCTGAGAGCTGGTTTTCTGTTTCTTTGGTGATTAAAAGCCTCCGTGCCAGGTTTGCATCAGGGCTCACTCCCTGTGTACTTTGAGGAGAATTGGTTTGGCACTTCAGGTTTCATCCTGCTGCTCTGGAGACCAGTGGGAATTGTGTCACTGGCTGGGTAGGAAGAGACATTCAAAGCAGACCTTAAAAGACTTTTGGAGGTTTAAACAACTGCAGTGGGGTGACAGGAGAGGGGAGAAACAACTGCTGTGAGGAGAATGGATTGGGTTGTGATCTATTCCTGGTTACATCCCTAAAGCTGGGATGCTGATCCACCTCTGTGCCGTGGCTGCTGGGTTATTTTCTTCCGTGATATCCCACAGCCACGGTCCCTTTTTGCAGAGGTTGCAGTGCCCTGTGCTCCTGTGGCCTCTCTGTTCTGGAAGTGGTGACTGGAAATTGAAGAGTGAGGTCCCTGTTTGTTGTAGAGCTGAGTTTCTCCCACTTGGAATTACTTAGACCTACGCCAACTGGGCTGGCCCAGAGTAAAAATAACTTTTTCTGTGGGCAGTGGAGCTAATGACACCTGCTTCCTTAGGGATTTTTCTCCTTTATCTTCTAAATATTGCTCCCCGACTCCAGCTTCTTCCTCTCTGCCACCTTCCCACTGAGCAAGAGGCAGAATTCCTGTGGCTGGACAGCTCAGCCAGTTGCTGACTTCGGGAATGTTTATCACCCAAATTCTGTCAGGTTTGCACCAGGTGCCTGAACTGCTGAAACAAGGAGGAACAGAAGTACTTCTCAATTCTTTACAGAATTCCCATCCAAATTACCACTTCTTTGTTCTTTTCCACATTTTTCTGGTAAAATCTGATCACTGGCTCTAAAACTTTTGGGGACAGAGAGTGGAAAAATTGCAATATCATGTAAGTCTTGTTTCCTAAGGAAGCTGGCCTGAAATGGGAAATCTTGAGTGTTGTCTCTAAAGGAAAAGTGCTGTCAGGATCCAGCTTTTATTTATCTTTCCAAATGTACTCCCATAATAAGGAGTTTTGAAGAAGGCCCAGTGAGAGGAGAAATACTGAAAATATCCAAGGTAACAGCATTATTCACAGAGGCAACATAAAAACACATTAAGGAGTCTTGCAAACTTCCATTGCCTCAGAGTCTCCTATTCTTTATTTGTAATGTATTTTATTTTGCCATTGCTCTGCTCATGATTGTGTTTCCTTTTTCCCTAGTTATTTATTGGCACTTTGCTGTTCACAATCCTGCTGTTCCTCCTGCCTACAACTGCACTGTATTATTTGGTGTTTACCCTGGTAAGATTGAACCCTTGAAACAAGTCAAACACTCTCTTCTGAGATAGTAAAAAATGGTTTCCTAGGCATTTATGGTCATCCATAAAGAAAATAAAAGTGTGGGTGTCTTAGGAAGGATTCTCACACAGCTCATGTTTGTGGTTTTCCAAAGGGAATTCCCAACAAATCCTGGCCAGCAGGAAAAGCTGTTCCCCTCTCTTTCTCTCAGAAGTTGTTTTTTTATCTTTTGGTCCACATCTGAGGTGATGGCCCCTCTAGTCTGATCCAGAACTTTTTTTTCAGGGAATTGACTTGCTGTGTTAAATGTTTTCAGCCAAGCTTTCCTTAGAGGCTGGAACTTCTTTGTTTTTCTTTTCTTCCCCCAATATGACCAGTCCTCTCTGTGGTCTGCCCAGAGCCAAATTTTCCACAGACAGTGGCCATCACATGCTTTCAGCATCTGTTTTGAGCCCTCTCTTTTCAGATGAACTTGGCAGCAGAAAATAACTGCAGTGTGACAAAAGGAGGTGCTTTAGTCAGGGACAGACAGCACAGAGCAGGAAGCTCATTTCTGCCTGCTCTGCTCTTGCTTAGGCTCTATGTTTCTTCAGGCAGAAATGAGCTGCTGCAGCTCACTGTTGGAGAGAGGGAAATTTACATTCACTGGTGCACAGTGATGGAGTTGACTCAAAATGGGAGAATTCGGGCTTCCTTTTCAACTGTGGCTGTTGAAAGTGGAATAGTTCTCGTGTCCTTGCTGGTCACGGCATCCCCAGCTGTAGGAGCTTCATTCCAGTTACCCCCTTCAGCCCAGATTGCTGAGGACCCTCACGCAGGGGGTGGATGCTCAGCACTTCCAAACATCACACCCGCTTTGGGAGGCTTTAGCTTAGTACACAGCAGTGTCAGATCCCAGCTCAGCTCAGGAATTTACAAATGTTTCATCTCCTGTTTCCTGAGATTTTCTGTTAAACTGGTTTTTGTAGCTCCGGTTGCTGGTGGTGATTGTGCAGGGCCTCATACACCTGCTGGTGGACCTGATTGACTCCCTGCCTCTTTATTCCCTCATCCTTCGCCTCTGCAGATCCTACAGGCTCGCAGGTGAGTCCCTCAGCTCTACCCCTGCAGCACTTGAAGCATCTTGCATTATGTGCTTGATTTTGGTGCATTGGGTCACTCCTGAATTGAGGATGCAGTGGGGGTAGGAAAGAACCCGAGTCGTGCAGGTGTCCCTACTGTGAACCAGTTCCTGCAAGGAGCAGGATGAGGATGTCAATGGGAAGAAATCTGAACCTGTAAAGGAGCAACTTTACAAAGCCCTTGGCCACTAAAAGTGACATCCAAACAAGCCCCATATAAACAAGCTCATCTTTTATTCCAGTTCTAGACTACCAGGTCAGGTAAAACTTGTGCGAGTCAAACGTGGCATGGAGCTGTGTCAGGGAGGTTTAGGTTGGGTATCAGGGAAAGGTTCTTCCCCCAGAGGGTGCTGGGCACTGCCCAGGCTCCCCAGGGAATGGGCACGGCCCCGAGGCTGCCAGAGCTCCAGGAGCGTTTGGACAGCGCTGCCAGGGATGCCCAGGGTGGGATTGTTGGGGTGTCTGGGCAGGGCCAGGGGTTGAACTGGATGATCCTTGTGGGTCCCTTCCAAATCAGGATATTCCATGGTTCTGTGAAACAAGCTCATGACCTTGGGTGTTTAGGCTCTGAAACAAGCCAAATCACAAAAATACTTGGAATATCAGCTGTTCCAAAGGGCTGGATCTACAGTGGTTGCACATCAATGGAGTTCTTTCAGTTCTATGCTGACTTTGACTGTCTGAAGCCTCGACCTGAGGTGTTTGGGTTAATTTCAAAGCTCTGGGCAGAGTTCAGGTAATCATTCCCTTTTTGAGAGTAATCGGTCACCATTTTGAAACCAGGCATTGTTTTTCCTCTTTGGGTAACCATAAACCATGGCTGGCACCAGAGTAAGGACTCATTTTGGAATGCCTTTGACTGTCCACAGCTATGGTTGATCTAGTTACAGTCAAGCACATCTAAATTATTATCTCCCATCCTTTTAAAGAGCATGCAGCAGGAATTTAGCATAGGAGAAAGAGCTTGATGATCAGTAAACCAAGGCCAGTCATCAAAGGCAGAGGAAGCTTGAGGCAACCTCAGCAGCTTTGTCTGCTGGAACACTGCCAGGCTCAGTTTTGGGCAGGTAGAGCTGAGCTGTGTTACCAACTCTGTTGCTTTTCCATGGGAGCCTTGAGCAGGTTCCTAAGAATTTCCTGGCAGAAACATCTTAAAGCCTTCAGGGCTGTCTCTGGGGAACAGGAGATGCTGCTGAAGAAAACTGACCCAGTTATGAGCAGGATGTAGGGCAGGAGGAAATCTTGGTGCCACTGAGAGGTGTAAGACCACGAATTCCTTTAGGTTATGTAAGGGCACAGGTTACTTCTCCTCATTCCTGTTCAGCCAGGTCTGCTGCAGGAAACGAGCCCCCACCCAAGCAGGGGATTGTCCTCTCAGCTGAGCTCCTTAACTGGCACTGCAGTGCCCTGGTGCCTGTGAGATGAAGAGGCATCTCTGAGCATTTCTGCAGCCTGTGCTCCTGCCCCAGCACAAAACTGTGGCATGGCAACAGGAACAGATGGAGCAGCTGAATCCAATTCAGAGGACTTCAGGGAGTACACATCACATGGTGCCCTCACTGCTGGGGTGCTGCCTCCCTTGTCGGACTCAGAACTTGGATAAGACATCCTCTGGCAGGTGTTAGGGCAGCTGATTTTCCAGGCACCATCAAGATGGTTCTACTAACATGAATGGATAGTTTTTGCTGGTAGGAAGGGGGTTGAGTTCAGCTCAGTTCAGTTGTGGCATCTGGCCTCCAAGTTGTTTGACAAGTGTCTGAATTGACAAAATACTGCATTGATGAAGCCCAGGCCAGGGGTAGGTGAATGATCCATCCACACACCAGAAACTAAATGCATTTTTTCTTTCCACACATCCAAAGTGAAATATTTATGACTTTAAAAAGCCTTTTTTACCTAGATCACAGCTGATGTCCTCTGTGCAAGAGTTCTGTGCACCCAGTGTCAGCTCAAGGGGTGCCACCTTGGTTGGGATGTAGATTCACAGCATGAAGATAGGCACAGCAGGGGCTTCAGGGCCCTCAGACTCTGCCCACACACAGGTTACCAACATTGTTTGATTGTGAACAGGCCAGTTCGTTTTTCCTGTACTTCCCTTTCCCAGCATTCACAGTGGAAACATTGGCACAGGTTTTGTCATGGTTCTGTAGGGCCTGCCATGACTGCTGGAGTACAAACCAGCAGTGCCCTTGCTTGAGTGTGCTGTCATGTGAAACAAAGCAAATGAGTTCATGTCCTGACCTCTCCTGTGCCCCTGATGATGCCTTTGTACAGGAAATGCAGACCCCTGAGCTCTGGAGTTGGCTGGAAGTCATGGAATAGTTCAGGGTTCTTCTGTGCTGGAGTGATCTGCAGGAGCCTGAGCCTTCCTGCTCTTCCTGTGAGAAGGGAACTGCTCAGAGTTCTGAGCACTGCAGTTAGCTGCAGCTCATTCTAAAATGAACTTATAGCCTTTTTGTGCTTGTATTTTCTTAGAAGTTTAAGACTCTTGAGCAATTAAATAATCTAATTAAGAAATTGTTGGCTTGCATCTGTAGAAGAGGGGTGTGTGGCTGGGACCTACAGAACCAGCATTTGTGGGAGGATGGACTGTTCCTGGGATAAGACTCCAGAGTGCTCGATCACATATCTGAACCTTCAGTGCCTGCTTGTTTCTGTCTCTCTCTGACAAAGGAGTCTGCCAGAAAAGTAGTTCCTGGAATGGCTTAGACACTTCCTCATAGCCAAAGCTCTGTAAATCACATTGAGCACTTTGGTCATCCAGCACATTTGCTTGTTGAGGCCCAGGGTACTCAAACATCTATTTCAAGCCACTGGGGAAGCCCCTCTTTCAATGTAATCAAGCAAAATGCAGCTAAATCCCTCCTGTCCTGGACAGAAAAAGCTTTATGATTTGGGGAGAGAGTTTAAACCAGAGCTGTGTGCCAGAGAAAAGCATTCTGTCCCAGGAGTGAACTGTATAATTTTAATTAATTCAAAGCTTGAGGAAAAAGAAAACATTTTGGTTTTTCAGTGTGCAAGAGTCATAGAGATACTGCAGCAATGGCACTTACACAGGTGAAGAGTTTTATTTCTATTTGTGCTCCTGCCACTGTTTGATCTGTGCCTTAGTCTTCTCTCATCTTCTTACCTGCAGGAAGGAATAACAGGGCATGCTTGACTGGAACAGGTTTGCAGAGATGGATTGGTGGTTTTATTTCTGTGAAGTAATTTGACATCTTTGAAAGAAAAAATGCCTCTCTGGTCCAAGCTGTTACCTTTGAAACATTGTATTAAATCTTTGTGTGCACTGTGTCACCCGTGGAATCTAAAATCTTTCCTATTTATCTTTACCATATTGGCAATGAGGCAGATCCAAGAGGAAATAGGAAAGTGGCAGGTTTGATGGAGTCAGCCTGTTAAAACCATGTGGATGCTGGGATTAATGGACAGGGATTGCTTTGAAATGTTTTACTGCCTCCAGGTCAGCCACTTCCCTTCCTCAGCCAAAAAGGGACAGATTTGCACATGTGCTCTGTCCACATGAGCATGAATTAAAGGTGGGCTCTCTGCCTGCTGCTAACATGGAGTTCCCATTCTGGTTGAAGTTTGGGAAAAGTGGAAGGTTTTTCCAGTCCCTCTGTCATCATCAGGTGTGGCTGGCTGATTTCTAGGCTCTGTGCTTGCTCTAGGACTGAGTTTTCAAGCTGGAGGTGAGAGGAGTTGCTTTTAATGGAGCTGTGTCATCAGGCTTAAAGCATTTTAGAGACAATCCGTGCTTCTTGTTGAAAATGGGGAAAGTTCCCAAATGAGGAAAGGTTGAAGACAGTTTCTAGGAAATCAATGCTCAGCCAACAGCACTGGGCAGCAAATGCTTGATCTGTGCTCCAGGCATTGAACCATGGAATATCCTGAGTGGGAAAGGACCACAAGGATCATCGAGTCCAACTCCTGGCCCTGCACAGGACACCCCAACAATGCCACCATGGGTTTGGTTTTCTTGTTTTGTGTCTTTGCAGCTGGAGTGAAGTTCAGAGTCCTTGAGCAGCAGGATGGAAAACCTCTGCGGCTCCTTATGCAGGTAAGGCCCCTGTGCCTGCTGTGACAATTCCTTCCCCCCAGAGTGACCCCAGTCCATCTGTTCTGCTCCCACTGTTCTGCTCCACTTCAAAATTATCAGCTGTAAAATGCTGAAACAAGGGGAAAAATTCCATGTTGCTGTGGCTGGCTGCTGCTTTCTGTGCTTTTTGATGCCTTCCTTGAGTCCTGTGTTTGGAGAAAATGCAGTGCTATGGATGGTGGGAAGTGAAATGTAGAAGAAGGGGAGGTAGGAGAAGCACAGAGCTGTGTCACTTCTGGGATTAAGATCTCATGCCGTTGTCACCTCCTGGCTCTGGGCAGCTTCATGTGACAATTACTGAACACTGGGAGAAGCAAAAGAAAGCAGTTAAACCATCCAGAGTGAAGCAGCAGAAAAAGCTCTTCCCCTCCAGAGGTGGTGGAAAGCCTTGGCTGCTCCATGACGCCAGCAGGACGAGAGCCTGGGCAAGAGGAGAGAGGAAAGGGCCTCCTGCTTTTCTCCTGAGTTGCCCTGGTGAGGGGTATGGGCAAAGCTTACCTGGGCTTTTGCAACCCACCCCATTCCCACGCTCTGGCATCAAAGATACTAAAGGAAATTATCTTCTGAAAAGAAATGAGGTGTTGGCATGTTGGCAGCAGGGAAGTTCTCCTTACACTTTCAGGAGCGTAATTTCCATCTCCTGACCCAGCAGGAATACAGCCATATCCCAGGCTGGCTTTTCTTGCTCTCTGCATCCTAAGAGGAGAGGCTGCCAGTAGTGTATAGCACTTATAAAAGCACTTGGACGCTGGGGGAGTGTGTGGGAAGGATTTAACTGCAGCTTCCCAGCCCTTTTGCTTTTTCCATCACCAGTCCCACCCTATTTCAGCAAAGGTCAGGCTAGCAGGGAACCAGCAAACCAGCTAGTAGCAATTCCAGAGGGAATCCCTTCAACAGATGTCTTCTAGGGCAAAACTAGCATTCTCTAAGCAAGCTGTCTTCCCAGCTCTGCCTTTCAGTAGGATAATGGTGTAAGAACCAAAATCTGCCATCCTCTGTGGCCAGGAGATTCCAGAAAAAGGAAACCAGACACCAGAGATGAGGCACAGGAGCTGCTGAGCTTTGGAATCAGTGTGTGTGAGAGACGAGGTGGATGGAGTCTTCAGAGGGAAAAGACCACGACTTAAAAGAGCAGAGGCAGTGAATCATATGACTGTGATGAATTTTCCTTGGACCACTGCAGGAAGATCCATTTTCTATCTGGAATATAGCACAAGTCATCACTTCAAGAGGTGGAAGTGCTGCAGTAGGTGTCTGTCCCAGCCTTCTGTTCGAATAATAATGAGCAGTCAGTCAGAAAAGGCACTTTTTGCTCTCTTTGTGCTGGTGGAAATGAAAAATGGGCTTGTGTCAGAAATCCTGCTGAATATCCCACTTTGTGATAGGTCTTTGAAAAGGGCAATCTAAAAAACCTATTTTTAAGTGAAATGCTAAAATTCTTATTTACTGTACATGGTGATGTGCCTTTCTTGAGATTCTGCAGTGGCTTTGCCCCCTCTCTGTGCGGAGCCCTCTTGGAGCAGTGCCTGATGGAAGCAAGGCTGGATGCATGGAGCTACACCCAAAATAATTGAAGCCGTAGGGGATAATCTGAGCTGTCCTGTGGGGCACTGGGAATGGATTAGAAATCGATAATGCTGGCTTTGAGGATTCCCAACCAACTCCTGGTTCAGCCAAGGGATTATTTTTGATTTTTAAGATAGCATCTCTGGAATGCAAAGTCCAGACCCCGGAGGGGGGCAGAGGATGGAGGATGATATTTCCATTCCAAATGCTACTTAACATTCTTCAGGAAGTCTTACATAGGTCAGTGTTTTCATTAGTGTTTAAAATCATTTCTTTTGGTACACAAGAAGAAATATTTCTGGCAGTGTGGCTCAACTGAACCGATAGCCCAGGGAGAAAACTGGCTTTAAGCAGGTCTGGAGTAGATATTAGAAAAAATTCATCCCTTTGAAGGTGGTGAGGCCCTGGCACAGGGTGCCCAGAGGAGCTGTGGCTGCTCCTGGATCCCTGGAAGTGTCCAAGGCCAGGTTGGACGGGGCTTGGAGCAGCCTGGGACAGTGGAAAGTGTCCCTGCCCATGGCAGGGGTGGAACAAGATGAGCTTTGAGGTCCTTCCAACCCAAACAGTCTGAGATTCTGGGGTTCTAGGACACGATGAGTTTGATCCATTCATGTACCTTCTGCTGAAAGTCTCATCTTGCCCAGAAATTGCTTTGGAAAGGGTTAAACAACAGAGGAAGGGAGAAGGGAACAGCTCCATTAGGATGGATATTCTAGCAGGGTTTGTTGTGTCTCTGACCTACAGAAATTTCATAAGCGGAACAAATATTGCCCCTTCACTAATAATTGAGTTTTGCCTGTTTGCTTCCATTTGTCCCAGGAGAGGCAGGGACATGAATTGCTGTGGGTGTGAAAAGCCCTGGTCGTTGCAGTGGCCGATGTTACCCCTGGGTATCACCACTCTGCCCAGGGGGACTTCTCAACCACAAATGCTGTGTCCAGACCTTCCAGCCTACGCAGCTGATAATCCAAGGAACACTCACTGTGTCTCTCCCTTGCAGAGCAGCAGTTCCTGTCCTCCTCCCCCAGCATGTTTGCACTTAAAGCACTCTGCTTTGCCTACAGCTGAGGAAATGGGCAGAAATAGTTACTCCGGTTTTACAGCTGTTAGTTCTGGGGACAGGTTTCTTTGGCCTTTTTTTTCCCCCTGTTTACTCTTTCCTTAAAATTTTCCCTGCAAGCAGCTGCCCTGGCCTTTTTCCTAAACTTGCTATGGATGCTTCTGTGTACAGGCATTTCCCCCTTCTGCTTGAGCAATCTTGTACTTTGAAACTAATTCGACAAAGGTCTCCAGGATTAATTCTAATGAACTCTTAGCTCAAAAGCCCTTTCCAGGGGCTGCATCTCTGTGGGCACTGGGGGTTCATCCCTCACCACTCCATGAGCTCCAGGCAGCTGAAGCAAGCTGGTGGCACAGGCAAACTCCCAGAAACCCAGATGCTTTTTAGTGGACAAAAAAAATATTCAGCTTTGACCAAGTAGTGACTCTGTGCATGGGTTTTGCTGTCTCTCTTTCCTTTTGTGGCTGGATTCTGTGCTGTGAATTACTGTCTCCTTTCCCAGAGCTGCTTGGTGGGTTCCAGCAGAGCTGAACCCTTTTTCTAGAGAAGGGTGTCCTTCCATTTCTCTCCACTGGCCAAGCTTTCCCTGCCTCTGTCAGTCCCCAGCCCTTGGCATCTCTCGTGGTCTGTGCTCTGAGCCCCACCACTTCTGTGCAATCTCTTTGCTCTTTTGGAGACTGTGCTATGCATCCTTTTCATGCATCAGATCTTGGCCACACTGGGCCCATCCTGTGGACTTCACCTGTCTCCCTACCCTGAATGCTTCACTGGGATGAGCATTTCCAAGGTCTAACATGCCTCTGTCACCCCTTGTACAGTTAATGTGTCTGATCACATCCCTGTCTTCAAAAGGTCCATGCAGCAACTGGGGACCACAGTCAGAACTTTTGTAGGCACAGGCTTGGGGTGGTGATTGAAGGCAAATTAAAAAAGATGAACTCAGCCAAGGAGACTTAATTGAAAATGGTAATGAGGAGCTCTGTGGTGTGGTCCTGTCCTGCTGGGACTTGGTTCCACTGGCTGGTTTCGGGTGATACCAGGTTTAACTTAGTGCACAGCTGTGGGCTGAGGGCTCGTAACAGGTACAGCTAAACTGGTCTATTCCAGAGGAGTTCCTGGAGTCCCAGTGCATCCCCAGTGCAGTATTAGATGTAAGTTTAAATTAGATATTAGGAAACATTTCTTCACTGGAAGGATGGTGAGACGCTGGCACAGCTGCCCAGGGCAGTGGTGGAGTCACCATCCCTGGAGATGTTCAAACGCAGTGTGGATGTGGCATTTGGGGACATGGGTTAGTGGTGGCTTTGGCAGTGCTGGGTTAAGGGTTGGACTCAATGATCTAAAAGGTCTTTTCCAAACTAAAAAATTCCATGACTCTGTGATTCTGTTGCTGTCTCTCCAGCCACTGTCCCCTCCACTCTGGTGTGTAATACACACCCCTCTCATTCCCCCAGCGCTCGTGCTAGTGCTTGTCTGCCCCTCATTGGGANGTTCCACTGGCTGGTTTCGGGTGATACCAGGTTTAACTTAGTGCACAGCTGTGGGCTGAGGGCTCGTAACAGGTACAGCTAAACTGGTCTATTCCAGAGGAGTTCCTGGAGTCCCAGTGCATCCCCAGTGCAGTACTAGATGTAAGTTTAAATTAGATATTAGGAAACATTTCTTCACTGGAAGGATGGTGAGACGCTGGCACAGCTGCCCAGGGCAGTGATGGAGTCACCATCCCTGGAGATGTTCAAACGCAGTGTGGATGTGGCATTTGGGGACATGGGTTAGTGGTGGCTTTGGCAGTGCTGGGTTAAGGGTTGGACTCAATGATCTAAAAGGTCTTTTCCAAACTAAAAAATTCCATGACTCTGTGATTCTGTTGCTGTCTCTCCAGCCACTGTCCCCTCCACTCTGGTGTGTAATACACACCCCTCTCATTCCCCCAGCGCTCGTGCTAGTGCTTGTCTGCCCCTCATTGGGAATGATTCTAGTAACACTCCTTGCCAAGCTCAATTTGTTAATGCTGGGGGATGTTGGAGAAGGATAAACAGCCTTAGCAAGCCAGGGAGGGATTCTGATATGTGTGAGGGGCAGGACTGATGTTTCTCTTGCTGCTGTCCCTCTTTCTCCACACAGATCAACCCCCTCTCCTACGGAGGTGTGGTCCAGACGTACAGACTGCCCACCTACAGCTGCTACCCCAGGGACTCCTGGGCATCTCTCTGCAAGAAACTGTTCCTTGGAGAGCTCATCTACCCGTGGAAACACAAAGGAGAGAAGCAGAACTAAAGACAGTGGAAGAGCTTGAGAACTTGACCTGAAAAACATACTGACTCCTGATGCTTTGGGACCAAAGGCTTCTCAGAGCCAGCAACTGCTCCATCCCTTTAAATAGATTTTAGTAACATAGGAAGGGCTGAATTTTTAAAGGCAAGTATTTTTAAACATTATTTTTCAATTTTCTCTTCCCCTACACTCTGTTTGTATATTATGCTAATGATTATTTTGGAAGCAAAACCTTAAACCACTCAGTGCCTCATGAAACCAGCACTCAGTGTCATGGAGGAAGCAGCTCCCAAATGGTTTGGTGATGAATTTCTCCTTCCACATCAGCTCACAGGGCCATAGCAAAGCAGCCCCTCAGGTGGTTCAGAGCCACAGTGCTGTGGTGCATTCAGCCAGGGGATGTTTTGGACCTTTTATGCTTCAGCCTTGAAGCCAGCTGACCAAAACCACGTGGAGAATCGGCTCGTGGAGTCCTACACTGAAAACTGAACAGCCGGGTGTCTGAGTTCATGGGCTATTTATTGATTTCTTTTTAGGAGGGCTTGCACTCAGCCCCACTGCAGCACCAGAGAAGGTGTTGAAGGAGTGAGGCTGGAGGCCCAGAAGCACAGATTGTTGTATCATGATTCTGTGACTTCTCTTAGAGGAGTTTTCTGCTTTGGATACATTTCCAAAGTGCAGCAGTGCTTGGCTTTCCATGTCCTGGTCTCATTTTGATGTCTGTCATAGTCTCTCTTTTGGAAAGGGTGCCTGTGCACTGGAGGGTGATGTCCCACTGGGCATGCTGTGGTTGTGTCAAATTTAAATAGAGTCCTTACCCAAAATGCACTTCCTCCAGCTCTGCTCGTTCCTCTGCCCCAGCTCAAGCAAGGAGCCAGTGTCACCGTACCCTGCTTTTTGCACTGGCAGGTGAGGGCTGTGCTGGATCCTGCCCCTTCTCCCTTGGCTGGCCAAGGAGCCAAGGATGGAGGAGGAAGAGGAGAAGGTGCTGTGGCTGCAGTGCCCAGCCCTTCTCTGGATGGCTGCCCCTGTATTCCAGTGGGCGTTGGCAAGGCAAGTTGCCCTGGGGCTTTGGGAGCCTTCAGCCAGCACGCCCAGGGACAGGGTAAGAGTTTCCTACCCCAGGCCTATGTCTCATCCATGTGCTGGCAGCTGTCACAGAGAGAAGGGTTATGGCCCCCCTGCTGTAAGACATCCCTGGCCAGATGTACTGGGTTGTCTGGAGCTGCTGAAAGCCCCTCATGGTGCAGTCACTGCCTCTCCAGGCATAGCCTGACCAGGAGAAAAGGAAGCTCTGCAGGCAAGTGTGTGGTCCAGACATTCCTTAGCAGGCAAAGCTCCAAGGCCTTTGAGGTTTCTTGGGGACATGTGAGGGAGGCAGGACTACAGGGGCACTGCTTGCTGCCCTGTCACCTTGAGCCAGTGTGGCAAACCCCCCTCACCATGTGCTACCGCAGGCTCTGGCTGGGACATCCCTGCCTGCAGAAACTGGAGAGATCTTGTTCTTTGATGCTCCGTGCTCAAAACTCCTGTGCAGCATCTTCTTGTCTTGGAATTATCACTGCCTGAGTAATTCTCTGCACTCCAGGTGGGAATAACTGCAGGCTGTGATGTGTTTGGTGGATGAATGGTGTAAATAACATTTTCACTTCAGCTGAAGTCAGAGTCATGAGCCCCATCCTCACCTGGCACTGAGCAGAGCAGGTTTACACTTTAACTCCCTCTCATCTTTCCACTGGAGCTCCTAAATTATATCCCCTGGTTCCTCCCATGCCTGCACAGTTCAGTTTGCTGACTGCTGTGAGAAACTTTGTTATTTTTGGTCTTGTGAAAGTAATGCTTCTGATATCCTGGCTTTTAAAATCTTTCTGTGAGACCAGACAGTTCATGATGGTCCTAATCATGGTCCTTTGGGATCAAATGCCCTGAAAGCCCCAGAGACAGCACAGAGCTACGAAAACCAGAAACTGTGACCTTCCAATTGGGAACCTGCCAAATGTTTTAGATGTTCCGGTGTTGGGTTTGTTTACTAAAGGCTGATACTGACTCTGGGGTGCGGAAACATCAAACTGAGAAAAAGCTCCTCCTCAAACCTGAGATCCTGAGTCTTCTGCACCAGAGAACCTTGAGCAGCCCAGCTGGGCAGTGGCAGCTCCTTGTGGGTGCAGTTCTCCTGTGTCACTCAGAGCTGGTGCCTGAGCTGCCTCTCTGCTCCTCACACTGGGCGTTCTCCTTGCCCGCGATGGTGTCTGCGCATCTGAGTTCTTCTGCTGGATGTTTGCCATGTCTCTCCTCTTCCTTTCCTGTCCCTGCTGTGTGAGAGTCTTCCCCCACCCTTTTCCGACTCTGTGCAGAGACATTACAACAACGTAGCAGACATCCTGCTCAAGGACACTTGACCTTATGTCATCTCTCTAATTAGAAGTTAGGATCAGCATCATCGTCCACGGGAGCACAGACTGGCCCAGTGCTGGCATTTCCTCAGGGCAGAGGCTGCTGGTGAGGCTCTGGCTCTGATTTATCCTCACATCCATCCTATCCAGAGCAGCCCTTGGATGAGAAGTAGTTAAAGATTCCATATCTCCCATTCCTACCACGCACCCCTTATAGCAGGCAGCAAGCAGGCTTTGCCAGCCATCAGTCAAAGACTCTAATCTTACAGACTTTTTTTAATACTGCATTTCCTTATTATTATTTCTCCCACCTTTTGGTTCCCAGTGCTGCCTCAAACCCCCTCTTTACTTAGGCAGGGGGTTTGTGGAGGAAAATGTGATTCACTGCATGAAAAACTCTATCCTAGAGAGAAATTCTGCCTTGGAGAAATACTTTCTTCCCCTAACCAGGACAACATGTGATGATGCTGAAAGGAAACCTCAGTAATTACATTGCACTGAAGGTTCTGGTTATGGGTTTGGGAGTTTTCCCTGATGCTGCAGCTGGCCTGTGCCTTGTTCAGGCCCACACAAACACTCTTGCACGAATGTACAACCCATATGTTGACTTTCAGTAGAGTAAGGCAGGGAAATCTGCATTTCATCCTGCAGACAATGAGCTGCTTTTCCTTCTGCCCTGTGCTGCCTCTTCCTGCTGCTCCAACACCATCTTCTTGCTTAGCTCTAACCCTCAGTGATTTACCCTTTATGCTTAGAGCTGCTGGTTACACCATCACAGGAAACTGGTGGGGGCTGGAATCGTCTGGTCCAGCCCCTGCTCACTCAGGGCCACCCAAAGCTGGTTGCCCAGGACCATGTCCAGATGGCTTTGGGATATCTCCAAGGATGGCAACTCGAACACCTCCCTGGACAACCTGTGGCAGAGCTTGGTCACCCCCACAGTGAGAAGGTGTCCCCTGTTCTCAGGCAGGGTTTGATGTGTTTCAGTTCATGCCGCTTGTCCCTGTGTAGTGCAGAGCTCGGCAACACCGTAACTCAGATCTCCTCAGTGAATGTGAGCATTAGCAATCCTGTGTCACCTCTGCTCCTGTCCCCCCCCCCTCAGGGACTGTTCAGCAGCTCCTCTGCCTTTTGGGGGCTGAAGCCTTGCTTATGGGGGTGCCTGTGCATTGACTCAGATCCCTGACCTGCTCCTTGGTCCTTCTCTGGACTTGGTAGCAGAGAGCACTTTCCCTCCAGCCTCACTCCTGCCTGTGCTGAGCTCGCAGTGGGAGCTCTGGGGGCTTGGGCAGCAGAACCCCAAACCTGGCAGTGTCCAGGTCTGCAGGGTCAGGGAACAGCCCAAGTGTGAAGCCCTGGGGCTCTGCAGGGTGCGTGTGCTGTGCACACACAGGGGGTGGGTCTGGATCTCAGCTGATCCTCCATGTGACAGGAGGCCACAGGGCTTTCCAGCTGCATTGGGAGTTTTGGGTGCAGGATAAACACGTTCAGAGCAATCCAGGCCTCAGGGGGGCAGCTGATCTGCCTTCCTGGATGAGAACAGAGTGCCCACCACCTTTGCCTCTGGCTCACCAGTTTGCATTAGGAGTTGCTGCAAGAGTCTGTCGCCTTTGGCTCCAGTCCTTATCCACACCTGGGCTTCAAACCAGCAATGCTCAGGCTCCCCATTTGCCGCCTCAGCAAGCTGAATATGAGGAGTGTTCCTGCACTGATGAGTGCTGCAGGTGACAGAACACACCCCCTGCATTGCCAGGCAGGTGCTGGGGCTGGGAGCAGTGGAGGGGTTTGGGGGAAGCTGCAGAACCCAGGCCCAGCTCGGGGCAGGGAGAGGCTGCAGCTCCTCTCCCATCCACTGTGTTATTTAACATCTGGCATTGGGGAAGTTTGTGGGAACTTCACAACTCTTGTAACCAATCCTCCTCACAGTGTTTTCTGGTTTTAAGTAAAGCATTATAAAAGAGCACTGACTCATTGAGAGTTTCATTACAAGTGTGTGAGTGTGAGTGAAGTTTGGCGAGGAAGTTCAAACCCACTGTGCGTTTCTCCTTCCCTCACGTGAACCACCAGGCGTTCAGCAGGAGCAGAGCGCTCCCACAGCAGTGACACTGTGTTTGTGTTAAATGTCACCACTAACCCCAGCTGAAGGTGACTTCCTTCCCACTGCAGCCCTGATGTGAAACGCAGCCTGGTGATGTGAAACACAGACCAGTCCCGTGCTCCAGTCCAGGAACAAGCCCTGGCTCAGGAACCAGCCTGGCTTCAGGCTCATGACAGCTCCAGTTGTGCAGGCAGGAGTGCTGGGCAGAGCAATGGCAGTGCCAGCAGGGCAGTGACAATGCCAGCAGTGCCAGTGGCAGCAGGGATGAGGGATGCTCCACGTACCAGTGCTTGTGTGTGGGTTTAGGGATGGAGAGCTTTGTTCTACTGATAGGTTTTATTGGTTAATTCAACCTTTTAATCAGGACTTAAATTGATTTTGATTACACCAGAATAAAGATGTTGGGAGGAAAATCCAGCCCTTCCCTCTAGTCTGACTTGCTGCTGAGCACGGTGTGGCTGTCAGCAGCACGGGGACAGGGCAGGGCGGCTGCTGGGGGCTCAGCTGATCCAGGCAGGCTGTTCATCCCCATCCCAGGGCCTGGCTGGGCGGTTCCTCAGCCTTTGCTCTCACACACAGGGGTATTTCAGCACTTGTCCAGCTGTAATTGTTCTGCCAAGGCCAAACCACAAAGCTTGTGCAAGGAGGATCCAATGAATGCTGCCTCAAGCCTGGGAGATGGTTGAGGTGATGCTCCTCCAGCTCTGGGTGTTCCTGTGATTCAGAGAGGTGTTCCTTGGTTTCCCATGGGCCTGCCCATGTGGTGTGTTCAGTGTGAGGTGGCAGGATGGGGGACAATCCTCTGCAGCACAGCACAATCCAAGCAGGAGCCCAAGCTGGGCCTGGGGATGATGGGTCCTTGCAGCCACTCCTTCCCTCCTCACACCAGAGCAGTCACTCCCTTGAATTCCACTCCTTTCTCCTTTCCCCTCTCCCAGCTGAGTGCATGGCCGTGACAAAGTCCCCACACTGCTGCAAGCCCCTGCCAAGGTCACCCCTCTGCCAGGAGCCTCTGCCAGGATTGCCCCTCTCACTCTTCCTCCCACCCCTTGCCACAATTCCCACCAGTCTGGGCTCTGTTTGGTTTCCACCATCCCACCAAAGATGAGAGAAATCCCTTGAATGAGTGAGCCATAAACAGGGCTTTGGTTGGCCCTGTGAGGCAGCAGGACTCAGACCCAGAGGCTGAGAAAAGAGAAATAAAATAGAGGAGATTCCTGCCCATCCTCCTGTCCACTTTTACTGCTTTGGATCCAATGGACTGTTGGACAGGAATGAGGCTTTTCTCTCCTCCTGGGGAAAACAAGCATCCACAGGTGCCCCCTCTCCCCTTCCCTGCTCCTCTCACTAGGCTGTGCCCTGGGGTGGGTGTTTCTCCACAGGCCTTGCCCTCCAAGCCCCTTTACCCTGGGAATGCAGTGGCCAGGAATGGCAATCTGCAGGAGGACATCTGCTGTTTGGGTTTGCTTTAGCTGCTCTTTGGGTTTGCTTTAGCTGCTCTTTGGGTTTGCTTTAGCTGCTATTTCGTTTCCTCTGTCTGTGCTCTCACTGGGCTGTTTGGGAGGCAGGAGAGGGCACAGAGGGGGCTGCGTTTGGCCCCTGCCACTGGAGAAGCCAAACTGAGCAGCTGAGGGTGAGGATTCCCTAGGCCCATGGGACACAAACCCCTCACCAGAACAGGCCCTCCCAAAGGGATTCACAGCATGTGGCTCCAGGGCAGCCCATGAGCCCTCAGGCTGTGGGAGAGGAGAGGGAGCCAGACTGAGGCCACTGAAGAGGGGGAACCACCCACCCCAGAGCTCTGACACCTCCCCTCTCCCTGTGAGTGTGGAGGGAGGACTCTGGAGCAAGTCCAGNAACCATTCTGTGATTCTATAAAAACATCGGCCCTCGATCCATCCCCTCTCCCTCTCCATCCATGAGTGAACCTGCTGTGCTCTTCAGTCCTTCCCAGGGCTCTCTGGCATGAGTGGCCACCAGGAACTCCCCAAGGAGCCGGGGAGCCACAGGACCCTCGCAGGCTGAGGGGCATCTGTGGTGCTCGCTGGGCTGGGGAACACGGGTCATTGAAATGGGATTCATTGGAAGCAGCCAGGCTGGGAACAGCGCTGGTGCCATGCCCAGCTCTGGAGAGATTAGCAGGATGCTTTGTTGGGCACAGGGATTTGTCAGCAGTGACAGAAGGGAGAGGATCCTCCACACCTGCCCATTGGGAATCCCCTGGGACTGGGTTTGGGAGTGGCTCCTCAGGGATGCCAGGCCAGTGCCAAGGGACTCCAGTGGAGAACGTCCCGGAGTGGTTATGGCACCCCTTCCTGGGTACAGGCTCGGTCTGGCATCCGCAGCCCCACGGCCATCCCCGGTCCCTGGGGACATGCTGGATGTCCCCATGGCTGCCCCCTGCCCTGCCGACGGAGGGGTGCACACACCTCCCACCCCCAGAGCCCGCACCTGGATGCCCCCCCTAAAATGGATGCTCACCCACCTGGATGCCCCCAAATCGTGGGTGCCCCTCTTCCTGGATGCCCACCGCGCATCTGGATTACCCCTCCTCGTGGAGGACACCTGCATGCCCTCCCTCCCACGTACCCTCCCACCTGGACACCTCTCACACCTGGATGCCCCCAAATCCTGGGTGCCGCCTCTTCTTGGATGCCCCACACATCTGGATGCCCCCCCATCTACGTGCCCCTCCCATCTGGATGCCCAGCTCACACCTGGCTGCC